>VZQC01015340.1:822343-937968 GCA_009823505.1 Rhizomys pruinosus | reverse complement strand
ATATATATATATATATATATATATATATATATATATATTGAAAGGCATCTGTGCTCACTACTATACCACCAAAGCCTTAGGAAGGTTCAGTGCAGTGGGGACTGGGAAGGCAGTGGAAAGGAAAGAGAACTAATACTAAAGGCCTTTTGCAAAAGTCATATGGAAATCTACTACTACACAAGCTTCTTAAAATACATACATACACATATATAATAATAAAAAGGTTAAATACAATTACCATATAATGGGAGCTCTATGTCCCTATCAGACACCACAAGCTAGCAAATAACAAGCCCAAATATCTCTTTTGAGTTGTTGACCCTGGGGGGGTCCCATATTCCCTCAAACAATATTTGTTACTGTAATTGTTCTTGGTTGCCTCACAGAACTTGATAGTGTTGCTGAAGTCACTACATACATTGTTTGTGGAAGAAAAGGAGAAATAAAGCTGGTACTGAACTCAAACCTTTGTCTCTATGGATAGCTTTTCTAGTCCTAGAGAGTGCTATGCATGCTACTGGAAGACCCTTACTCAGCTGTGAACCCTGTGATTTATAGTAATGATTAGCCTCTGGCAAGATATGTCCACCAGTGAAACAGTGGCACAAATGTCATGGGAGCAACCAAAGCATCTTCTAATTGATTTAAGGTCTGTTACCAAAGATACAGCCCATACCTGAGGCACTGTTACCAGGGCCAAGGACCTGTGACTAGACAGGTCACAGGCTGTAGGGGAAACCTACTAATATTATTCTGCTAAATGGATATAATATTAAACTGAGTCCTTATAACTTGTTGTACCCATAGAAGAGTCCATCTCTCAATATAATCAGACATCCTTCTTCTTGCAGCAGGTGGGAGCTTACACAGTGACCCATAACTTATCAACGTGAAGAGAAAAAGAAAATTGGAGTTTTCAGCCCTAAATGGGACAAATATATCACACCCTCTTCTGCCAGGGTTCAGGGATCATTGCAGAAGAGGTGACAGAAAGAGTCCTGGTGGATAAATTTGGATGGCAGCACATCCTTGCTTCGAAGATTTGCATTATTCTAGCATATCATGTAAAATAAATACATATTCTGGGACTAGGAAGTATTTCTACATTTGTCAAACAGATTTAGGTTTCTTTCCTTTGTCTGAAAGAAAAGTTAATTATACTACTTCTTAATTTTTATTTTTCCATTAAGTAGCTCATTGCTTGGTGGGGAAGCTTTCTTTTATGAAAATGTGATTTTTTTTTCTCTTAGGAAAGACTAACTTAAAAGTATCTTTGACCTTATATCACTTTTTTTCATTCATTGACAATAATTTTGAATAAAACCAAGATGAGGCTCTTTAAATTCTAGGATAGGGTAACTCTACAGTCCCAGTGTGACTTAAACTGATACAGTGAAGGTGAGATTGTTGAGACAAAGTTGATTCAAAACCATTGTCTACTGAGGTGTTACAGTTAGGTTTAAATGATGTCATTTTGATAGGTTTTGTTGCGCCATGTGTGCAAATCGTTATTATGTCTAATGTTGGAATGAATTGTCACTACTGTACCATGAGTTGATAATTTGATTCTATGATTTGCTCAGTCTTACAGCCTGACATGTAATAAATAGTGAATATTTCTTGATATTTAATGTTTAATAGGTTTATTCATAGTCAGTAAATATTTTTGCTATTTTTACTGGTTGATTGAAAATTTTATACAAATTTTTTTTATACACATTCAGACCCTCTCCATCAATCTCAACCCTTACCCTACTATAGTCCCTTCTATTTCATGTCTTCTACTATTATTGTTCTATTTTTTTTTAATTTTTTTTTATTAATTTTTTTTCTCTGTATGTTTATGAATGTACTGTCTGCATGCAAGTCTGTGCACCCGTGTCGTGCAATGCCGCGGAGGTCAGAAGAGGGTGTCGGATTCCCTTGGAACTGGAGTTCTCCTGGAATTGGAGTCTCAGACGGTTCTCGGCCGCCATGTGGGTGCTGGGGATCGAACCCAGGTCCTCTGTAAGAGCGGTCGGCACTCTTAACCGCTAGGCCATCTCTCCAGCCCCTGTTGTTCTATTTTTTAAAAGTCTATTAAGTCTAATCTGTGTTCTCCAAATGTTCTTGGATTTGGGTCTATCCCTTGGAGTCTGTCTGATCAGCCTACCAAGCCTCACATCCTTAAAGAAAACTGACTCTCCCTCTCCCTGCAGCTATCAATTGCAAACGAATCCTCAGATAGGACTGGGGATTCTTGCCCACCTCCTCTATCCAGGCTGGGTTTCTGTCTATCTTGGGTTTGCACAGATCTTTTTAAAAAAATATTTTACTATTGTCTTTCTTTTTATATGTGTTTGAGTATATTGTCTGCATATGTGTTAGTACCCCCATGTCATGCAATCCCCAAGGAGGTCAGAAGACGGTGTCAGACCCCTAGAACTGGACTTACGGATGGTTGTCAGCCACCATGTGGGTACTGGGAATTGAACCCAGGTCCTCTGCAAGAGCAGTAAGTGCTTTTAGCCACTGAGCCATGTCTCCAGCCACCTCCATTTTGGTTTTTATTGGTTTGTTGAAATTTTCATTTCCAATATTTCTGTTCGGCTACATTTTTCCCTCACAATCTCAGTTTGCTGTTTGCTTGCAGATTTCCTGCTTCTGCCTTGACTTTCTTGTCCGGGTCCTGCAGTGACGCCTAACTTCACTCTCTGCTTACTTGAATTATCCTTTATGCCACGGATAATCTTTAGCACTTGACTTGTCAATTCTTTCCTGGCATTTCAACCATTTGAGTCTTTTTGGATTCCGTTGGTGAGGAGTTCCAAACATTCAGAGAAGTCCCGTTACATTTTGCTTCTTCTTATTTCTTGTGCTTCTGTGTTGTAATCTGTGCATGTGTGGGGACAATATTGCTTCCAGTTTTATTTCAGGGTCTTCATAGTAAGCAGCTTTCTCTTGAGGACTCCAGTAGAGATCAGAGCAATAGACAGAAATAGAAATAACTACAACAACATGAAAAGAAGCGAGATGAATAAGTAGAATTAAAATCAACTAGATCAACTATTACACCATAAGTAACCTTAGATAAGGAAACGGAAAAAATATCATAAAACAAACAATGAAGTTAAAATTTATTAAAGGGACTGAAGAGATGGCTGAGCAGCTAAGAGCACTGGTTTCAATTCCCAGCACCCACATGGTGGCTGACAACTGTCCATACCTCCAGTTCCAGGGGATCCAATGCCCTCTTCTGACCTCGAGTTCCAGGGGATGTGACGCACACTTCTGTTCCCATGGCTTTTACATGATATCCGTGCAGCTACATGCAGGCAATACACTTATATACATAAAATTAAAATAACAATTTAAATATTAAAAATAAAGTGTATTTAGTAATGAATAACATAAAATTTAGGGAAAAATAAAAAATAGAATCTAGATTAAATAAAGGAAGAAAAGGAACAAAAAGAAGAATGTGAGGGAAATGAGGGGATAAGAGCAAGAGACAGACATCTGATTCCTTTTATTTTTGAAGAACATAAAAAGGTAATAAAAGGATTTAAAATGTAATAAAATAAAACAATACTAAGATGTAGTAAGAAACAAAGTTAAAAAAATAAAAATAAAAAGAACTAGGTACAGGCCTTTGATCCCAGCACTCAGGAGGCAGACACAGGTAGAATTCTGTGAGAGGAAGGCCAGCCTCATCTACATATCACACTGCAGGACCTGTCTCAAAATACAAAACTAAACAGTAAATAAATAATAAAAACTTAAAAACACGAAAGTGACAGTGAATCGGAGCAGCTTCTGTCTGGTACTCTGACTCTAGAACCTGCCAAACAGGGGGCTGAACGTGAGCTGTGGAGGACCCTCTTGTCAGCCTGACCTTTGACACTGGCTCTGCATGAGGGATGAGAGTTGGCCCAGCCAAGGGCCATTTGCACCCCCAGGAGCTCATGTGAAAAGCTTCCCTTTTGTTTGTGTACTGGAGGCAATGCTGGGGTCACTGATATTTGTGTCCTGTGAGCGGGACAGGTTTCTCTTGGTCCAGAGCACTGCCATGCTTACACCCAGGGGCAGCAAGCATGTAGCCTCGAGCTATCCCAGAGTGCACTGCAGTGCAGCAGAGCCAACAGAGCACTGACATCTAGCCTGGAGGGAGAGAGCTGAAGAGATCTGGATTTGTTTCATATCCCACCCAGAAGTACGCCACCTTGTGGGGGAAGGAAGGCTGTGGCAGTGGAGCGATCTGCCTGACCAGCTCACAGCTCTCAGCTCCACCCAGTAGCAAACCATACAGGGCAGATAGGGAGCTTCAGAAGAGAAGCAATCCATGGCCCTAGGCTCTGGGTCTCCGCAGGAATCCTTAGGTAATGGTTTTTCACTGGTCCAAGCTCCCTGATGATTAGGTTTCTTAAGGCCTCTGTCTCCATACTCCCTTCTACAGCCCTTCCCACACAGAGACTGGCAGGGTGTCCCCAGGTTCTCTGAGTTGGTGATAGTACTCAGAGCAGCCCAGTCTCCAGGAACAGGGCTCTCATGGTGGTGCCTGGCTATGACACTATAAAATCCAGGGAGAGTCAAGTGGATTGCTCCTCTGCTGGCCTGTTAAGCAGGAGCATTACTGTAAATTCCCACATGGGATAGAAGTCTTGCTCGAACTGTGGGTTTGTTGCTGGCCAGGACGACCATTCTGTGTATTCTAGGGTGGCCTGGCTTTCCACGTGGCTGTGGCTGCCTGGGAGAGCTGGGTCTCATCTGTGCCTGTTTCCTGTTTCCTGTTTCTCCATTCTTTTTCTCTGCTTTTCGGCAGTCATGGTGACTGCGATTTCTAGTGAGAAATCTAGAGCTCTTCCTCTCAGTGGCCTTTGCTAGTCTGATTTCATTCCAGTCACATGAAGGAAGCTTCTAAACTGCCATCTTAATGTCCACTATCCTTAGATTCAATAACCTCTGGGGACATCTATATCCTTTGGTTTTGAAGGACAGTGATTTTTCAGATGTAGAATTTTCTCTTGACAGTTTTTCTTTCTCAGCTTCATTGGATTGCACTGCCCTTTCAGCTTGATGCTTTCCAATGAGAACCCAGTTGTTAACCTTGTTGAGTATTACTTCTCTGTGGTGAGTCACCCCTCTTGATTTGACGCTTAAAGGTTTCCTCTGTCTTTCAATAGTTTAATGTGTCCCAGTATGGATTTCTTTGTATGTTGCTTGCCATTTTTTTTAGCTTTTTTTTTTTTTTTTTTTTTTCGGAGATAGGGTCTCCCTGTAACCCCAGCTGTCCTGGATCTCACTCTGTAGACCAAGGTGGCCTTGAACTCACAAAGATCCACCTGCCTTTGCCTCCCAAGTGCTAGGATTAAAGGCATGTGCCACCAACCCAGCTTAGCTTCTTTTAAATTTTTATTTGAATAGTGTTTTGCTTGCCTGCATGTGTACCTAGGGTGTGCAGTGTCCACCGAGGCAAGAAGATGGTGTTGGAGCTGCCATGTGGGTACTGCAAATAGAAATCTGATCCTCTGGAAGAACAGCAGGTGCTCTTCACTACTGAGCCATTTCTCTGCCTGTTTTCTGAGCTTCTTGATATACATCAAGAATGTTTTTTATATTTCATCATGTTTGGGGATTGGGAGCATTGCTTATTCAAAATGTTCTTGATCACTTTTTTCCTTTCATTCCAAGACTCCCACAATGCATATGTTGTTCTTTAGTGTCAGATCCCTTGGGCATTGTTTATTTTTTTCATTTTTATTGAATTATCCTAAGTTTCATAAAGTATATTTTAATCACATTAGGCTCCCCTCTCCTATCTGCATCCCTTTTATAGCCCTTCCCACCCCCCACCCCGCCAGACTCCATGCACTCTGTTACAGATATTAAAGCCTATTGAGTCAAGTTTGTAAAATAAATACATATTCTGGGACTAGGAAATATTTGTATAATTGCCAAACAAATTTAATTTTCTTTCCTTTCTTTGAAGGAAAAGTTAATTACACTGCTCCTTAATTTTTATTTTTCCATTAAAAGACTCATTGCTTGGGGGAAAGTTTCTTTTGCTTAAATATGATGATTTTTTTTAAGTTAGAAAAGACTAACTTAAAAGTACCTTGACTTTGTATGACTTGTTTTCCTTAGTTAACAATAATTTGAAATAAAACTAAGGAGATGAGAATCTTTAAATTCTATGATTGCATGTGTATAGCTGAAGACTATGTAACAAGAAACACAGTGCCAGACAGGAGAATCCTCCCTCTGAATTGTTGGTCAGAGTAGTACAAGAGACTCCCCAAATAACACAGGCTATTGCTGCAGCCCTTGATTACCTCCCAGAATTTGAAGGTAAGATCCTATTCCTGAAAGTAGGACATTCTTTGGATACAGGACTTGGAGCAATGGAACTGAAACTGACCTGGAAGCCTCCTCCCTGAACACTAACTCTCATAGTTCTAGAGCACACTATGCAAGCTGCTGAGGGAGAATAATCAATCAGTGGTCCAACCCCAGCTTTAAAACCCAATATCCACGACATACCCAAATGTGCATGGCTGGAGAGATCATAGATCCTAGAGCAAACTTCCACCTGTGTCCCATCCTAGACTAATGAAATTTTTTACTGTGTGTGCTTTAAATATGGATCCTTATATTTATAGAGCAGTATAACATTGACCACTCATCAAAACTGCTTTTAACAGAGCTTCACAATGGGTAAAACACAGACAATAAGTGTCTGTGAGATGCTCATCCCTAAGGGATACTCTACAATAGAATCTCTATACCCAAGGCTCATGAACATAGTGCAACTCTCACTAGTGAAGCTTCTTCATGCAATAGAGGGTAATGCACACAGAAGTCCACAACTGGCCAAAGTGTAAAAAAATAAGACACTACAAAGTGTGTGTCCCTGGCTAGGACTCCCGTATTAAATTTCACCTGCCCAGGGCTCAGGGACCATTATGGAAGAAGGGGCAGAAAGATCATAAGAGCCAAGGTTGGGGTGTGGTTATAAGGAGACAGAGTCCTCCAGGCCTCTGGGAACTTGCTCATATGAACTTTCAGCAGTGGTGGCAGCATGCATAAGACCCA
The DNA here is from genome assembly GCA_009823505.1 of Rhizomys pruinosus. Taxonomy (NCBI): domain Eukaryota; kingdom Metazoa; phylum Chordata; class Mammalia; order Rodentia; family Spalacidae; genus Rhizomys; species Rhizomys pruinosus. Next base: position 930,897 of record VZQC01015340.1, on the reverse strand, counting down.
TGCAGACTCAGACAAAAACCCAGTATAGAACTGGGGAAATGTGCATCAGGCCCTGACCTTAGCTTAGGAGCCACTGGCACCTGACTACTGCTAGGTGAATGTGATGGTTAATCCTGGGTGTCAACTTGACTGGACTAGGGATGAACAACTATGAGAAAGAGATCTTCAGATTGGACTACCTCAAGCCAGATGGACCACCCTAAATGTAGGCATTACCTTCCGCCAGCAGGCAGTATAAAAGGCCATGGCAGAGGGAGCTGGTCCCTTTTTTCCTGCTGCTTGCCTTCTCCCTCACTGGTGAGTTTGTCTTGCTGCTGTGATCAACTCTTTGGATCCCAGCATGTACTGAGATGAGCAGATCTCCCGGAATGCACTGGGCCTTCAGCACTAGATTGAGACTACTGAGACATCTGGCCTTGTGGACTGAGCAGTTCCCTGGATTCTCAGCCTCTCTCCAGTGCAGCACGGCTATTGTTGGACTCCTTGGACTCTATCTGTGAGTAAATCAATAAATCTTTATATATATATACATCTGTTTCTTTAGAGGACCCTGACTAAAACAGATTGTGGTACCAGGAGTGGTTCTAGAGAAACAGAATTGAAAGTGTTGGACTCAAACTGCCACACTCACAAAAGAAACCAATGAGGGGCCACAGATTAATACAAAATTTATTTAATTTGCTGGTGCACCAGAACCCAATTAAGAAAACTGACGGGGCTGGAGAGATGGCCTAGCGGTTAAGAGCGCCGACCGCTCTTGCAGAGGACCTGGGTTCGATCCCCAGCACCCACATGGCGGCTGAGAACCGTCTGAAGCTCCAATTCCAGGAGAACTCCAGTTCCAGGGGAATCCGAGACCCTCTTCTGAACTCCGCAGCATTGCACGACACAGGTGCACAGACTTGCATGCAGACAGTACATTCATACACATACAGAAATAAATAAAATTAATAAAAAAAAAAAAGAAAACTGACACATCAGAGAAGCCAATTATTGATGTGTCAGGATGCAACCCACTCCATACAGGGATGGTTGTGACCCCAACTGTCTGTTACAGAGACCTTTTAAAGACAAAAACCACAAACCAGAGGAATTTGGTGACATCATACATACACAATTGCAAGGCTATAGAAACACAATGCAAGTAGTGGTGACCTTTAAGCTGATTGGTTGTGTTTAGCAGTGTGAAGCCCCTTGGAGAGGAATGGGCCTCTTAGGGGGTAGGAAGCTCTCCTTCAGGGCTGGGAAGGTTCATCCTGACCTCAGGTAGCTCTGGGAACTAGGAACTCAGGGTCGGACTGTATTCTTGCTGTTAACGTAGTTATGGGAACCAGGCTTGCTTCAATTAGAGAGTTGCTCTTTAATGGTTAACCCTTTCATTTTGATGAACTTTTTCTGACCTGGTCTTAACAAAAGGATGAATTTCTTTAGCGGGCTTGGTAGTTTTTGGAGCCAGCTCTCCAGCCCAATGAAGCCTAGAGTTACTGAAGGCTCTTCTGGTGGCATGAAGAGGAATGGAATGATAATCCTCGGTGCAGACTATTTGATGTAATTATGAAGATAGATCCATTTGAGTTGCCCAACTAGACTCTTTTGAGGAGCAAGGAATTTAGTGATTGTCTATTTAAAATGCTTGAGAAATTGTGGAAAAATAAGGAAAATAATGATGTTGGCTGGCTGCTCCTAGCATCTCTGGATAAAGTGATAGAGGAAAATAAGGAGCTCAGTGATAAAATTAACCAGCTCCAGATTCACAACAGTTTAAAAGTTTCCAAATGTGCCCTGGAAGAGAGTCTTCTCTCCAGCAGCCAAAGAACTAAAGTGGCAGAAAGTCAAGCTGGAGCCCTCATTATATGTTTGGCTGATATACAATGCAAATTTAATTCCCAGCCATGAAGAGTGTCAGCAGTCAAAATGAGAGCACTGGTGGGGAAAGGGTGGAACCCTGAAACTTGGGATGCAGATGTGTGGGAGAACCATGATGATGAGGACTTTGAACCCTTGGATTGTGAGGGATTTACTTTATCTGAGGAATTAATCTCCCACCCTCAGCAGAGAATGCATTCCTGCATGCTGTAGACCCGCCCTCCCCACCCTTGCCTGAGGAAACTAATCTCCCCTTCCCAGAGGGAGCTGATGTCCCTAAGGGCCCAGCAATTGTTACCTGTAGACCTATAACCAGAGTCAAGGCTAAGCAAGCCCCTAGAGGTGAGATAGAAAGTGTGGTCCATGAGGAGGTGTGCTACACCACTAAAGAAATTAGTAAGTTTGCTAATTCATTCTGGCAGAAGCCTAATGAATACGTGTGGGAATGGATTTTAAGGGTGTGGGATAATGGTGGAAGGAATATAAAATTGGATCAGACTGAGTTTATCAATATGGTCCCACTGAGTAGAGATTCTAGGTTTAACATGGAAACTTGAGTGGTTAAAAAAGGTGTTAAAAGTTTATTTGATTGGTTGGCTGACTTATTTATTTATTTATTTATTTATTTATTTATTTATTTATTTATTTTGGTCTTTTTGAGACAGGGTCTCCCTGTAGCCCCAGCTGTCCTGGAACTCACTCTGTAGACCAGGCTGGCCTTGAACTCATAAAGATCTGCCTGCCTCTGCCTCCCCAGTGCTAGGATTAAAGGCCATCACTCCCAGCTCTGATGTATTTATTAAAACATGGCCTACTAACAGCGAGTTAGAGATGCCTGATATTCCTTGGCTTAGTATTGATGACGGGATTTTAAGGGTCAGGCAAATGGGCATGCCTGAGTTGATTCTAAGGGTAAAACCACATTCTTCACAATGTGAGGGTCCAGAGGATATGCATTTCACTGAGTTTATAAGATGGAAAGTACTGAGAGAGACACCAGAACATTTGAAGAGCTTTGTTTTTGCTCTATTTTTTAGGCCAGATCATACAGTTGGAAAAGATGTTGCTCTCTTACATAAATTAAATGTACACATAATAGGTTTAACAGGACCTCAGAGTAGGTGTCAGGTAGCAGCACTGAATCGCTGAAGGCCAGATGAGCGTAGTTATCATAGTTATCATAATGGGCAGCAAAGGCAAAACAATGCCTATAATGGTATGACCCGAATGGATCTTTGGAACTGGCTAATTACTCATGGTGTTCCCAGGAACCAAATACACAAGAAGCCTACTAAGTTTTTATTTGATCTGTATAAGCAGAAAAGCTCTAGAACAAATGACAGAAAGTCAAAATTGTATCTTAGCAATAGCGAATCCCATCCAGTCAACCAGCTTCCAGACCTGAGACAGTTCACAGACCCAGAACCCCTTGAATGAAGGGGTGGCCAGGTTCCGATGAGGAAGGACCTTGTCACAATACCAAAGAGTTATGCTGTTTGCTTTCCTCCTGTCCCTCCCCAGAGGGATCTGAGGCCTTTTACTAGGGTAACTGTACACTGTGGAAAAGGAAATAAGCAGACTTTTCAAGGCCTATTGGATACTGGTTCTGAGTTGACACCGATACCAGGAGACCCTAAAAAGCATTGTGGCCCTCTGGTTAAAGTAGGGGCCTATGGAGGTCAGGTGATAAATGGAGTTTTGGCTGAAGTGCAACTCACAGTGGGCCCAGTGGGTCCCAGAACTCATCCTGTGGTTGTTTCCCCAGTCCCAGAATGTATAATTGGGATAGATATAATTAAAAATTGGAAGAATCCCCACATTGGTTTCCTGACCTGTGGAATGAGGGCTAATATGGTTGGAAAGGCCAAATGGAAACCATTAGTGTTGCCTCTACCAGGGAAAATAGTGAACCAAAACCAGTATTGTATCCCTGGAGGGACTGCAGAAATTAGTGCCACCACCAATGATTTGAAAGATGCAGGGGTGGTGATCCCTACCACATCTCCCTTTAACTCTCCAATTTGGCCTGTGCAAAAGACAGATGGATCATGGAGAATGACAGTTGACTATCGAAAACTCAACCAAGTAGTGACACCAATTGCAGCCACTGTACCAGATGTGGTGTCCTTACTTAAACAAATTAATACTTCTCCTGGTACCTGGTATGCAGCTATTGATCTGGCAAATGCTTTCTTCTCAATACTGGTTCATAAGGACTACTAGAAGTAATTTGCTTTCAGCTGGCAAGGCCAACAACATAACTTTACTGTCCTACCTCAAGGGTATATTAACTCTCCAGCCTTGTGCCATAACTTAGTTAGAAGGGATCTTGATCGCCTGACTCTTCCACAAAATATCACATTGGTCCACTATATTGATGATGTTATGCTGATTGGACCCAGTAAACAGGAGGTAGCAGCCAGTCTGGACTTGTTGGTAAAGCATATGTGCATGAGAGGATGGGAAATATCAAAAAAATCCAACTAAAATTCAAGGGCCATCTACCTCAGTGAAACTTCTAGGAGTTCAGTGCTGTGGAGCATGCAGAGACATTCCTTCTAAGGTGAAGAATAAGTTGTTGCACCTGGCCCCTCCCTCCACCAAGAAAGAAGCACAACGTTTAGTGGGCCTTTTTGGATTCTGGAGGCAGCACATTCCTCATCTGGGTGTGTTACTATGACCCATATATCAGGTGACTCGGAAGGCAGCAAACTTTGAGTGGGGTCTGGACTGGAAAAGGCTCTTCAACAGGTCCAGGCTGCGGTGCAGGCTGCTCTGCCCCTAGGGCCATATGATCCAGCAGACCCAATGGTGCTTGAGGTATCAGTGGCAGATAGAGATGCCATCTGGAGTCTGTGGCAGGCTTCCATAGGGTAATCACAGCGGAGGCCCTTGGGATTTTGGAGTAAGGCTCAACATTCATCTGCAGACAGCTATTCTCCTTTTGAGAGACAGCTCTTACCCTGATATTGGGCCTTAGTGGAAATTGAACATTTGAGAATGGGCCACCAAGTCACCATGTGACCTGAGCTGCCCATTATGAGCTGGGTGTTATCTGACCCACCAGGCCATAAAGTAGGATGTGCACAGCAACAGTCCATTATCAAATGGAAGTGCTACATCTGTGACAGGGCCTGGGAAGGCCCTGAGGGCACAAGCAAGCTACATGAGGAATTACCCAAATGCCTATGGTTCCCACTCCTGTCACAGTACCTCCTGTGCTCAAGCACACACCTATGGGTTCATGAGGTTTGCCCTATGATCAGTTGATTAAGGAAGAGAAGAATAAGGCCTAGTTTACTGATGGTTCTGCATGCTATGCAGGCACCACCCAGATGTGGACAGGTGCAGCATTACAGCCAATTTCTGAAACAACCCTAAGGGACACTGGTGAAGGAAAGTCTTCACAGTGGGCAGAACTCTGAGCAGTGCACATGGTTGTGTATCTTGCCTGGAAGCAGAAATGGCCAGAGGTTTGATTATACACTGAATCATAGGCTGTAGCCAATGGTTTGGCTGGATGGTCAGGGACTTGGAAGGAGCATGACTGGAAAATTTGTGAGAAAGACATTTGGGGAAGAAGTATGTGGATAGAGCTTTCTGAATGGTCAAAGGATATGAAGATACTTGTGTCTCATGTAAATGCTCATCAAAAGGCGATCTCAGCAGAGGATGAGATTAATAATCAAGTAGATCGGATGACTCATTCTGTGGACAGTCAGCCTCTTTCTCCAGCTGTCCCTGTTGTTGCTCAATGGGCCCATGCACAAAGTGGCTATGATGGCAGAGATGGAAGTTATGCATGGGCTCGACAGCATGGACTTCCACTCACCAAAGCTGATCTGGCTACAGCTGCTGTCGAGTGCCAGATTTTCCAACAACAGAGACCAACATTGAGCCCCCGATATGACATTATTCCCCAGGGTGACCGGCCAGCAACTTGGTCGCAGGTTGACCACATTGGACCACTTCTATCATGGAGGGGTCAGCACTTTGTCCTTACAGGAATAGATGCTTATTCTGGTTATGGATTTGCCTTTCCTGCACATAATGCTTCTGCCAAAACTACCATCCAGGGACTTATAGAATGCCTTATCCACCATCACGGTATTCCTCACAGCATTGCTTCTTACCAGGGAACTCACTTCACAGCCAAAGAAGTGCCACAGTGGGCCCATGGTCATGGTATCCACTGTTCTTACCATGTTACCCACCACCCAGAAGCAGCTGGCTTGATAGAATGATGGAATGGCCTCTTGAAGACACAGTTACAGCACCAATTAGGTAACAATACCCTGGAGGGTTGGGGCAAGGTTCTCCAGCAGGCAGTATATGCTTTGAAAAAGTGCCCAATATATGGTACTGTTTCTCCTATAGCCAGAATTCATGGGTCCAGGAACCAAGGGGTGGAAGTGGGAGTGATTCCACTCACTATCACCCCTAGTGACCCAGTAGGAAAAATTTTGCTTCCTGTACCCACAAACTTGCGTTCTGCTGGTCTAGAAATTTTGGGTCCAAAGGGGGGAGTGCTTTTTCCAGGAGATACAGCAAACATTCCATTGAACTGGAAGCTAATACTTCCCCCTGGCCACTTTGGGCTTCTACTGCCCTCAAGCCAACAGGCTAAGAAAGGAATAACACTAGTAGAAGGAGTGATTGATCCAGAATACCAGGGGGAAATTGGACTTTTTCTCCACAATGGGGGCAAGGAAGAGTATGTCTGGAAGGCAGGAGATGCTGTAGGGTGCCTTCTGGTGCTACCATGTCCTATGATTAGGGTCAATGGGAAACTCCAACAACCCAAACAAGACCGGACAACAAATGGCCCAGACACTCCATGGATGAAGGTATGGGTCACTCCTCCAGGGAAAGAGCCAAGACCTGCAGAGGTACTTGCTGATGATGGAGGAAATACAGAATGGGTAGTAGAAGAAGGTAATCATAAATATCAGCTGAAGCCATGGGACCAGTTGCAGAAATGTGGATTGTAATAGATATTAACTTTTGTCCTATTTGGTTAAGAATGTGCTTGTTTATATACATACATATGTTAAGCAGACATGTGTGTTGTTCCCTTTTGAATGTGCAACTGAGGTAAGTGTTAAGTATTGTCATATTTAGGTTATTCGATACTGAAGGACTAAGTGTTCCTCAAGGACATTACCACATACTCTATGATATAATGCTTTGTGATTGCACATGGGACACTTATAACATGTTGGGTAGAATCAGGACCTAGCCATTGTTTGCATTTGACCTTTAAACATAACATAAGGAGAAGCAATTGGTTGTCAAGTTGACAAGGGGTGGACCTGTGATGGTTAATCCTGGGTGTCAACTTGACTGGACTAGGGATGAACAACTATGAGAAAAAGATCTTCAGATTGGACTACCTCAAGCCAGATGGCCCACCCTAAATGGAGGCATTACCTTCTGTCAGCAGCCAGTATAAAAGGCCATGGCAGAGGGAGCTGGTCCCTTTATTCCTGCTGCTTGCCTTCTCTCTCACTGGTGAGTTTGTCTTGCTGCTGTGATCAACTCTTTAGATCCCAGTGTGTACTGAGATGGTCAGATCTCCTGGAATCCATCAGGCCTTCAGCACCAGATTGGGACTACTGAGACACCCAGCATTGTGGACTGAACAGTTCCCTGGATTCTCAGCCTCTCTAGTGCAGCATGGCTATTGTTGGACTCCTTGGACTCTATCCCATGAGCAAATCAATAAATCTGGATATAGATATACATATATTTGTTCTATTAATCTGTTTCTTTAGAGAACCCTGACTAATACAGTGAGGGAGAGCTGGTCTTTATGGGAGTAACTATGGATAGGCTGACTGGACACCGAGGGACATGTGGATACAAAAGTTTGCTTCAGTAGGCCTTGACATAAATGACAGAATGTATTAAATCCAGTGAGCAGGAGTCTGGGGGTGCAGATAGAGGAAAGGTTCTGGATATGATTAAGATGTATTACATAAAATGCACAAAAATCCAATAAAATATACATTGAGAAAAATTCTATGATAGTGTAAATCTGTAGTCTCATTGTGACTTGATAAATGGGTAAAATGAAAACAAGATTATTGAGACAAGGTATCATTCAAAACTGCTTTGGAGACTGCCTGAAAATGCCTGACTTGAGACTACTGGTTGTGGGACTTCTCATATTGTGTTGTGCCCATCTCCTTACATTGAGACCACCTGCAGTCCCTTCCACTGCCCCAGGGCCAGCCTTCCCTGCTAGGTAGTAGGGGGACAGACCTTTGGATTCTGCCTGAGACCACGTAACTCTTGCCTGACTAGCCTCTGCAGGGTGAGCTTCATCAATCTTGCTGTGCCCATCCCCCTGCTCTGGGACCATCTGCAGTCCCTCCACTCACATTTCTCCAGGGCTTAGCCATTCCTGCCAACTACTAGGAACCAGTAATTCCATCTCCCATCTTCTTTCCTTGGACCTTGGAACTAACCATCTGAGGCTTCTGAAGTTTTCCTAACTAGTCAGGGTCACTTCACCTTCCTGGAGAGTTCCTGAATATCTGGACTAGAGTCCTCTTGCCCATCTATTATAAAATCAAAAGAGAGAACCTGAAGCCTAGACCAACCAGCTTTTCATACCCAATCAGAAAGCAACCAAGGTATATCAATAATATATACAGAATCAGACTTCAACTAAGCAAAGGAAGGCTTGAGTTTCATACCAGAATTACAAGCAACCAAAGAAATTCACATGCCAAAACCGCAATGAAAAGATTATAATAAGAAAAATAAAAATTAATATGTTCCTCTCAAATACCACCAGTCTTGTAAAAGAGTTCTGCAGTGAGAATCCTTTAGAAGTAATCCAAGACACAGAATTTAAAACAACAATCATACATAACCAAATTATCCAATATATTAAAAAACACACAAGCAACTTAACTAAAACAAGATAGGGAGAAATATCTGGCTGAAATCACAAAAGAGATAGAAATAGTGAAGAAAACTCAGGCTGAAATGAAGAAGGAGATAAGAAAAAACCTCAACAAGTCAATTTGAAATGAAATGAGAAAGCTTCACTAATAAAATGAATGAATGAAATGGAAAACAGAATATCAAGATTGGATGATAAAGTTGAAGAAGTAGACCACTCAAGGAAAGAATGTAAAAAAAATTAAAACCACAGGAATGGAATATGTAGGAAATAGGGGACACCATGATAAGATCAAATTTATGCATCATAGGCATAGGTGAAGGAATCTCATGTTAATGGTAATGAGCAGGTCTTCAATAGGATTGTAGAAGGAAATTTCCCCAAATTAAGGAAAGACATGTACAAATACAAGAGGCACAAAGAATACCAAATTGATAGGGCCAGAAAAGAAATTCCCCGTGACATACTAAAAACACTAAATGTACAGAACAAAGAGAATATGGAAAGCTGCAAGAGAAAAAGCAATTCACATATAAAGGAAAACTCATAAGAATTACACCCGACTTTTCAATGCAAACTATGAAAACCAGTAAAGGCTGGACCAAAAGTATCCCCTGTTAAAAGACACAAGGACTGTTGAATGCATTAAGAAACAAAACTTATCTTTTTGTTTTCTGCAAAAAAACTCATCTCAACTTTAAGGATAGGCACCACCTTAGGCTGAGAGGATGGAAAAAACATTTCGAGTAAATGGCACTAAGAAACAAGCAGGGGTTGCAATTCTAGTATCTGACAAAATAGTCTTCAAACTAAAACTAATCAGAAGAGATAAAGAGCATCACTTCATTGTGATAAAAGGAAAAAGTGACCAAGAAGATGTTACAATTATGAACATACATGCACCAACCTCTGGTGTACCTAATTTCATAAAAGCAGTACTACAGGATACCCTACTATCTCCAAACAGAGAGACATCTGAATTAAACAACACCATACATCATTTAACAACTTAAAGACATATACCAACTATTCCTTCCAAGCACAAAGAATACACTTTCTATTCAACATCTTGCAGAACTTTTTCTAAAATTGACCACATACTGGGGCACTAAACAAACTCAGCAAATAAAACAATTTAAATAATTCCATAAATTCTATGAGACCACAACCAAATAAAGCTTAAAATCAACACCAAAAAAGTCCTAGTAACTACAGGAACTCATGGAGATTAAATGCCACACTCTTGAATGGATGAATGGGTCAAAGAAATAATTAAGAAAGAACTAAATGAAAAAGCTAATACAACACAACAAAAATCTCTGGAACACTTTAAAAGCAGTCCTAAGAGGGAAGTTTATAGCTGTAAGTGCTTACATCAAAATATCAGAAAGATCACAAATAAATGACTTAACATTGCAATTCAAGATTCTGGAAAGATAAGAACAACAAAACCCAAATTCAGCAGATGAAGAGAAATAACAAAAACCAGAACAAAAATTAATGAGATAGAAACAAAGAAAACAATACAAAGAATCAATGAATACAAGATCTAGTTCTTTGAAAAGATAAACAAGATAGACAGACCCTTAGCTCAGTTAAGCAAAAGAAAGAAAGAGCATATCCAAGTCAACAAAATTAGAGATGAGAGGGGAAACATCACAACATCCATCATAAAGATGCAGGATATTATAAGGGAATAACTTAAAAACCTGCTCTATTAAATTTGAAAACCTACAAGAAATCCATGAATAACTAAAATCATGTAAGCCACTAAAGCTAAACCAAGAAGATATCAACTTCTTAAATAGTCCCATAACACATAATGAAATTGAAACAGTAATATAAAACCTCCCAAATAAAAAAAAAGCTCAGGCCTAGATGGATTCACAGCAGAATTCTACCAGTGTTTAAAGAAGACTACAGTAACTATTACTTAAATTACTGAAAAAGATAGAAGCAAAGGGAGAACTCCCAAACTCCTTCAATAAACCCACGATCAACTCTAATCCTCAAACCAGGTGACGACACAACCAAAAAAGGAAACAATAGAACCAATATGCTTAGTGAACACAAACATGAAAATTCTCAACAAAATACTTGCAAACTGCACACAAGCATGAATTAAAAAGATTATCTATCATGATTAAGAAGGCTTTATTCCAGAGGTGCAGGGATAGTTAAATATATGTAAGTCAGTAAATGTTGTAAATCATATAAATGGATTAAAAAACAAAAATCACATGGTTGTCTCAGTGGATGTAGACAAGGAATTTGACAAAATTCAACATGTATTTATGTTAAAAGTCCTAAAGGAAATTGGACTGGAGGAAATATACCTCATTATGGCTTCTCGTTCCATCCATTTACCTGCCAAGTTCATGGTGTCGTCTTTCTTTACCACTGCATAGAATTCCATTGTGTACCACATTTTCTTTATACATTCGTCAGTTGAGGGACACTTGGGTTGCTTCCAGCTCTTTGCTATTGTTAAAAGAGAGGTGGAACAAACCATTTGCTGAAGATATTGCCTTTTCTTCATTAAGTCTTCTTGGCCCCTTTGTCACATATGAGGTGGCTGAAATTGCATGTGCTGAAGTTTGGATCTTCAATTTTGTTCCATTGATCTACAGGTCTGTTTTTGTGCCAATACCAGGCTGTTTTTATGACTAGAGCCCTGTAATATAGTTTGAAGTCTGGTATAGTAATCCCCCCTGCATTGCTCTTTTTGCACAGGGTTGCTTTGGCTATCTAGGGTCTTTTGTTTTTCAATATGAACTTTAGGATGTTTTTTCTAGGTCTGTGAAGAAGCTCATGGGTATTTTAATTAGGATTGAATCAAATCTGTATAATTCTTTGGGCAGGATGGTCATTTTTACTATATTAATTCTTCTAATCCATGAGCATGGGAGGTCCTTCCATCTTCTGGTGTCTTCTTCAATTTCCTTCTTAAGGGATTTAAAATTTTCATTATAGAGATTTTTAGTATCTTTGGTCAGATTTGTTCCTATTTATTTATTTATTTATTTATTTATTTATTTAAGCTATTATGAATGGGAAGGTCTGCTTTTATTCGTTCTCCAATTGCTTGCTATTGGTATAAGGAAAGGCTACTGATTTTTCTAGGTTAATTTTGTATCTCACCACTTTTTTGAAACTGTTAATTATTTCTAGGAGTTTTCTGGTGGAGTTTTTGGCATCCCTTAGGTAAACTATCATGTGATCTGCAAAAAGGGATAGTTTGATCTCTTTTCCAATTAGTACTCCTTTAATTTCCTCTTCTTGTCTTATTGCTCTAGTGAGTATTTCAAATACTATATTGAAAAGGAGTGGAGATAAGGGGTAGCCTTGCTGGGTTTTTGACTTTAAGGGGAATGCTTTGAATTTTTCCCCATTTAGCATAACGTTGGCTGTGGGTTTGTTGTATATGCCTTTGATTATGTTGAGGAATTTTTCCTCCAGTCTAATTCCCTCTAGGACTTTAAACATGAAGGCATGTTGAATTTTGTGCTGGATAGCTTTAGTGCCAACTTGACACACTTGGGTTGAGGGAGCCTCAATTGGGGAATTGGCTCCATTGGACTGGCCTATGGCCACGTCTGTGGAGTATTGTCTTGATTGTTGAGAAGTGTGGGAAGGCACAGCCCACTATGGGTGGTGCCACCCCTGGGCAGGTTATTATGTACAGTATAAGAAAGCAGGCTGGGTATGAGTCAGTGGAGCAAGCTAGTAAGAAGCATTCCTCCATGGCCTGTGCCTCAGCTCCTGCCTCCAGGTTCCTGTCCTGAGTTCCTACCTTGGGCTCCCTGTGACCCGGGAGATGTGAGCTGAATAAACCCTTTCCTCCCCAAGTTGGCGTCAGTCAGAGTATTTTGTAACAGCAATGGGAAAGTGAACTAGAACAAATTTTGTTGAAGGCCTTTACTGCGTCAATTGAGATGACCATGTAGTTTTTGTCTTTCAGTCATAAACGGACTTTATGTGCTTTATGACATTTATTGATTTATGTATGTTGAACCATCCCCAAATCTCTGGTATGAATCCAACTTGGTCATGATGGATGATCTTTTTGATGTGTCTCTATATGTGGTTTGAAAGTATTTTGTTGAGAATTTTTGTGTCTATGTTCATTAATGAAATGGGTCTATAGTTTTCTTTTTTGGTTGTATCTTTGCCTGGTTTTGGTATTAGAGGGATGCTGGCTTCATAGAAGGAATTTGGGAGATTTCCTGCTGTTTCTATTCTTTTGAATAATTTGAGTACTAATAGTTGTAGGTTATTTATTTATTTATTTATTTATTTATTTATTTATTTATTTTTCGGTGTTTTTGAGACAGGGTTTCCCTGTAGCCCCATCTGGCCTGGAACTAGCCCTGTAGACCAGGCTGGACTTGAACTCACAGAGATCTGCCTGAGTGCTGGGATTGAAGGTGTGTACCACCATGCCTGGGTCTTTCTGTTTTCTTGATGTAAGCTTAGGGCTATAAACTTAGGGCTATAAATTTCCCTCTTAGGACTGCTTTTAGAATGTCTCATAGATTTTGTTGTGTTGTATCATCCTTTTTGTTTAGTGCTAGGAATTCTTTTATTTCTTTCTTCATTTCTCCTTGACCTATTCGTTATTGAGGAGTGTGTTGTTTAGTCTCCATCTGTTCTGGTAACTAGTTGGGCTTATTCTGGTGTTCATATTGAGCTATATTGCACTGTGGTCTGATAAAATGCATGAAATTATTTCAATGCTTTTGTATTTGTAGAGGTGTTTTCTGTGTCCCAGTATGTGGTTGATTTTGGAGAATGTTCTATGGGGTGCTGAGTAGAAAGTATATTTGCTGGTGTTTGGGTAGAATATTTGGTAGATATCTATGAGGTCCTTTTGGTGTATTGTAGTGTTCAGTTCAGATGTCTCTTTGTTTATTTTTTGTCCAGCTGACCTATCTAATGGGTGCAGTGGGGTATTGAAATCCCCCACTATTAGTGTGCTGGGATCAATCGGTGCCTTGAAGTCCTGTAGATTTGTGTTTATAATGTTCAGTGTGTTAAAGTTTGGTGCATATAGATTCATGATTGTGAAATCTTCATGGTTAATTGTTCCTTTGATAAGTATGTAGTGGCCCTCTTTGTCTCTTCTTACTTTGAGGATTTTCGGAAGTTTTGGCTTTCTGGACATGTATTTTTTCATCTTGTTTATGCCAGAAATATTTTTCTTTCTCTTTCAATTATAATTTTGACATTTTTGCTGGGTAAAGTAACCTGGGTTGGCATCTATAGTCATTTAGTACTAGAAATAATTTGGTCCAGGCTCTTCTGACTTTCATTATTTGCATTGAAAAATCAGCTATAATTCTGATATCTTTCCCTTTATATATAACTTTTTTTCTTCTTTTTTTTTTTTTTTTTTTTTTTTTTTTTTTTTTTACTTTTTTTTTTTTTTTTTTTTTTTTGGGCTTTTCGAGACAGGGTCTCCTTGTAGTCCCAGCTGTCCTGGAACTCACTCTGTAGACCAGGCTGGCCTTGAACTCACAAAGATCCACCTGCCTCTGCCTCCCGAGTGCTAGGATTAAAGGCGTGCGCCACCACGCCCGGCTATAACTTTTTTTTCTTCTTCTTGAGGCTTTCAGTATTCTGTCTTTGTTTTGAGTATCTAGCATTTTTTACTATGATATGGTGTGGAAGATTTCTTTTCTGGTGTTGTCTATTTGGTGTTCTATGTGGTTTTTGTATTTGTATGGCTGTGTGTTCCTTCAAATTGGTGAAATTTTCTTCTATAATTCTGTTGAAGATCTGGTCAATATCATTATCCTGGGATTCTTCTCCTTCATCTATCCCTATGATGTGGAGGTTTGGTTGTTTCATGGTGTCCCATGTTTCCTGATTATTTCACTCTTGTGTTTAAAAAATTTTTTTCATAACCTTTGCTTGAGCACTCCAGTTTTTCTATGTTATCATCCAGTCTTTATATTCTATTTTCTGCTTCATCCATTCTGTTACTGAGACTTTCTCCCATCCTTTCTTGTTGACTGGATGAGTTTTTGATTTCTTTTTTCATTTCAGTCTGAGATTTCTTCAGTATTTCCACTCCTTTCAGAGTTTGTCACTCTCTCCTTCTAGTTCTTTGATACATTTGTCTGAGTGTTCTTTATATTCCTTGATTTCTTTGCATTCTTTGAGTATGTCTATGATGGTTCTTTTCTTTTAAGAGCTGTGTCCAGGGAGTTCTCAGTATAGGAGTCTTCTATAAGACTGGTATAATTTTGTCCAGATTTATTGTTTGGTTTTCCCATGTTACTGTTTTATTACTTTTTGGCTGTGCTTTTGGCATGTGGATTTGTTTTGTTTGTATTCTATTATAAAACTCCAGTGTTTCTTCATTGAGTTGAAGGCTGACTTTGCTTTTCTTTAGGTGCCTTTGTTGTCTCCTTATTAGGTATGAATGTCTGGGTGGTCTAGGTTTCAGGTTTTCACTTTTGGTTTTGTACTGAAAGGTTCAGACAGTTCTCACCTTTCTAGTCAGGGGCTTCTCCAGAGGTACAGGGGAGGTAACAATCAGGTCAGATTGATCCTCGAACCCCTCAGGGCTGGCTGTGTGGGCCTGTAGGACCGGGCCTCTCCACAGGGTGGTCCTGGAGCATTGCCTGGTTCAGCCTGCTTATGTGGGCTTGCCTGAGCTGGGCCTCCTGACCAGGTGGTCTTGGTCAACTCTGCTTCAGCTTCCCCACCAGGTGGTCTTGGAGCACTGCCTGTTTCAGCCTGCCTAACCAGGCCTCCCTGCTGGGTAGTCTCAGGACACTGCCTGCTTCAGTGTGCCTGTGCCAGCCTACCTCGGTATTGTCAATTTATTTTATTTTATTATTTTATTTTATTTTATTTATTTTATTTTATATTTTGAGACAGGGTCTCCCTATAGCACCAGCTGGTCTGGAACTCACTCTGTAGACCAGGCTGGCCTTGAACTCACAGAGATCTGCCTGCCTCTGCCTCCTGAGTGCTAGGATTAAAGGTGTGTGCCACCATGCCTAGCTTAAAGACGGCTCTTAGCAGAGATGTGGGTTCTGGGAATCAAACTTGGGTCCTCTGCAAGAGCATTTGATGCTCTTAACCATGGAGCCATCTCTCCAGCCTTGGTATTACCAATTTTTAAAGGATCTCTTTTTCAATGTATATCACTGAGTTAAGTTCTAAAGAGAAATGCCTTTTTGTATGAATTATTAGTAAATAATCATACTGTTTGATGTGACTGAGAAACTGACTCTAGAGACTGTCCCTCCCACTTCAGACTCAAGCCTGTTATCTCAAGATGTTCTCCAAGGCTTTGTCTATGTTCAGGCTTTGACAGGAAAAAAATGAGACCAACCAAACAGCCTAAAAGGAAAGACATTGTAAAGTTAAGAACAGTTAAGGGATGAACTAATTTCAACAAAGGCTATGGATATTTATCTCATGGTATATAATGTCTATATTAAAAGTAACTAATGGGATTACAAATGTATAATATTAATTTAATGTTTTACTAAGTACATATTCCCTCTCTCTACTTATTGTTTACACACCTTTGAAACCTGAAGCAAGGTTTTTGGTAATCTTCTCTCTGATAAATAAATAGTCATGTATGCTAAGACTGTGAAATTATAATGGGGTTCCTGGTCCTTAAGGATATAAGTTAATTTTAAGGAATGATTACTTCTGCTCCAGGGCATGATTTATTTCTCCATTTAGATATGTTTTATATGTAAGAAAATTGACCACTATATAGGGCATCTTTGGAGTGAACAGACAGATTTTTTTGCCAAACCTATGTAAAACATCTTTGAACATTTGGAGTGATTATAGAAACTGCTCCAAGCAAGGACATCTCAAAGTTTATACTTTATAATAGTATATTTAAAATAACTGTTCCATCTACATATGGGAATAAATATTAAATGCTTAGCAAATTTTAATAACTAAGTGTAAATCTGTTGATAAATGTTGTTAAGACTCATGGTATTAACTAAAATCTTCCTGTATAAAATTAAAATGGCTGGATATTTCCAGAATAGAGAATAGTAACACACTTAAGCTAATTAGGGATACAGAGTTGTTAATTTTCAATCCACTCCTAGCTTTTATTGTATTCCCAGTTACAGATTTGGATTAAATGGGCACAGGTTTTTCTCCATGTTGCTCTGCAGTATACAAGCATTATCTATACCATTTCTTTTGCCCATTACAAGATAATTTGGCTCAAGAGAAGCTGCGTTTTACCTCCTTGCACCAGTGGTATTCAGTCTAGTAGGAGACAGTTTGGATAGCATTAGTAAACTTTTTCAGCCTGGTTCTGATCTATAGGTATGTGATACAACTCCTGCCTTCTGGACCACTATAAATCAGGATATGAGGGTCTGGGAAACAAAAGAGACTGCTCTGTTTATAGTGACAATTACAAAAACAGAAGGTGGAAGTCTATACATCCCCCCACCATGATGCAGTATGCAGAGTACTCTTTGTACAAACTTTCTGTCAATTTTGAAACCAGACATGATAACCTCAGTCGACAAGCATTAGAGATATAAGACATATTGGTAGAAAAAGGCTTCAGTACAAGGGTGGCCTACTCTACCAGGAGCTGTTGGCCAGGGAGGATCTAGAGGCCCCCAAACAAAGGCCATTGTCCTATAACTTTGGGTGACACAAGAAGTGGATGGTAAGACCTTACTGCTGAAGGTATAACGGGATGTGAGCATGAGAAAGAGAAATTTTGCTGAGTCCTTGCACTGCAATTGGACCCCTGACCTTCATGGTGCCCGAGTGTACTATGCAGATCACTGGAAAAAACAGACCCCGAAATTCTACTATAGACCTCATGTAAGAAGATGCCAAAGAAGATATTCAGTGTAATAGTGGCAGCCTGGTTCATGCACAACCAGGAAAATTCCAACTGGATCTATGGCCCACTCCCTGGGGATGGTTGAGACACACCACGGATACTGCAATATGCATACAGAAATTTAATTCAGAAACAAATTAAACCTGAAACAAGGGGGATAGAAAAAAGAAGAGAAAAATGAGGTGGAGAAACCTCTAATATTTAGACATTTATAGTCATTGCTACACCATAATTTCCTAGATTACCTGAGCTTCCTATTTTAGGAAGTTCTTGGCATGGATGCCATTGAAGGAATATTAACATTTTATTACTTATAGGCCTACCTGTGTTAGACTTACCTTGCTAAAAATCCCAGGCAGACCTGGCTGTGGGATTAGAGTAGTTCTGGCTTAATCCACCCCTGTCCCAAATATACATTAAAAAAAATGAGTGACTCTTGAGGACCAGATCCTCAACTGACCATGAGAAAACAAACTTTGGTTAATCTGGGCTGACTGTGTGGCCTTAAACATCCACACAGTTAGCCCAGATTAACTACCCCTCCAAAAAAACCCCGAGTGACCCTTGAGGACCAGATCCTCAACTGACCTTGAGAAAACAGAAACCTTGGTTAATCTGGGCTGACCGTGTGGACTTAAGCATCCAAAAGGAAAGTATAACCAGAAATAAATAATCCATAAGGTCTGAGAAATTGTATTTCAGATATAAAACTTGAGAATCCTTCAAACCTTCAATGCCAGATGGGGACTACTAAGATATCCAGCTTGTAGACCAAGTGGCTACTGGGATTTCAGCCTCTTCAGAGTGTACACTGCCATTGTTTGACTACCCATGCTATGTCATGGAGGCCAGTTCAGGAAGATCAAGACAGGACACACACTTGCTGGACCTCATTTGGGTGACCATGGGGGGGACCCCAGTGTGAAGCACAGGGGCAGGATTGATGGCTGTTTGGGTTTGCCAAGGAGGAACCTTCAAGCACTTCCTTGGGGAAAACATGACATCTTTTGGTTAAAAAAACGATTATATTTAACAGTTAAAAATATTTTGTAAAATAATATTTTCTCTTTTTATTTATAAATGCTACAACCACTCATAATTTATCCTTATGTAATCCTATCGTGTGTTCTATCATATAGGAATATTAATATTCATATTCTAAAAAAAAGGGAATGTAAAGTTATACTTCTTTTTACCTGCATGCAACTTTACTGTTAAAATGGGAATCTCTAAATGTGTTTTGGAATTAACCTATAGTTTATTTTCATATTCTGTAATTTTGATTTATGTGTGGAGTATATATATGCATATTTTGGAATAATATAAAATCAAGTGGGAACAAACAAAGAGACAGAAAAACCTATTCGAAGAACTGACCAAAGCAGTAAACCTGTGCACCGAAAAGTTTATAAAATACTGAGAAAATGATGTAAAGACAGGACTTGTGTATGACAGAATCCATGAGCTCTGATGGGGGGGCGGGGTCATGAGAGGTAGGCATGGATGGGAGAATCTGTCTCAATTTGATTAAGAAATGTATGAAATGCGCTCAATAAAAGTTAAAAAAATCCAAAAGTATAACCAGAAATAAATAAATAGTAAGGCCTGAGAAATTATATTTCAGTTATAAAACTTGAGATCTTAGTAAAAAGACAAAAAGTTAAAAAAAAAAAAGCACAGTTGTTTTGCCTGTCTTACTGGCAAGTGCAGCTACCCTGTGGCTGCCACTGCTTTTGCCATCCTTCAAAGACCTGAGACACAGCTTTTCATCCTGTCAATATGGACTGAAAACTCATGTCTCTCCAAGAATCCTCCAAACCTTCACTGTCAGATGGGGACTGCTGAGAAATCCAGCTTGTGGACTGAGCTACTACTGGGGTTTCAGCCTCTTCAGAGTATAGACTACCATTGTTGGACTACCCAGGCTGTATCACAGAGACCACCAGTAGAGGAGGATCAAGACAGGATGTTGTGCTTACTGGACCTCATTTGGTGACCATGGGAAAGGAAAACCCCAGTGCGGAGCACAAGGGCAGGACTGATGGTGGTTTGGGCTCACCAAGGAGGAGCCTTCAAACATGACATCTTTCAGCATAATAAAAAAAATCATAAGCTGAAATGCTAAAACATATATGTGTGGCATGCATATATGCATATTTTGGAGTGATGCATATTGGAAGGAATAACAACAACAACAACAACAACAAGACTGGATCAGAGAACTGACTGAAATGGTGAACTTCTGCTTGAAACAATAAACTTCTGCATCGAGAATTTTGAGAGAGACTGAGAAAAGATGTTCGGCAGAATGTATGAGCTCTGGTGGGGAGGGGGGCTGGGAGAGGGGGCACGGGTCTAGATTTGATTTGAAATTTTGTATGAAATACACAAAGCTTCAATAAAAATTGACTTTCAGACAAAAAGGAGAATACCTAAAACCTAGGCCAGCCAGCTCTTCATAAACAAGAAGAAAACAAGGAAGCCATCTGAAGAAAACAAGTAAAGTAAGCCTGAGCCTTCAGTGCAGTGAAGAAATAATTGAGTTTCACATCAGATTACAACAAAACAAATCCACATGCCCAAAGCACAAGGAAAAAAAACCAACAACATGGGAAAAGAAAATAATAAATCCCCACCAAACTCTATCAGTCCTATAGAAGTCTCCAACAATGAGATCTCCCTGGAGGTAACCCAGGACACAGACCTTAAAAGAACAATCATAGACATACTCAAAGAAATCAAGGAATACAAAGAAGAAATCAAGGAACTAAAAGAAGAGAATGACAAACTCTGGAAAGACCTAGAGGGACAGAATGACAACTAGGGAAAGAACTAGTGGGGAGAGAATGACAAACTCTGGAATGAAGTGGAAACACTGAAAAGATCCCATGCTGAAATTAAATAGGAAACTGACCAAAGAATCAAGGATCTAGGAGGAGAGAAAGACAAGCTCCAGAAAGAACTGGAAATATCAAAGAAATCATAGGATGAAATGAAAAAAGGAAAACGAACACTCAACCAATCAGTAGCAAAGCATGTGAGAAAGCCTCAGTAACAGATTGGATGAAACAGAAAATAGAATTATCAACATGGGAAGATCATGTGGAAGAACTACAAGGCTCAAGAAGAGAGTATGTAAAAACCCCCCACAAGAGTAGAACAATCAGGAAATGTGGGACATTATGAAAAGACCAAACCTCCACATCACATAGGGATAGATGAAGGAGAAGAATTCCAGGATGTTATTGATCAGATCTTCAACAGAATAATAGAAGAAAATTTCCCCAAACTGAAAAATGACAAAACCATACAAATACAAAAAGCACATAGAACACCAAATAGACGAGATCAGAAAAGAAATTCCCCACACCATATCATAGTTAAAACTCTAGATGCCCAAAACAAAGACAAAATATTGAAGGCCAACAAGTTACATATAAAGGAAAACTGGTTAGAATTATGGCTGACTTTTTAGTGCAAACGATGAAAGCCAGAAAACATTGACCAAAGTATTCCCAGTACTAAATGACTATAGATGCTAACCCAGATTACTACACCCAGCAAAAATATTGATTATACTTGAAAGAGAAAGAAAATTATTTCATGACATAATCAAGATGGAAAAATTCATGTCCAGAAAACCAAACCTTCAGAGAATACTTGAACCAATTCAAAGGTCAGAGGAAAGGAGCAAGTATCCCCAAGCAGCTATAGTGAATAATGAATAAAAGTATAACTTCAGAAATACAAACCTAGACCAAGAATGCAAACATAAAATAAGGTAAAAGGAAGCAGCAAACATCTCTCAATAATAACCTTAAATATTAATGGTCTAAATTCCCCAATCAAAATACATAGACTTAGAGAATGGATTAGGAAACAGAACCCATCTATATACTGTGTACAAGAATCCCATCTCACCCTCAAGGATAGGCTCCAACTTAAGGTGAAAAGATGGAAAAAAATTCCAAGCAAATGGTATCAAAAAGCAAGGAGGAGTTGCTATTCTAATATGAGACAAAATAGATTTCAAAGTAAAACTAATCAGAAGAGACAAAGAGGGTCGTTACATCCTTGTCAAAGGAAAAATTAACCATGAATATTTCACAATCATGAATATATATGCATCAAACTTGGGTGCACTGAACTTCATAAGCACAATTCTGCAGGACCTCAAGGCACAGATTAATCACAGCACACTAACAGTAGGGGACTTTAATAGCCCACTGAGCTCTTTGGACAGGTCAGCTGGAAAAAGAATAAATAGACAAACATCTGAACTGAACACTGTATTACACCAAATGGACCTGACAGACATCTACTGAATATTCCACCCAAACACCAGAGAATATACTTTCTACTCAGCACCCCATGGAACATTCTCCAAAACTGACCACATACTGGAACAAAGAAAAAAAAAAAAAACCTCAACAAATACTAAAAGATTGAAAAAATTTCATGCATTCTATCAGACCACAGTGCAATAAAAATATCACCACCAGGATAAGCCCTACTACTTAGAAGAAGACATGGAGACTAAATAACACACTCCTGAATAATTAATGGGTCAAGGAAGGAAGAAAGAAAGAAGAAAGAAAGAAAGAAAGAAAGAAAGAAAAGAATTCCTGGAACTAAATTGAAAATGACAATCCAACACTACAATACCTATGGGATACTTTAAAAGCAGTCCTATGAGAGAAATTTATAGCCCTGGGTGCCTACATTAAAATAACAGAAAGAGCACAAATAAATGATCTAATACTGCAGTGAAAAATTCTTGAGAGACAACAACAAATGAACCATAAACCCAACAGACAGGAAGACAGAGCAGAGATCAATGAACTAGAAACAAAGAAAATAATACAAAGAAACAATGATTACAAAAGTTGGTTCTTTGAAAGGATAAAATAGACAGACCTCTAGCCCAGTTAACCAAAAGAAAGAGCAATTCCAAATCAATATTTATAATGAAATGGGAAACATCACAACAGACAATGAAAAGATCCAGATAATCATATGGGAATACATCAAAAACCTATAGTCTACTAAATTTGAAAACCTCAGAGAAAGGGATAAATATCTGAAATCATGGAAATCATCAAAGCTTAAACAAGAAGAGATTGCCAGCTTAAACAGACCCATAATATTTGAGGAAATCGAAGATGTATATGTTCTAATTTGTCTTCCACTGCTATGACAAAACACTCTGACCAACACCAACTTGGGGAGGAAAGAGTTTATTCAGCTTACATCTCCTGGGTCACAGTTCATCACTCAGGGAGACCAAGGCAGTAACTCAGGGCAGGAACCTGGATGCAGGAGCTGAAGCACAGGCCATGGAGGAATGCTGTTCACTGGCTTGCTCCCCTGGCTCATGCCCAGCCTGACCTCTTATACAGTACACAACAACCTGCCCAGGGTGGCACCACCCATAGTGGGCTGGGCCCTCCCACATTGCTCAACAATCAAGACAATACTCCACAGATGTGGCCACAGGCCAGTCCAATGGAGCCAATTCCCCAGTTGAAGCTCCCTCAATCCAGGTGTGTCAAGTTGACACTAAATCTATCCAGCACAATTGACCCCTTGTCAACTTGACACAAAACACATCACTATTAAACCACCACCTTTCCAGTTCTTATCCCCAAAGTATGATGTTAACATTAATCACAACCTAAGACAGTACAACCTTAAAAGCCCCACAGTCCTTAAAATGTCCAAATACTTAAAAGTTCACAGTCTGTTAAAAGTCTCTTAACTGTGGGCTGCTGTAAAATCCAAAACAAGTACTGTCTTATTTCAAAGGGAAGAATCAGGCACACTCAAACAAAACCTACATCCAGCAAGTAGCTCAAGGCTGGACACCTGAGATTCACTCATGATCTTCTGGGCTCCAAAGGGTTTCAGCAGCTCCCCCTCTCCGACTCTGCCATCCATGGCACACACAGCTCATCTCGAAGGCCCAGGCTGACTCCATTCCACACCTGCCGCTGCTCTTGGTGGTCATTCCGTAGTCCCGGCATCTCCAAAAAGCTGGGGTCGCCACTGAAACTGAGGCAGCACCTTCACCAGTGGTCTCTTCTGACCTCTCCTGGTGCAAAGCCTCAGCTTCTCTCCATGACCCCTGCAATCCTGGGGTCTTCACTGCAACCAAGGTGCACTTCCACCAATGGTCTTTCCTGACCTCTCACAGTGCCAAGCCTCGGCTGCTCTCTGTGACCCCCTCAAATTTCAACACCAGAACCATATAGGAGACTCTTACACACTGCCAAGTCCTGCTTCTGGCTTGACATGGAGACTCAGGCCCCTTCTGGATCATAGCTTCTATGTGCTGACCCTGAAGAAATTATTCCCAGAAGATTTCACCACAGTGATGCTGGTCTCTTGTTACTTACAGCTGATTTTTCAGCCCCAGCTAACCAGCATCAATTGTCCCAGTACAACAAAGATTTCCCTTCAGGTTCTGGTCTCTTGTTACTTACAGCTGATTTTTCAGCCCCAGCTGACCAGAACCCACAGATTACACAGTCCTGACGATCTCTGCTCCCCTTTGAAACTAGAAACTTCAGAAGCCAGGCCTGCATCTTCTACAACTCCTTAAGCAAAACGATTCCAAGTTCCACAGCCATGATCTTTAGGCATTCAGTGATCTTCCCAGCCCAAAATTCCAAACACCTCCACAATCCTTCCCCAAAACACCAAGGTCAGGTCTGTCGCAGCAAAACCCCACTCTTCTGGTACCAATTTCTGTTCTAGTTTGTCTTCCATTGCTATGACAAAACACTCTGACCAACACCAACTTGGGGAGGAAAGGGTTTATTCAGCTTACATCTCCTTGGTCACAGTTCATCACTCAGGGAGCCCAAGGCAATAACTCAGGGCAGGAACCTGGAGGCAGAAGCACAAGCCATGGAGGAATGCTGATCACTGGCTTGCTCTCTTGGCTCATGCCCAGCCTGACCTCTTATACAGTACACAACAACCTGCCCAGGGTGGCACCACCCATATTGGGCTGGGCCTTCCCACATTGCTCAACAATCAAGACAATACTCCACAGATGTGGCCACAGGCCAGTCCAATGGAGCCAATTCCCCAGTTGAGGCTCCCTCAATCCAGGTGTGTCAAGTTGACACTAAAGCTATCCAGCACAGTATATAAAAACAACTCTTAACTAAAAAAATATCCCAGGCCCCAGATGGTTTCACAGTAGAATTCTATAGTACATTTAAAGAGGACTTAAAAACATTACTACTCTAACTGTTCAAAAGGATACAGAGGAAAGTCTCCCAAATTCCTTCTATGAAGCCAGCATCACTCTAATACCAAAATTAGCCAAAGATATAATCAAAAAAAAGAAAACTATAGACCCATCTCATTAATGAACACAGATGCAAAAGTTATCAACAAAATACTTGCAAACTACATACAGACCCACATCGTGACCAAGTTGGATTCATACCAGAGATGCAGGGATGGTTCAACATACATAAATCAATAAATATCATAAAACACATAAATGAACTCAAAGACAAAAAACACAGGATCATCTCAATTGATGCAGAAAAATCCTTCAACAAAATCCAGTTTCCATTCATACTTAAAGTACTAGAGGGAATTAGATTGGAAGGATCATTTCTCAACATAATCAAAAACATATATAATAAGCCCACAGCCAACATCATCCTAAATGGAGAAAAGTTGGAAGTATTTTCCTTAAAGGCAGGAACATGGGAAGGCTGCCCCCTGTAGCCACTCCTCTTCAATACAGTGCTTGAAACACTTGCTAGGACAATAAGGCAAGAAAGAGAAGTTAAAGGTGTATTATTGAAAAGGAGGAAGTCAAGCTATCCCTTTTTACAGATGATATGATAGTTTACCTAAGGGATGCTAAAAACTCCACCAGAAAACTCCTAGAAACGATTACGAGTTTCAGTAAAGTGGCAAGATACAAATATAACTTACAAAAATCAGTAGCCTTTCTTTACACCAACAACAAGCAACTGAAGAAGGAATACAAGGAGACCTTCCCACTCACGATAGCTTCAAAAATAATCAAATACATAGGAACAAACATAACCAAACAAAAAATTTCAACCCCTGAAGAAGGAGATTGAAAAAGACATCAGAAGATGGAAAGACCTCCCATGCTCATGGATTGGAAAAATTAATATAGTAAAAATGTCCATTCTACCCAAATTAATATACAGATTCAATGCAATCCCAATTAAAATCCTCATGAGTTTCTTCACAGAATTGGGAAAAAAAATCCTTAAATTCATAGGAAAAACAAAAGACCCCGAATAGCCAAATCAACCCTGAGTGAAAAGAGCAATACAGGGGGGAATCACTATACCAGACTTCAAACTATAATACGGGGCTATAGTCATAAAACAGCCTGGTATTGGAACAAAAATAGACCCATAGACCAATGGAACAAAATTGAAGATCAAAACTTGAGCACATACAATATCAGCCACCTCATATTTGATAAAGGAGCAGAGAAGACTCAATGGAGGAAAGACAGCATCTTCAGCAAATGGTGTTGGCAAAACTGGATCACCACTTGCAGAAGAATAAAATTAAACCTCTACCTCTCACCCTGTACAAAACTCAACTCCAAATGGATCAAAGACCTCAACATGAAATGTGAAACTTTAAAGGTGATAGAAGAAAATGTTGGCAGCAACCTACAAGACATAGGTGTAGAAGAACACTTCCTAAATCAGACAGCAGCTGCACAGGAAGTGAAGTCAACAATTGACAAGTGGGACCTCATTAACCCCAAAAGCTTTTGTACAGCAAAAGAAACAATCAGTGAAGTGAAGAAAAAACCCACAGAGTGTGAGGAAACCTTCACCGCTGATACATCTGACAGGGTATTAACTTCAAGAATATATAAACTACTCAAAAAACAAAGAAGTAAGAAAACAAATGACTCACTCAAAAGATGGAGTAAAGAGCTGAACAGAGATATCACAAGTGAGGAAATAAAGATGGCTGAGAAACATCTTAAAAAGTGTTCAACATCAGTGTTGGCCGGCTCCTGAGGTGCAGGCAGGAGGCCGTAAGTCACTCAGGCAGGTACTTTTTGGGGTGGACTGTCTCAGGGGTGGCTAGAAGAGGGTCTCGACTCTGAGCCCTCTTGCAGAGGGGTTCCCGTCTGGGCGGGACCATACTTTGCCTTTGCAGCATGACCAGAGGGTTGGGTTTGGGTTTGATCTGGTCCTGCTGCAGCTTTGTGTGGGCCAGCTCCTAAGGCACAGGCAGGAGGCTGTAAGTCACTCAGGCAGGTACTGGGGCACAGGCTAGGTCAGGCATAACCCCCACCACCAACGAGAATTGGTGAGAATCCAAGTGGACTTTCTTTTGGAGAACCTTCAGAACAGGAAGAGAAGAGTGACTTAGGCTTCCAATATCCAATACATAAACAAAATTGAAAGCCTGAAACCTAGACAAGTCAATACTCCATAAGCAAGGAGGAGGAAAGAAAAAAAAAAAGCATCAGAAGGAGGCAAGCAAAACAATCTGCTAACATAGTGAAAAGACATTTGTGATTTGAACCACAAAAGGGAAACCCACATGCCAGGGAAATGACGAAGGGACAACATGGGAAAGGCACAGGATAATCCCGCGTCAGAGTCTACCAAACCTGGAGGAGATAGCTACAATGGGATCCCCTTGGAGGAGACCCAAGGAACAGAGCTTAGAGGAATAATTGCAGACCTATGCAGAGAAATTAAAGAAAATAAAGAAGAATTCAGAGAACTAAAGAGAGAGAATGAAAAACTCAAAAAGGACCTAGAGGGATACAATGACAAACTTTGGAAAGAACTAAAGGAACAGATTGACAAACTCCAGAAAGAACTAGAGGGAGAAAAAAAAAAACTCCGAAAGGAAGTAGAAACACTGAAAAAGGAAGCCAACCAACGAAGTAAGGAGCACCAAGAAGAGATTGAGAAACACCAAGAAGAGATTGAGAAGCTCAAAAAGGAAATGGAAGTACTAAAGAAAACACAGGATGAAACGAAAAAGGAATTAGAACACACATTCAATCAAGAAGAAAGGAAAGGAAAAAGCCTCAGAAGTAGAATGGAGGAAGCAGAACAAAGAATATCAGATCTGGAAGATAACACAGAGCAATTAAAAAGCTCAAATAAAGATTATGAAAAATTTAAAAATACACAAAAGTGGAACAACCAGGAAATATGGGACACTATGAAAAGATCAAACCTCCGCATCATAGGAATAGAGGAAGGAGAAGAATCTCAAGAAAATAGTATTGATCAGATCTTCAACAGAATAATAGATGAAAATTTCCCCAAACTAAAAATAGACAAACCCATACAAATACAAGAAGCACATAGGACCCCAAATAGACAAGATCAGAAAAGAAACACCCCACGCCATATCATAGTTAAAATGCTAGATGCCCAAAACAAAGACAAAATTCTGAGGGCTACAAAAGAAAAACAAGTCACATACAAAGGGAAACCCATCAGAATTACAACTGACTTCTCGCCTCAAACCATGAAAGCAAGAAGAACATGGAGCAAAGCATTCCCAGTGTTAAGGGACTACGGATGCCAACCCAGAATACTTTACCCAGCAAAAATGTCGACTATACTTGAAGGAGAGAGAAAAATCTTCCATGACATAAACAAGATGATGGAATACATGTCTGGAAAACCAACTCTTCATAAAATACTTGAAGCAATTCAAAGGGCAGAAGAGAGGAGCAACAATCCTCAAACACCTAGGAAAAGAAACTAATAAAAACATAACCATAGGAGCAAAATCAAAGGCTAGAAGTCCAAATGGATAATAAAGTGAAAGGAAGCAACATCCATCTTTCAATTGTAACCTTAAATATTAATGGGCTAAACTCCCCAATCAAAAGGCATAGACTGGGAGAATGGATTAGGAAACAAAACCCATCTATATGCTGTCTACAAGAAACCCATCTCAATTTCAAGGATAGGCACCAACTTAAGGTGAAGGGATGGAAGAAAGTATTCCAAGCAAATGGTACCAAAAAGAAAGCGGGTGTGGCTATTCTAATATCAGACAAAATAGACTTCAAAGCAAAAGAAATCAAAAGAGACAAAGAGGGCCATTACATCCTTATTAAAGGAACAATTGACGATGAAGATTTCACAATCATAAATATATATGCACCAAACATCAGTGCACCAAACTTTATAAAGACAATTCTTCAGGATCTCAAGGCACAGATTAACCCCAGCACACTAATACTAGGGGACTTCAATACCCCATTAAGTCCTCTAGACAGATCAACAGGACAAAGGATAAACAGAGAGACATCTGAACTAAATGACACAATACACCAAATGGACCTCACAGACATCTACCGAATATTTCACCCAAACACCAGAGAATACACTTTCTACTCAGCACCTCATGGAACATTCTCCAAAATAGACCATATACTGGGACACAGGGAAAAACTCAACAAATATAAAAAGATTGAAATAATCTCATGCATTCTATCAGACCACAGTGCAATAAAACTCAATATCAACACCAGAATAAACCCTACAACCTACAGGAACACATGGAGACTAAACAACACTCTCCTGAATAATGAGTGGGTCAAGGAAGAAATAAAAAAAGAAATAAAAACATTCCTGGAACTGAATGACAATGATAAAACAACACAGCAAAATCTATGGGACACTCTTAAAGCAATCCTAAGAGGGAAGTTTATAGCTCTAAGTGCCCACATTAAAAAAACAGAAAGAGCACAAGTGAACGATCTAACACTGCAGCTAAAAATACTTGAGAGACAACAACAAATGAACCCTAAACGGAGCAGACAAGAAGAAATAACAAAAATCAGAGCAGAGATCAATGAAATAGAAACAAAGAAAACCATACAAAAAATCAATGAATCCAAAAGTTGGTTCTTTGAGAGAATAAACAAGATAGACAGACCTCTAGCCCAGTTAACCAAAAGAAAGAGGGAACAACTCCAAATCAATAGAATCTGTGATGAAAGGGGAAATATCACAACAGACAATGAAAAGATCCAGACAATCATACGGGACTACTTCAAAAACTTATATTCTACTAAGTTTGAAAACCTAGAAGAAATGGATGAATATCTGAAATCCTGGGAATCACCAAAGCTCAACCAAGAAGAGATCGACAGCCTAAACAGACCAATAGTACAGGAAGAAATCGAAGATGTAATAAGTAGCCTCCCAACCAAAAAATGCCCAGGCCCGGATGGATTCACGGCAGAATTCTATAAAATATTTCGTAAAGACTTACAACCATTACTACTTAAATTGTTTAGAAGGATACAAATGGAGGGACTTCTCCCAAATTCCTTCTATGAAGCCAGCATTACGCTACTACCAAAACCAGGGAAAGATACAACCAAAAAGGAGAACTATAGACCCATCTCCCTAATGAACACAGATGCCAAAATTCTAAACAGGATTCTGGCAAATCGCATACAGACTCACATCAAGAAAATCATCCACCATGACCAAGTTGGATTCATACCAGACATGCAGGGATGGTTCAACATACGAAAATCAATAAACATCATCAAACATATCAATGGACTGAAGGACAAAAACCACACCATCATCTCAATTGATGCGGAGAAAGCCTTTGACAAAATCCAGCACCCTTTCATGTTTAAAGTCCTGGAGGGAATTGGTCTGGAGGGATCATTCCTCAATGTAATCAAAGCCATATACAGAAAACCCACAGCCAATATCATCCTAAATGGGGAAATGACAGAAGCATTCCCCTTAAAGGTAGGAACTCGGCAAGGCTGCCCCCTGTCACCACTCCTCTTCAATATAGTGCTAGAAACCCTAGCTAGGGCAATAAGGCAAGAAAAGGAAATTAAAGGAGTTCTAATTGGAAAAGAGGAAGTCAAGCTATCCCTTTTTGCTGATGATATGATTGTCTACCTAAGGGATGCTAAGAACTCCACCAGAAAACTCCTAGAAACGATTAAGAGCTTTGGTAAAGTGGCAGGATACAAAATAAACCTAGAAAAATCAGTAGCCTTTCTGTACACCAACAACAAGCAATTGAAGAAGGACTACAAGGAGACCTTCCCACTCACAATAGCCTCAAAAACAATAAAATACCTAGGAACAAACCTAACCAAAGACACCAAGGATCTCTACAACAAAAATTTTAAACCCCTGAAAAAGGAAATTGAGGAAGACATCAGAAGATGGACAAACCTCCCATGCTCATGGATTGGGAAAATAAATATAGTAAAAATGTCCATCCTACCCAAACTAGTGTACAGATTTAATGCGATCCCAATCAAAATCCCCAAGAGTTTCTTCACAGGCTTGGAAAAAAAAATCCTCAATTTCATTTGGAAAAACAAAAGACCCCGAATAGCCAAAGCAACCCTGAGTGAAAAGAGCAATACAGGGGGGATCGCTATACCAGACATCAAACTATACTACAGGGCTATAGTCATAAAGACAGCCTGGTACTGGCACAAAAACAGACCAGTTGACCAATGGAATAAAACTGAAGATCCAAACCTGAGCTCATACAATTTCAGCCACCTCATATTTGACAAGGGGGCCAAGAAGACACAATGGAAGAAAGACAGCATCTTCAGCAAGTGGTGCTGGCAAAACTGGATCACCACTTGTAGAAGAATGAAATTAAACCCCTACCTCTCACCTTGTACAAAGGTCAACTCCAGATGGACCAAAGACCTCAACGTGAAACCCCAAACTCTGGAGGTGATAGAAGAGAAGCTTGGCAGCAGACTACAAGACATAGGTGTAGGAAAAGACTTCCTAAATCAGACAGCAGCTGCACAAGAAATAAGATCGACAATTGACAAATGGGACCTCATTAAACTCAAAAGCTTCTGTACATCAAAGGAAGCAATAAAGGAAGTGAGGAGAAGACCCACAGAGTGGGAGGAAACCTTCACAGCAGATACATCTGACAAAGCATTAATTTCCAGAGTATACAAGCTACTCAAAAAACAAAGAAGAAAGAAAACAAATGAATCATTCAAAAGATGGAGCAAAGATCTGAATAGAGACTTCACAGAGGAGGAGTTAGAGATGGCCGAGAAACATCTTAAGAAGTGTTCAGCATCTCTGA
Source organism: Rhizomys pruinosus (assembly GCA_009823505.1). NCBI lineage: Eukaryota > Metazoa > Chordata > Mammalia > Rodentia > Spalacidae > Rhizomys > Rhizomys pruinosus. The sequence goes on along the minus strand of VZQC01015340.1, from coordinate 899,134 downwards.
TAATTAAGGAAATGCAAATTAAAACCACTTTGAGATATCACCTTACTCCAATAAGACTGGCTAGTATCAGGAACACGAATGATACCAAGTGCTGGAGAGGTTGTGGGGAAAGGGGAACACTCATCCATTGCTGGTGGGAATGTAAACTTGTACAGCCACTATGGAAAGCAGTGTGGAGAACCCTTAGAAGACTCAAAATGAGCCTTCCACTTGACCCAGTCATGCCACTCCTGGATATATACCCACAAGACTCATCTTACTGCAGAGATAGATGCACAGCTATGTTTATTGCAGCTCTGTTCACAATAGCAAAAAGCTGGAACCAGCCCAGGTGCCCCTCAACCGACAAATGGATAGAGAAAATATGGTACATGTACACAATGGAGTTCTATGCAGCAGTAAAGAGGGACAACATCATGAATTTTGCAGGTAAATGGATCGACATTATGTTAAGTGAAGTAACACAGTCCCAGAAAAACAAATGACAAATGTTGTCCCTCATATGTGGATGCTAGGGCCAATAACCCAGTTATAAATATGTCTTGTGGAGAGGGATGCATATTAAAGAACAACAACAGAAAGACTGCATCAGAAAACTGATTGAAATGGTGAATCGGGAAGGGTGGGGGGGGAGAGGGAGATGGGTGTATATTCGATTAATGCATAATTAATTGACATGAGTTCAACAAGTATCCAGTTTTGCCCAGATACTGTCTACAGGTTACATGGTGTTTTAGTAAAAGTAAATATGTGTATATTAAACAACATTGGTTTAAAGGCTCTGGTAAAAACAATAATGCATCTGAGTTAAATGGAGATTTAAATTGCTGTTGTCCACATTTGTTTTACTTAAAATCTGTATAACAATAACTTTGGGATTGGCACATACAAATGTCTCTATAATTTTTCTGTTGTACAGTATCACCTTGTAGTATTCTCTATCACCTATAGAATGATTTAACTTAAAAATTAAGTTTGCTTCCCAAGTTAATCACATACAGTCACCCAAAACAGCATGGGTGAATTTGATGAAATCTGAGTCTTGATTCCACCCTATAGGTATGTGTAATACAACTGCCTTCTGGAGACTCATGGGTCAAAAAACAAAAACCTTAAAAAAAATGGGGGATGCAGATCGATATGAAACCTTTTCATCAAATACCTTGCAATTCAAATCTTAAAACTAACAACAGGAAAAGATTTGTATGTTCCAACAGGTCAAAATGTCACCAACTTAATGGCTAAGAAAGAAAAGATACAGCTTTGCATTGAGTAGGATGTACCAGAAAGTGCCATCAGAAAGGTTGGCCCGTCTGAACATTGAAAGGAAGTAAAGCCTCAGATTGCTACAAACATCAAACCCCTCTGTGGATCCTACTTGTGACAACTATTTATAATCAGTCCTAATGAAACTTACCTTCTAGGTGCTGCAAAGGTTTTAATACGAGAGACTTTCTTACCACCCCCCCCCCATAGAACAAGGAGAAATATGATGATGATGAGGTCGTTCTCCAACTGTAAATTGGCGCCAACTGTTATAGAGGTAATCTCTTATAAAACCAGTAAAACTGCCTTCTTTAATTGACTAATAGGAACTGTGAAAAGGATTATTCTCTATTCACAACCAAATATAATACTAAAGTCTCCTTAAGCTATGCACTTAAGCAAAATATATTAATACAGGAGCTCTGACATCAGCAATGGATTATTCTACCAAGGAGATGTTGGCCAGGGGATCCAAGCCCCCACAAAAGGTAAAGGCTCCTTGCCTCTAAACTGGGATACCTGCAAGAAGAGAGGCGATAAGGCCCTGCTGCCGAAGACCTGACGTTAACATGGGAAAGATGTATTGAGACCACACATGCAAGTGTACAGATGGCCTCTGGAATACCAGAGAGTGTTACCAAAGGCCACTAAACCAATAAAGCAAATATGGGTCTCCTTGAGTCAAGCAAGACTCCACCGTCAGCACCAGCTACACCTCACCTGCCTGGAAATACTGTGCAGCAGAGGCAGCCATATGCCTGTATATCCCAAATCTAATTGGCTATTGGCTCTCTCCTTGGAGGAATAACCCATGGCTGATGCCACAAGCTTACATCCTCTACAGGTTAGGAGATGTTATAAGCCACAGTAAGACCCTGTCATATTTAACAGGAAAAAATGTAATTCATGGATTAACATATCATCCAAACATATGTGTCTATACCAAAGTAACCTACCATAACTATTAGTGCTGTTTAAATACCTATATATCTAATTGCTTGTGCTTCATTAGTAGGATCGAAAGGTTATTCCTGGACAAACTGTCAGCCCATGAAAGGAAACAGCCAGAATTGACCAGAGTCCAAGACAACAGCTCCAGAGAGAGTGGACTGTTTTGCTTCTCATCCACCTGTGCCCCTTTTCTAAGCCTAGGGAACAATCTGCGGAAGAGGGGGCGTGGTAGAATGTAAGGGCTGCGATTGGGGTGAATGGTGAAACTACAGCAATGTAGTCTGGACACTCATTTGATCAACTTGATTGAACAAACAACCTGTCACCCCCCACTGGATGGTGGGGCTGTAGGTGTTTGGGCACAACAGCCTGCAGATAGGTTTTGCATGAAGGATGCTTGTACTCATGGATTATCACTTATAGCTAAAAATGAAAAAAAAAAAAACTGAGAGAAAGATGCAGGACAGTTATGGCAGAATGCATGATCTGGGATGGGGTGGGGTGGGGTGGGGGGAAGGGAAAGGGAAATATGCCTGAACTGAATTGGAAAATTATGTATGAAATACACAAAGCATCAATAAAAAAATGAAAATTAAAAAATAAAATAAAATAATAAAATAAAATAAAGTGTTCAACATCACTAATAGTTAAGGAAATGCAAATTAAAACTACTTTAAGATATCATTTCACTCTGGTAAGACTGGCTAGGATCAAGATAACAAAGGATACCAAATGCTGGAGAGGTTGTGGGGAAGGGGGAACACTCATCTACTGCTGGTGGGAATGTAAACTTGTACAACCACTATGGAAATCAAAGTGAGCCTACCACCTGACCCAGTCATACCACTCCTGGGTATATACCCACAAGACTCAACCTACCTCAGTGATACATGCACATCCATGTTTATTGCAGCTCTCTTCACAATAGTGAAAGGCTGGAATCAACCCAAGTGCCCCTCAACTGATGAGTGGATAATGAAAATGTAGTACATCTACACAATGGAGTTCTATACCGCAGTAAAGAAAGATGACATTTGCAGGCAAATGGATGGAACTAGAAGACATCATAATAAGTGAAGTAACACAGTCCAAGAAAAACAAATGACGAATGGTATCCCTCATTTCTGGATGCTAGCATCAAGTACCTAGTTTTAAGGCAACGTTAAATGTTATATTCCTCTGTATCTGAATGCAACTGTACTTGTGCAATATGAGTCCCTTAACAGGCTCTAGAATTAACCTACCACTTGTTTTCAAACTTTGTGATCTTAGTATATGGGTGGAGGGTATGTAAGCATATTTTAGAGTAGTATAAAATTAAAAGGGGAAATGCGAGTCCTGAAATATGATTGGGAAATTACATACAGTTTATTTTCAGATGGCAAAATTTTAGTATAGGTGTGACATATATATGCATGTGTTGAAGCAACATAAATTGGAGGGAACAACAACAAAAGAACTGGGACAAAGAACTGACTGAAACAGTAAAGTTCTCACCCAAACAATTATCCTCTGCTTTGAAAAACTTTAAAAATATTCAGAAAAAGATATAAGACATGTATGGCAGAATGCATGGACTGAGAAATGATGTATGAAATGCACAAAACTTTAATAAAAAAGAAAAAAACAAAATAAAAATAGTATCAAAACAACTAGTATGATGTGGTCTGAATCCAGCCCCCTATCCCATATGAAGTAGGGCCTTTAAATATCATCTAGCCCTTAGTACATGATGATTTCCTGGCATCCCCACACAAAATATGAACCCCTGCTCATATAGCTCCCCACAGGGAAATCTCTGGGCTCCTCCCACAGCTAGATAGTGAGAAATATTCTAAGCTACCTTCTTGTGGTGTTGGAATCTGCCCATGGGCACATTTGAATGCACTCAGAGGAAGCTATGTGGTATAAATGCACAGACTGCTTCAAATTCTCTGCGTTATGGAAGTTCTTCATTGTTTAGCCATGTTTGTAGACCCGTCCTGCAAGTTTTAAAGCAGCAGTGAGACAACATTGCCCAAAAGTCCTTTAACATGGGACATACATCCAGTTAATGAAGGACACTAAGACCACAGTTGGTACCACGAAATTGACATAAAAGAAATGAAGGTGTACAAGCAAGTAAAAATTGACCGACTGAAAATTTACAAGACCAACTGCAAGTTATGCTACAATATACAAATGAAATGCAAAAAGCACAGAGTCACAGCTACAGCCCCCAAGGAGTGACGGCCACAGCTCCCTACTACATTACGGTGACCTGGAAGCAGAGTTGGATGCACTAGGTGAAGAGCTTCTGACTGATGAAAATAGTTCTTACTGTCCAGGCGTGGTGGCACACACCTTTTATTTTTTTGTTTTTTTATTTTATTTATTTCTGTACGTGTATGAATGCACTGTCTGCATGCAGGTCTGTGCACCCGTGCCGTGCAATGCCGCAGAGGTCAGAAGAGGGTCTCGGATTCCCCTGGAACTGGAGTTCTCCTGGAATTGGAGTTTCAGACGGGTCTCAGCCGCTATGTGGGTGCTGGGGATCGAACCCGGGTCCTCTGTAAGAGCGGTCGGCGCTCTTAACCGCTAGGCCATCTCTCCAGCCCGGCACACACCTTTAATCCTAGCACTTGGGAGGCAGAGGCAGGTGGATCTCTGAGTTCAAGGCCAGCCTGGTCTGCACAGTGAGCTCCAGATAAGCTGGGATTAAAAGGGAGATCCTGTTTCAAAAAGACAAAAAAACCCAGATCTTACTTAGACAGAACAGCATCTCACCTGCAGTTCCAGCAGATGTTCCCACTGACACCAACACCAAGCATGGGGTCCTGGTGCATGAGTGTGGATGGCAATGTATCCCTGCTTCAAAGCTTAAGTTACTCCAGTACATCACATAAAATAAATACATATTCTGGGACTAGGAAATATTCACACATTTGTCAAACATTTAGGTTTCTTTCCTTTCTTTGAAGGAAAAGTTACTTTCCTCCTTAATTTTAATTTTTTTATTTTTCCATTCAGAAGCTCATTGCTTCTTTTACTAAAATGTGATTCTTTTTCTCTTAGGAAAGACTAACTTAAAAGGACCTTTGACATTATATCACTTGTTTTCATTCACTGATAATAATTTTGAATAAAACCAAGGAGATGAGACTCTCTCAGCTCTAGGATAGGGTAACTCTACAGACCCAGTGTGACTTAAACTGATACAATGAAGATGAGATTGTTGAGAAGAAAGTGATTCAAACCATGGTTTACTGTGGCAGTCCAGGTGGGTTTAAATAATGTCATCTTGGTAGGTTTTGTTGTGTCATGTTAGCAAGTCATTACTGTGTCTAATGTTGGAATGAATTGTCACTACTGTACCATGAGTCGATAATTTGATTCTATGATTTGCTCAGTCTTACAGCCTGACTTGTAATAAATAGTGAATATTTCTTGATATTTAATGTATAATACATTTATTCATAGTCAATAAATATTTTTATTATTTTTATTGGTTGATTGATACTTTTATACAAATTGGTCACATTCAGACCCTCTCCATCAATCTCAACCTTTACCCTACTACAGTCTCTCTACTTCATGTCTTCTACTATTATTGTTCTCTTTTTAAAAAATTTTTATTAAGCGCATTTCATACAACATTTCTTAATCAAATTTAGGCTCATTCCCCCATCCATGCCCATCCCTCATACCCTCCCTCCCCCTGCCAGAGCTCACGGATTCTGTCATACATGTTAAGTCCTGTCTTGCATCTTTTTCTCCGTCTTTTATAACCTTTTCGATGCACAAGTTTACTGTTTTGGTCAGTTCTTTGAATAGGGTTTTCTCTTTTTTTTGTTCCCATTTGATTTTATATTATTCCAAAATATGCATATATACATTCCACACATAGATCAAAATTACAAAATCTGAAAATAAACTATAGGTTAATTCCAAAACACATTTAGAGATTCACATTTTAACAGTAAAGTTGCATGCAGGTAAAAAGAAGTATAACTTTACATTCTTTTTTTTTTTTAGAATATGACTACATATTTTCCACCCATGTATGGTAATTACAATGTGTGAATACAAGTGGTAGGTCAATTCTAGAGCCCATTAAGAGATTCACATTATAATAGCACAGTTGCTTTCAGATACAATGAAATATAATAATAAAGTTGCTCAGTTTGCCTGCCAACTGGGGATTTGGTGTTAGCGTCCACAAATGAGGGAAACCATTTGCCTTTTTTTATTCTGGGACTGTATTACTTAACTTAGCATAATGGCTTCGAGTTCCATCCATTTACCTGCAAAGTTCATGATGTGTTTCTTTACCACTGCATAGATCTCCATTGTGTAGATGTACCACATTTTCTCTATCCACTCATCAGTTGAGGGGCATTTGGGTTGGTTTCAGCTCTTTGCTATTGTAAAGAGAGCTGCAATAATAGCTGTGCATGTGTCTTTGTGGTAGGATGCATCTTGTGGGTATATACCCAGGAGTGGTATGGCTGGGTCAGGTGGTAGGCTCATTTTGAGTCTTTTAAGGGTTCTCCACACTGCTTTCCACAGTGGTTGTAACAGTTTGCATTCCCACCAGCAGTGGATGAGTGTTCTCCTTTCCCCACAACCTCTCCAGCAGTTGGTGTCTTTTGTTTTCTTGATCTCGGCTAGTCTTATTGGAGTGAGATGATACCTTAGTGTGGTTTTAATTTGCATTTCCTTAATTATTAATGATGTTGAACACTTTTTAAGATGTTTCTCAGCCATCTTTACTTCCTCACTGGTGAGGTCTCTGTTCATCTCTTTACTCCATCTTTTGAGTAGGTCATTTGTTTTCTTCTTTGTTTTTTAAGTAGTCTATATATTCTGAATGTTAATGCTCTGTCAGATGTATCAGTGGCAAAGGTTTCCTCCCACTCTGTGGTTTTATCTTCACTTCCTTGATTGTTTCTTTAGCTGCACAAAAGCTTTTGAGTTTGATGAGGTCCCACTTGTCAGCTGTTGTCCTTACTTCCTATGTAGCTGCTGTTTGATTTAGAAAGACTTTTCCTATGCCTATGTCTTGTAGGTTGCTGCCAACTTTTTCTTCTATCCCCTTCAGGGTTTCAGGTTTCAGGTTGAGATCTTTGATCCACTTGGAGTTTATTTTTGTATAGGGTGAGAGGTAGGGGTTTAATTTTGTTCTTCTACAAATGGTAATCCAGTTTTGCCAGCACCATTCGTTGAAGATGCTATCTTTCCCCCATTGAGCTTTTTTGGCACCTTTGTCAAATATGAGGTGGTTGAAGTTATATGAGCTATTTTTCTCTTTTTTAAAGGTCTATTAAGTCTAATCTGTGATCTCTAATTGTTCTTGGAGGTAGGGCTATCCCCTGGAGTCTCATTGGCCTACCAGGCCTCACACCCCTGACTCTCCCTCTCCCTGCATCTCTCCATTGCTAACAAATCCTCAGGTAGGACTGGAAACTCTTGCCCACATCCTCTATCCAGGCTGGGTTTCTGTCTAGCTTGGGTTTGCACAGATCTTTTAGATGCTGTCACAAGCACCATGGGTTCATATGTGCAACTACCCTGTAGTGTCCTGACAATCCAGTTTCCTTGTGGTCATCTACCAACTCTGGCTCTTACAATCTTTGTGTGTGTGTGTGTGTGTGTGTGTGTGTGTGTGTGTGTGTGTGTATGAATGCCGTGCCTACAGAGGCCAGAAGAGAGTGTTTTATCCTTTGAAGCTGGAGTTACAGGCATTTGTGAGCCACATGATGTGGGTACTGGGGACTGAACTCGAGTCCTCTGCAAAAGCGGTAAGTGCTTTTAGCCACTGAGTCATGTCTCCAGCTGCCTCCATTTTGATTTTTACTTGGTTTGTTGAAATTTTCATTTCCAATATTTCTGTTCGGCTATGTTTCCCCTCACAATCTCAGTTTGCCGTTTGCTTGCAGATTTCCTGCTCCTACCTTGACTTTCTTGTCCGGGTCCTGCAGTGACGCCTAACTTCACTCTCTGCTTACTTGAATTATCCTTTATGCCACGGATAATCTTTAGCACTTGACTTGTCAATTCTTTCCTGGCATTTCAACCATTTGAGTCTTTTTGGATTCCGTTGGTGAGGAGTTCCAAACATTCAGAGAAGTTCCATTACATTTTACTTCTTCCTATTTCTTGTGCTTCTGTGTTGTAATCTGTGCATGTGTGGGGACAATATTGCTTCCAGTTTTATTTCAGGGTCTTCATAGTAAGCAGCTTTCTCTTGAAGACTCCAGTACAGATCAGAGCAACAGACAGAAACAGAAATAATTGCAACAACATGAAACGAAGCCAGATGAATAAGTAGAATTAAGATCAACTATTACACCATCAGTAACCTTAGCTAAGGAAATGGAAAAAATATCATAAAACAAACTATGAAGTTAAAATTTATTAAAGGGGCTGGAGAAATGGCTGAACAGTTAAGAGCACTGGCTGCTCTTCCAGAAGACCTAGGTTTGATTCACAGCACCCACATGGTGGCTAACAACTCTCCATACATCAGTTCCAGGGGATCCAGCGCTCCCTTCTGACCTCGAGCTCCAGGGGATGTGACACACTCTTCTGTTCCCATGGCCATTACATGACATCTGTGCTGCTATATGCAGACAATATATTCATAGACATAAAATAAAGATAATAAATAAAATATTAAAAATAAAAATCATGATGAATGACATAAAAGGGAGGAAAAATAAAAAAGAATCTAGATTAAATAAAAGAAGAAAAGGAACAACAAAAAGAAGAATGTGAGGAAAAGGAGGGAAAGAGCAAGAGACAGACATCTGATTCTGTTTATTTTGTAAAACGAATGAAGGTACTCAGAGGATTTAAGATGTAATAAAATGGGGGCTGGAGAGATGGCCTAGTGGTTAAGAGCGCCAACCGCTCTTACAGAGGACCCACATGGCGGCTGAGAACCGTCTGAAACTCCAATTCCAGGAGAACTCCAGTTCCAGGGGAATCCGAGACCCTCTTCTGACCTCCGAGTCATTGCACGACACAGGTGCACAAACTTGCATGCAGACAGTACATTCATACACATACAGAAATAAATAAAAATTGATAAAAAAATTTAAAAAAAGATGTAATAAAATGAAACAATACTAAGGTCTAGTAAGAATCAAAGTTAAAAAATAAAAAGAGCTAGGGATGTTGGTACAGGCCTTTGACCCTAGCACTCAGGAGGCAGAGACAGGCAGAACTCTCAGATGCCAGCCTCATCTACATAGAGCATGGCAGGCCCTGTCTCAAAACATAAAACAAAGCAATAAACAATAAAAATTAAAAAAATTAAAAGTGACAGTGAGTACCAGACAGTGAGGAGCTTCGGTCTGGTAACCTGACACTGGCAGCAGAGGAAAGCTTGCTGTCCAGGGCTCACCAACCACCCTCCTGTCCTGGAGGTTGAAAGACAGACAGCAAGGACAGAGCTCCCTAATCTTGGACCTCGACAGGCTCCCAGAGGAGACACAGAGACTCCTGCTCCTGTTGGCTTTCTTTCTGCCCCCAGCACCAGGGCAGGTGAGTGGAACCCCTCTTTCTTAAGATCTAGTCTTACCCCACAGCAGGCACAGACATCCGGTCTCTCCTGCACATAGCCTCTGACCCTCAGTTCTAGTCTTTCCACTGAACCCAGTGTGACACTGGATGTTGCTGGTGGGAGTGGGAGGGCAGGAGGCTCGTCTCAAGGGTGGACCCACTCTCGCTGAAACCCTTCTCCTGGCACTAATACTTCAGTTAACCTGGGTTGCCCTGTCTTCTGTTAACTTTACGAGTCCCTCTCTTTTACTTCCCATCTCTGGGCACTATCAGAAACCACACTAGCCATGTAGACAATGGACAAAAAACCCATTTTAATGTACTTACTATTTGATACAGGGTCTCTCTGTAGTCCCAGCAGGCCTCAACTGGCTATCTAGACCAGACCGGCCTCCTTCTCTTGGGGAGAGATCTTCCTGCCTCTACCTCAGGAGCACTTGGATGAAAGGTGTGCACCACCATACCTAGATCTGAATTTTTAACTGATCTTCACAGAACTCTTTATTTTGTGTCTTGTAATGGCAGGAAAGAAGCCATTTGTTCAGTGGCATTACCTTCATCATCAGTACAGCTCATGGAAATGGGCAGTTGAGCCATATTCGTAGCATCAGTACCATCGTCCATCACCAAACCATGAGATTTGAAATGAGCAGCTCTACTCTGCAGATCTCTTTTGATAGTTTTTACAGTTTCTTCAGTAGTTCACTTGTCTGTGTAATCAGTTGAGATCAACTGATTTTCAAAATCAATATTCCTTTTTTTTAGGGCATATTATATCTGACACACTCTCCACATATTACTTAAAAAACTCACTGTCAGAAAATGGTTTGTCATGGAAAACAGGCAACCACATAACTAGCTTTTACAGTAGAATTCATCTAATTATAACTGGTTTTGGTTGTTAGCCTTAGCCTTTAACAGCTGCTATCTCTCAGGCCCTAATTGTAATTATTTTTAAACTTGTGTGGTGTGTGGGTTTGCAGGTCTGTGTGCCCATGTGCAGGTGAGTGTGGAGGTCTTAAGAAGACATGCTGTTTGTTCTCTATTGCTCTCTGTCTTATTTGTTTGAGACAGGCTCCCTCCTGAACCTGGAGCCTGCTGTTTTTTGGCTATGCTGAGGGCCAGCAAGCTCCAGCAATCCTGTCTGTGTTCCACCTCATGCTAGTACTGGCGTTCCAGGTGTATTCAGTCATGCCCAGCATTTTTACCTGAGTGCTGGGGATCTGAACTCAGCTTCTCAAGCGTATGCACCAAGTGTCCTTACCCGCTGAGCGATCTCCTCAGCACTCTGAGTGGTGACTTAATATATCGTTTTCTTTTTTTTTTTTTAATTTTTTTTAATTATTATTTATTTTTGTATGTGTATGAATGTACTGTCTGCATGCAGGTCTGTGCACCCATGTCGTGCAATGCCGCGGAGGTCAGAAGAGGGTCTCAGATTCCCCTGGAACTGGAATTCTCCTGGAATTGGAGTTACAGACGGTTCTCAGCCGCCATGTGGGTGCTGGGGATCGAACCCGGGTCCTCTGCAAGAGCGTCAGTGCTCTTAACCGCTAGGCCATCTCTCCAGTCCCAATATATCGTTTTCTTACTGAGTGTGTTGGTGCATGCCTCTATTTCTAGCACTCAAAGCAGAGGCAGAGACAGAGGCAGAGGCAGAGAGACCTTTTTGAGTTTAAGGCTAGCCTGGTCTGTTACATAAGGATTTCTAGGCCAGCAAGTGCTGCATAGTGCAACCCTGTCTCAAATTTTTGGTGCTGTTTAGAACATGGACTTTTTTTTTCAGAGCCAATATTTTTTCCTTGCAATACAGTCCTTATGGGCACCAAATTTGACACAGAATGCCTTTTCAAATTATGGACTTTGAAAGCTTGCAAATTAAGCAAATCTATTTACCTTGGCAAAATAGTAGCCATTTGTCCATTTTTCATTGAACAATCTTCCTTCATCTGCAATAGTTCTAACTCGTGATTCTCTTTTCTTTTGAGATGTTATAGAAGCCATGCAAGGATTACAAAATAGTAAAAGAAAAGGGACTATATTTACTTTTATAGTGAAAGTTAATTGTCAAGGAAATGGAAAGAACATCTCAGCTGACGATAAAGCACACAGCTGACTGTGAAACATGATGGGTGATGCGTGGGACATGGCTGAGCTGCGGACGCACCCTTGATAATCAAGTAGGAATACTTTCCTGTCTTCAAAATACCATTAAACACCTATTGTTTGTAATCTTGATAATTTCTGTGTTTCATTTGCCAAGGTGTTCATAGCATGAGTGAGATCTGATGGTGACAATTTGCCTGTCTGCTTTTGGAAGATAAAACAATGGAAATCTCATATTCCCATAAACCTGAAGTCATGCATATGCACAAATAGAGAGAGTATAATACACTCATTTTGCTTGACATTGGGACACAATGTTGTCATATTCAAAGTTAATGTTCAAGAACTGCACAATTCAGTTACAACAACAAGATCACATACGAAAAAATTCTCATAATCTTTTAAGTAAGCTCAGAAGTTTTTTTGGGCTGCATTCATGGGCTGTGTGCAGCCCACGGGCCACAAGTTGGACACCCCCGGTCTGGTGAGTACAATTTGAGAGGTTTCCATCTTTTAGCACTCGTGAATTGACCTGGAGACTGTCCACTAAGACAGTCAGGAAAGAAAAACAAACAAATAAACAAACAAACAACAACAACAACAACAAAAGCTGGATGTTGCTGCCTAGTGTTGGGGAAAAGGACATTGATTATGCTAGTGATAACTACCGATTAAATAGTCTCTCTCCCATATACAGATAGCCAGGCGAAGACCTGGAGAAATCTTTGGTAAACCGTTGGTGGGAATTTGAATTAGTACAGTCATTATGGGAAAAATGAATGAAGGGCCAATGAAAAACTCAAGCTAAAACTGGTCGAATCACCCCCCCCACACACCCTGGGTGTGTATCTAAAGAATTTTCAGCCAACTTCTGGATGAATGCCTGCACTCTCGCATTTACTATGCCACCGTTCACAACAGCACTCAAGTCCATGAATGAATGGAGAAAAGGAGGAAGATCCACACAATATAGCACTATCCCGACAGTGAAGAAGGTAGAACACCAGCATTTTCAGAAATATGGATGAACCTGGAGGACATCATGCTAAGCCAGATAAGCCAGGCACAGGAGGGAAGTACTGGATAATCTCATTTGCATTCAAAATATGAAACAACTGGACTTGTGGAAGCAGGGAGCAGAATAGGGGTCCTGCCAGTGGAGGGGTGAGGAGAGCTGGGAGATGCTGAACATGGAGTGCAGAACTACAATTAGATGGGAGGAATAATGTTTTGTGATCTACTACACAGTACAATGACAACAGTAAATAAAGTACTATGTGTTTCACATTTTTCAAGAACAAATTTGAAGGCTTCTCGCCACAAAATTATGTCCTTGAGTTGAATGGTATGTTAATTAGCTTGATTTACTCACTGTACAATTTATACATATATTATAACATCACTTTGTATTCTGTAAATACATACAACTAAAGAACATTAAATAAATTAAAGCTGTCCTTTTATAAGGAAATCACAATTTTAGAGTGTGAAAATCCTGGTATTGAGAAAATATCACGTAGGAAGGGAAAAGAAATTATATTTATTCATTCAGTGAATTTATTCTATCATATATTCAATTCAATTATTGAAACACAGATAGTCTTGGAAACTATGGGTGCAAGAGTAACCAGGAACGTCTCAATATTAGAGGTGTAAACGCTCCACAACATATTTCCAATTATCTTTTTTATTCAGCTTCCTTGTTTCAGGTTTAATTCTCTTTCTGAATTATATTTCTGAATATGTATGCCTGTTACAATTTGAATTTGTACAGTGACATCCCTATTTGTTATCTTTCAAACACATGAAACATGGTTGTCCTAGTCTGTTCTTATTCCCTACCTGCTGCCCTCCCCCTGGGTAAAAGGAGGCTTCTGTGAATAGCTTGGCAACTTCACATTAGAAGATTTTTGTCTAAAGTCAATTCCAAACAACATTCACTTCTGTGCCGATTAAGGGGAAAGTGCTTTCTAATTCTTCTGTCCTTTTGAATGTAAAAGACTAAATGCCCAAGTGAACAGCAGGGAGTCCCAGCCTAGTACCAGCAGTGCCTAAGATGGAAGAGCTGAGGGGGCGCCTGCTGCAGGTGACCAGCTATTCTGGTTTGTCTTCCATTGCTGTGACAAAACACTCTGACCGGACACCAACTTGGGGAGGAAAGGGTTTACTCAGCTTATATCTCCTGGGTCACAGTTCATCACTTAAGGAGCCCAAGGCATGAACTCAGGGCAGGAACCTGGAGGCAGGAGCTGAAGCACAGGCCATGGAGGAATGCTGTTCACTGGCTTGCTCCCCTGGCCCATGTCCAGCCTGCCTTCTTATATGGTACACAACAACCTGCCCAGGGTGGCACCACCCATAGTGGGCTGGGCCCTCCTACATTGCCCAACAATCAAGACAATACTCCACAGATGTGGCCACAGGCCAGTCCAATGGAGCCAATTCCCCAGTTGAGGCTCCCTCAACCCAGGTGTGTCAAGTTGACACTAAAGCTATCCAGCACACCAGCCTCTAGTGGACACGTGGCAGAGGAGAAAGCACCGAGCTCCAGGAGGAGGGTTGCATGGGCTTGACCCTGGGATCTGGGATGGAAGTCGAGAGAGACAGTGCCAGCTCTGCCTCCATGGGCCCTGCCTGGTGCCAGCCCTGCCCTGGCCCAGCTGAAGTTCTTCTCTGAGAGCAGGAGGTGATTTAGCACTCCAGTGCTAAGGACTGATGGAACCACAGGGGACTCTGTGCATCCCAAGTAGGGGGGGTGTAAGACAAGGGAACCCGCTCAGATCAGCATGGTCTGAAAGCAGAGAAGTTGATACACTTGGAATTCTGAGCTGGGATGGAGACCAGGGGGAAGCCAGCAGGCTGGAGGCCAAGCTTGGCCCTGTTCTCCCAGGAGGGTAGGGAAGGAAGCAGATTCCATGCCAGAAGAAGGAGCTATGCAAACAGCTGCACCTTAATCCTGAAGCTGTGGGAAAGAGACGTTCTGCCCAGGAAGGCCCTTCCCCTGCCTGATGAGGTGAGGCTCAGTGACCTCAGCTACGCCTGCCTGGCCTCCTGGACCTATGGTGTCTTCTCTTTCTTTTCTTCCCAGAACACAGAGGATGGAAGAAACTTACACTGAGTCCCAGGATAAGAGACAGCCAAACAGCCTCCTGCTGATACTCAGGTTCAGGGCCATCAAAAGGAGAGAGAGGAGAGATGGGGGGCAGGAAAGTAGGGGCTGGGTATGAGCACTGCATGAGGCTGCATGGTCGGGGTGGAAAGCTGGAGTAGAAACACATCAAGACTGTGGATGGAGGTTGACAAATAAACAAGAAACATCCGTCAAGAGGCTTTATTCAGTTGCTGGTACGTCTCCTAGCTCAGTTCTGGACTCAGCTCTGGGGAAGATGGCTACTCAAAGACGGGCCCAGTCAGCGTCCTGTAGCTAGTTGTGCTTCATGGTTTTCTTTATCCAGGATAGGAAACTTGAAACTTTGGTGTAAACTCCTGGAGCCATCCCATCTTCATTTCCATAGGAGACAATGCCCTGGGCCACCTTCTTGCACACCAGGGGTCCTCCAGAATCCCCCTGTGGACAGAGACGGGGAGGATGGAGCTGGTGTTCCTCCCATCCTGTCCTCCCTCTTGTCCCAAACCTGCTCTCAGATAGGATGACTTGTACATTCTGATTGTGCACATCAGGGGACAGGCTGGCTCCTGGGGCCCTGGGCTTCTGGGCTCTGGCTGTGGTCATAGTTACTGCTTCACCTCACTCCTGGGGACAGACTCCATGTGCTCCCACCAGGTCCTGTGATCCTCTCCCTTTGGAGTTTCTGCCATCATTTCCAGGCGACTATTAAGGACTGGGGCTCAGGTGAGTGCTCCCGATGTGAACATGGAGCATGAGCCATTGACAAAGGTGAGTGTGTGCTCTGAAGGGACGCCTGGTTGTGATTATGACACACTCACTCAGGAAGCACAGTTTCATAGCCTGGGACTTTAGTTGGATAGAAACTCATGGTTTAAGAGGCACAATATTCAACAGAGGTCCAGATGATTCCCAGTTCCACCCGTTCCTCTGTTGTCTTCCTGGGGAGGGGGATCACATTTTCTAGGTGAAGGAGTCCCTTGCTGTTTGAGTCTCCAGGTCTCAGACTCTCCCTTCCCCTCCCACACAGCCAAGAGAGGTAGATGGTCAGACTTACCTTAAAGGAAGCATTTTTTCTCTTTGGACTTCCCACACACATCTCACAGGCCTTGTAGAAATTTGAGAATTGCTTCTCACACACATGGTCCACCTGTACTATCACTTTTACCTCCTGCAGTGTGCTTGATGTTTTCCCATCCGGGGCTGTCCGCCCCCAGCCGGCCACAGAGCACTCAGTCCCTGGCTTCACCTGGGCTTTGCCTGTGGGCAGCTTCAGGGTCCGGACAAACTTAGTCATCTTGGCTTTTCTCTTCAGCTGATGGAAAAGAAGAGTCCAGGTCAGCCAGGGTCCATCTGGGCTTGAACACCATGCAGGCAAGAATGGGAAGGGTAAAAGGGGCAGGGGACAGGCAGGGTAGGGGGGCAAGCCTGTGCCAAGCAGACCAAGGGCAGCTGGGAGGCCTCACCTTTAGCAACATGATGTCTTTCGAGAAGTCCTTTGGATTATAGTCAGGATGGGGGATGGCTTTTGCCACAGGGATGACCTGCTGGGTCTTCTCCTGTTCCTGGACGTTGTGGGCTCCCAGGGTGACATTCATTGGGCTGCATGGAAAGTAGAGTGGGCATGAGGGATGCAGAGTCAGACAGGAAGGATACAGCCCAGGAGGTGCGAAGAGCTGGCCTTCACAGCGTGGACAAGATGGGGCTCTAGCACAGGGGATTTGAGATGACAGGAATGACTGTGTCCTCTGCTACTCAGCTGTAAGGTGATAGAATTCTGAAGCCGCATTCCTTGCACCAGGGTTTATCAGAGGTTAATCAACCCCAAGGAAGCACCTGAAATTGTTTCAGGCCAACCTAGTTCTAAATATGACACGTTTGATTGCTACAAAGACTCTGGTGGCAACCTGTCTCTCTCCGTGAAACTTGGCTGGCCCATTGCTCATCCATGAAGGAATCCGAATGCATCCCTTGCATTCCACGAGCTTGTAGGGAAGAAGGCAGGGCCGCTGTGGAATGTTCCAGAAGGGTATGGGATGATTCTTGCTTCTCACCTTCCTGAACAGTGAGCAGCGGTCAGCACAAAGTCCTCCCGTATCAGGAAGCCACCACACCTCCATATCTTCCCGTGGTTATCTGAGTATTGAAGGAAGGCCATGTAGGGGCGGGAGTGGGGCTTGGCCTCCTGTCCCCCGATGATCTCCCCTGGGGAGAAAGACAGCCTATATGCACCTGCCAATTATTTCACCAGGTTGGCTTTGTGTGATGAGTCCAGACCTGTTGGAAATTTGGGAGCCCAGAATGCCCTGGAGTTGGGGGAGTGGCTCAGAGAAGAACCCTCCAATTCCTCCTCTTAAAAGTGGAGAAAGGCAGGACTTGGCTATAAATCTGTATCCAGGTAGTTCCTGGTAGCGTTCCTATCTCTGGACAACGAAATCCCAGGGGATCCTCAGGTCCTTCTTGACTTCTGTTCCCAGAGAGTTTCTGAGGCTCTCCTGAGTCTACGATGGCCAGGAACCGACGTCAGGTCACATTTGTGCCATCTTATTTTTGGAGGTTTGGTAAAGTCACTGGCTGCACGAGCGGTGCCCCCTCACTAGGTGAGGTTTCAGGGATCCTACAACTCTAAGTCAGGACAGTGGCTCCTGCTTGTAAACCAGGAAACCACGAAGCCCTGGGGAGCAGAGCTGCAGAAAGGGGCTGAGTGCCATGGATCCAGCTCTGAGGACAGTTTTCCATGAATTCTCAGGTTGCTGAGCTCTAGGATTCTTTGATAAGTAGTTGGTGAAGGGAGTACCCTGACTCATCACAGACACAGAGGCCAGGCCCACCCTGCCGGCTCCAGGAGAATCTAATGTTTTCTGCTTTGTAGATTCTCATCCTTTACCACATACTTCTAGGAAAGAAAGCTCTGCTTTGCAGATAACAGGGGTTGGCTTAGGGAAGGGACAGCACCCACAGGCTCTTCCTGAGACCAGCCTTCTGCCTTCCCACTCCACCAGCAACATCCAGTGTCATACCTGGGCTTAGTGGAAAGAGTAGAACTGAGTTTCAGAGATTAGGTGCAGAAGAGACTGGATGTCTGTGCCTGCTGTGGGGTAAGACTGGGCCACTAGCAGGGCACCCACTCACCTGCCCTCGTGCTGGGGGGCAGAAAGGCCAGCAGGAGTAGGAGTCGCTGCATCTCCCCTGGGAGCCGCCCAGGTCTGGGCTTCTGGAGCTCTGTCCTTGCTCTCTTTCAACCTCCAGGAGAGGAAGGAGGTCGGGTGTGCTTTGGACCTTAGGTTTCCCCTGCTTTTGTATGCTTCCTCACAGTAGGCTTTCTGTGAAAGCTGCCCACCCCCACTGCCTCTGCCTGACGTCTTCTGAGTGGTTGGGTGAGAATCCTGCAGTGACCACAGCAGAACCCACAGCTGATGATTCAGAGAGGACCACCTGTCACTGCCCACAGCAGGAACTCAAGGGTACAGGGTGGGGTTTGTAGGGACTGGCAAGGGCCAGTAGAGGTATCAGAGTCTCAGAAACTGAGTTCCCACTGCAGTGGTAAAACTAGTTTCTTCAGTGCTACCCTGCTGAACTGTCAGGATAGTTCCTATTGCAGACGTGTATTTAGGCCCATCTCCTGTGCTGGGACCAAGCATATTGGAGATGTATCTTCTTCCCTTCTAGAGCTGACCATCTGGTGGGGAGAGCAGTCATACCTGTGACTAGAGTACATCCGGGGAGCTATGGACAGAGTAGTGATAGTCATTTTCACCTACCAAACATTCCTCACAACCTTTTCAGCACCACAGCTTCCTTCCAAGTGGTCTTTAAACCTCTTTATTCAATGACTGCTGGTAGCATGTCCCTAGAGAGGACTCCTGTATTAAACCTCGCCCATGCATGACAGGGATCATTATGGAAGAAGGGGCAGAAAGATTGTCAGAGCTGGAACTGGGCCATGGAACATAAGGAAACAGTTTCCAAGGCCCCTGGGAACTTGCTCATATGAACTTAGAGCTATGGTGTCAGCACATACAAGACCCACGCAAACTCAAGAAGAGAACACCCAGCATAAATAGATCTGGGGACATGGGCAGCAGGGCCCAGCCTTAGCTGGGGAACTATTGGCAGCTGATTACTGGTGGGTGAGGGAGAGCTGATCTTCTTAAAGTGACAGACTCTAGACAGGCTGACTAGTCCAGTGCATGAAGTTGCAGTGAGCAACATCTGGGTACACAAACTTGACTCGATAAGCCTTAACACAAAAGACATAGGCAGCATGCATGAAGTCTGTTAGGGGGTATCTGGAGGTGTGGCTGCGGATGGGGTAGAAAAATGATTAAGTGTTTTGTACCAAGTACACAAAAATTCAGTAAAAAACTTACATTAAAAAACTGTTGTTCAATCACAAGGGCTCCATGTGATAGAGTAATCTTTTCTTTTTTTTTTGTCTGTCTGAGACAGTCTACCTGTAGCCCTAGCTGGCCTTAAACTCACTATGTAGACCAGGCTAGCCTTGATGTCACAGAAATCTGCTTGCCCCTGCCTCCCTAGTGCTGGAGTGCTGGAATTATAGGCATGGACTAACATGCACAGCTTTTTTGCATAATTTCTTTTATTGATATTTTTGTATTTCATACATGGCATCCCATCAGTCATAACCATCTTTATACCCCCTTCTCCATTGGCACCTCCCACAGTGCCCTCCTGCTGCTGGAATTCATGCATTCTGTCATCTGTGTTAAGGCCCATTGTGCCACATTAATCCCCCAGCCATTCCTCAGTGTAAGTTCATCCATTGTGTTCTAGTCAACATATTCACTTTAAGAAGACCAGCTCTTCCTCACCCAACAGTAATCAGTTGCTGATATCTATTCAGCTAAGATTGGAGTCTGGTGTCCATTTCCCCAGTTCCATGATAGGGTTTTGCCTGGTTGAGCTTGCATGGGTCTTGTGCATACTGACACTATTGCTGTAGGTTCATATGAGCAAGATCCCAGGAGCTTGTAAGATTTTTATTTCCATATGTCCTGCATCACCTCCTTGGCTTTTACAATCTTTTCACCCCTCTCTTCCCCAGTGGTCCCTGAACCCTGGGTGACTGAAGCTTAATATAGGAGACCTGACCGTGGACCCATATATTCTGCAGTCTTAATCTCCATGGTTTGGCCATTTATGACCTTTTGAGTTTCTGGCTCCCTGTTGCATGACGGAGCTTCCTTAATGAGAGTTAAGAGATTAGAGTGCTCTTGGCCCCTTGTTCTATGTTGTGTGAGCCTTAGGTGTAGAGGTTGCATTGTAGATGTGCCACTTAGGCTTTAGCAATTGCACAGACAATATCTGTGTGTGACCAGTTGTGGGACTCTGTAATAGTCTTTATTTGGTGCAAAAGAAGCTTCTTTGATGAGTGGTGTCTTGGATATTTATAGTATGAAGATACATATCTTTCCCTTAGTAAGAAGTTACATTAGTTGAGGGATGTGACAGCCTTGGGGTTTCTGTAAGATCTGTGACTTCTCCAGCCATGTGTATTTTGCTATATTTACAGTACCATATATGGGTTTCCTCCCACTGAGTGGGCTTTAAGTCCAATTAGTTAGCCATTGGTTGCGTGCCCCCCCCCCCCAGATAATAGTGACACTCCTGCATCAATGTGGTGTGCTGTGCTGGACACGGCTATGGACATTTTGTCTTGAAGCTGGTGTTGGACCATCGATTGCTGTTCTCCCTTAGCAGCTTGCCTAGTGCTCTCCAGAGCTATGAGAGCAGCCTTCAGGGGAGGGGGCTTCCAGCTCAGTTCCTGACCCATTGCTTCAATTCTGGTCTCTGAAGCATGTCTTGTCTTCAGTAATGGGATCTTACCTTCAGGTTCTGGGAGGCAATCAATGTCTGTGGCAATAGCCTGTGTAATTTTGGGAGTCTCTTGGACTACTCTGGCCAACAACTAAAAGGAAAGTTTCTCCTGTCTGGCACTGTTTCTTGTTACATAGCCTTCAGCTATACAGAGGACTCTTGTAGAGATATTTTGTGTATAATTTGTTATATTGTTAGAAGATTCTCTCAGTTCTTTATAACAGGAAGGCATTTTTTATTGTTATTAAATCAAATCTAGAGTCACTTCCCTTTCCTTGTCCCCCACCTCACCCAAGTCCCTGCACTCTGCTCTACATGTCCTGCATCTTTTTCTGAGTTTTTCCAGAGTTTTTTTTCTTTCAGTTCTTTTGTTGTGGTTTTCTCCAACTTGTATCACTACAGTATATATACATAGTTACAAATATATATATATATATTATATATATATACTATAATATTACTAATATATATATTGTACAAACATAACAGTATCACTATGAATCTGTAGGATTTTTTGTTTTCCCCTAAAAAGATGTCAATGTTTTTCCTAAGGAGGTTCCTCCTGGCAATTCCCAAACAACCATCAAATCCGTCACTTTTTGCTCCACATGGGGTCCTTCTCTCCCATGGTCCCCAAAGAAGTCCAGAAGCACAGCATCCTGTCTCAATCTCCCTGTACTGGCCTCATGTACAGCCCAGGTAGTCCAACAATGGCAATCTATATTGTGATGAGGCTAAAATCCCCTTAGCTATTTAGTCCACAAGCTGGGTATCTCAGTAGTCCCCTTCTGGCATTGAAAGTTTGGAGGATTCTTGGAGAGACGTGAGTCTTCAGACCATATTGGAAGGTTAAAAAGCTGTGTCTCATGTCTTTGAGGAGTGCCAAAAGGGGTGGCAGCCACAGGGTAGATGCACTTGCCAGTAAGAATTGAAACCAAGCCAAACCAAAGATCATGATGTCATCTTTCTTTACTGCCAATAGAACTCATTTGTGTAGATGTACCAATTTTCTTTATCCACTCATCAGTTGAGGGGCATTAGTGTTGGTACCAGCTCCTTGCTATTGTGAAGAGAGCTGAAATAAACATGCGTGCATGTATCCTCTGTGGTAGGGAAGAGGTACATGCCTAGGGTGGTATGCCTGGGTCGGGTGGTATGTTCATTCCAAGCTTCCAAAGGTTCTCCACACACTGCTTTCCATAGTGGCTGTAACGAGTTTATCATTCCACAGCAGTGGATGAGTGTTCCCCTTTCCTTCACAAGCCTGCCCAGCAGGCTGGTGGATCTGTGTGGTGTTTCTTGATCCTAAGCCAGTCTAGGCGGAGTCAGGTGCTATCTTAAAGTGGTTTTGATTTTGCATTTTCCTTAATGAATTAGTTGATGTTTGAACACTGTCTTAAGGTGTTTCTTCAGCCATCTAATTCCTCCTGTAAAGTCTCTGTTCAGATCTTTCTACATCTATTGAGTGGGTCATTTTTTCATTCTTTATTTTTTGTAGTAGTTTATTATATTCTGGAAATCAGTGCTTTGCAGATGTAATCTGTGGTGAAGGTTTCCTCCCACTCTCACTGTGGGATTTGTCTCTTCACTCCTTGATTGTGTTTTTGAATGTACAGAAGCTTTTGAGTTAATGAGCGTCCCATTTGTGAATTGTCGACCTGTAATTCTTTGTGCAAGCTGCTGCTGAATTTAGAGAAGTCTTTCCTATTCCTATGTGTTGTAGTTGCTGCCAACTTTTATCTTCTATCACCTCAGAGTTTGGGGTTTCACTTTAGGTCTTTGCCATTTGAGTTGAACTTTTGTAACAGGTGAGAGGTAGGGGTTAATTTCATTCTTCACAAGTGGTTGATCCCAGTTTTGCCAACACCACTTGCTGAAGATGCTGTCTCTTTCTCCTTGTGCTCCTATGGCCCCTTCGTCAAATGTGAGATGACTGAGTTGTTATGTGCTCAGATTTGGATCTTTAGTTTTGTTCCATTGAGTCAACAGGTCTGTTTTTGTGCCAGTACCAGGCTTGTTTTTATGCTATACCCTGTAATATAGTGAAAGCTCTGTATAGAATCCCTGTGTAGCTCTTTTTGCTAGAGTTTTGTTTTGACTATTTGTAGTCTTTTGGTTTTTTCCAAATGATTAAGGACTTTTGTTTCAAGCCTGTGAAGAAACTTTGGGGATTTTTGAGTGAATGTGTGTAAATCTATACAAGAGTTTTCAGTAAATGGAATTTTACACATGTTATACCCATCGCATGAAGAATTGGGAGGTTTCCAGTCTCTGTGTTCTTCTTCAATTTCTTTCTTTTAAAGGTTTATATTTTTGTTGTGAGAGATCTTTTGGTGTCTTTGTTAATTTTTTCCTAGTATTTTTGTTTTTTGAGCTATTGTGAGTGGAAGGTTCTCTTTGATTCTTTCTTCAGTTGCTTGTTCTCGTGGCAAGGAAGCCATTGAATTTTTTTGGGTTAATTTTGTATCCGGCTTAGCTGAAGTTGTCATAGTTTTAGGAGTTTTCTCGGAGTTTTTAAGCATTCCTTATAGTAAACATACATATCATCAGCAAATAGGGATAGCTTGACTTCTTTTCAATTAGTACTTCTTATTTCTTTTTCTTTGTCCTTATTGCTTGCAAGTGGTTCAAGTTATATTGAAGAGGAGTGGTACAGGGGGCAGCCTTCTGCCGAGTTCTACCTTTAAAGAGGAATTTCTGTCATTTCTCCATTTAGGATGAGGGAGCTGTGGGTTTCACTGTATATGGCTTGTTACAGTGAGGATATCCCTCCAATCCAATTCCTTCTAGGACTTTAAGCATAAGGGATGCTGGATTTTGTCAATAGCTTTTTTCAGCATCAATTGGGATGATGGTGTGTTTTTGTCTTTCATTCATGTGTTTGATGATGTTTATTGATGTTTCTATGTTGATCCATGCTCTGGCATCTTTGTATTCCAACTTGGTCTTGTGGTGATCTTCTTGATGTGGGTCTGTATGCGATTTGCAAGTATCGCTGTTTAGGCGAATTTTTGGCATCTGTTTTCCTTAGGGAAGATGGGTCTATAATTCTCCTTTTTTGTTGTATCCTTTGCCTGGTTTGGGTAATTGAGTGATGCCTGGCTCATAGAGGAAATGTTGGAGAATTCCCTCTGATTGTATTCCTTCTAAATAGTTTCAGTAATGATGTGTGTAGGTTTCTTTTTGAAATGTTTTATAGAATTCTGCTGTGGAACTGTCTGGGTTCTGGCTTTTTTTTAGTTGGGAGGTTTTTTTACATTTTCAATTTCTTGTGAAATATGGGTCTGTTTAAGCGTGGATCTTTTTCTGGTGTGAGCTTGGTGTATTCCAGATTTCAGTATTCATCCCATTTCTTAGTTTTCAAATTTGGTAGAAGTATAGGTCTTGAAATATTCCCATATGAATTTTCCTGTTTTGTGATCTGTTTTTTTCTGTTTATCATCCCAATTGATTGTAGTTGAATTTTTGGAGTTGTTCCTTTCTTCTTTTGGTTTTAACTGGCTAAGGTCTGGTCCATCTTTTTTATTTTTCAAAGAAACCGACCTTGTTTGATTTGATTTTTTTTTTGTATTGTTTTCTTTTGTTTCTATTTCATTGGTTTCTGCTTTGATTTTTATTCTTCTGTCTCTGTTGCACTTTAGTGGTTCATTGTTTGTTGCCTCTCAAGTGCTTTTGCTTAGTTAGTCATTCACTTGTTGCTCTTTCTGTTTTTCTAATATAGGCACTTAGGCGTAATAAACTTCCCTCTGTAGGACTGTTTAAAGTTATCATAGGTTTTTGTTGTGTGTATTGTTCATTGTCAATTCAGTTCCAGAGATGCTTTTATTGCTTTTTTATCTTCCTTTTTTTTTTTGCTTCTTTTTTCTTTTGATTATGTCTTTAGTTCCGTTCTTGGTAGATAGGGGCTTATCATGGTGTTGTGTTGAGCTTTATTGCACTGTGTTCTGATAGAATGCATTTGAATATTTCATCTTTTTGTGATTGTGAAGGTTCTTTGTGTCCCAGTAGTGATCATTTGCAGAGAATTGTTCATGTGGGTGTTCGATGTAGAAAGTGTTTCTCGGTATTAGGGTGGATATTTGGTAGAGCCTGAGGGTCCATTTATATATTGTCAGTTCAAGCCTCTCTTGGTTTATTTGTTTTCGCTGTTGATATTCAAGATCTAGTGGGTACTTTGAAGTCCCTACTATGTGTACTTGGGGTTAGTGTGATGACTTGTGGTCCTGGGATTTGGTCTTTAAAACATTTGATGCACAGAGTTGGTGCCTATCATGATTCTGATTGTGAAATCTTATTGGTGGAATGTTCCTTTGATCAAAATGTAATGGCCTTCTTTGTCTCTTCTTGATTTCTTTTACTTTGAAGTCTATTTTGGTCTGATATTAAATATAGCACAACTGCTTTCTCTTTTTGGTAACATTTGCTTGAATATTTTTTCCCATCCTTTCACTTAAGGTGGTGCCTATCTCTGAAGGTGAATGTGTTTTTGTAGACAGCATATCAATGGTTCGTTTTCTA
Source organism: Rhizomys pruinosus (assembly GCA_009823505.1). Lineage (NCBI taxonomy): Eukaryota > Metazoa > Chordata > Mammalia > Rodentia > Spalacidae > Rhizomys > Rhizomys pruinosus. The sequence continues at coordinate 873,783 of VZQC01015340.1, read as the reverse complement.
ATCCAATCTCCCAGTCTTGTCTTTTGAATTGGGGATTAGTTATTAATATTTAAAGTTTTGACTGATAGGTTTATGTTGTGCTATTTTGCCTTGTATCCATTTTTGGTTGTGTTTTAGGTTTCTACTTCTGCGTTATGCTTTTATTGATTCTTTTTCTTAGGTGCCTGGGATGTTGCTCTTTCTTCGTCCTTTGAATTGCTTCAAGTTATTCTGAAAGGGTTGGTTTTCTGGCCATGTATTTTAATTGTTTATTCATGGAAGTTTTTCTCTCTCCTTCAAATTATAATCGAATTATTTTGCTGGGTAAAGTAACGTGGGTTGGCATTTATTGTGCCTTTTACACTGGGAATGCTTTGCTCCAGTCTTCTTTGTTTCATAGTTTGCATTGATGAGTCAGTTGTAATTATGATAGGTTCCCTAATAGGTCAGTGTCGTTTTTTCTTGTGGCTTTAAGGATTTTGTCTGGATTTTGGGATGTCTAGGATTTTATACTATGATGTGGCAAATGGAAGAATTTTACTTTTCTGATCTTGTCTGTTTGGAGTTCTATGTGACTTCTTGTTATTTGTATTGGTTTGTCCTTTTTTTAGTTTGGGAAAATTTCAATCTATTATTCTGTTGAAGATCTGATCAATACCATTCTCTTGGGATTCTTCTCCTTCCTCTATTCCTATGATGCGGAGGTTTGATCTTTTCATAGTGTCCCACAGCTCCTGGTTGTTCCACTTTTGTGTGTTTTTAAATTTTTCATAATCTTTCCTTGAGGTTTTTAGTTGTTCTGTGTTATCTTCCAGGTCTGATATTCTTTGTTCTGCTTCCTCCATTCTGCTTCTGAGGCTTTTTCCATTCCTTTCCTCTTGATTGGATGAGTGTTTGATTTCCTTTCCTCTTCTGATTTCTTTAGTATTTCTACTTCTTTTTGGAGCTTCTCAATCTCTTCCTGTAGGTCTTTGCTTCAGTGATTGGTTTCCTTATCTTTTTCAGCACGGGATCTTTTCAGTGTTTCCAGTTCCTTCTGGAGTTTTTCATTCTCTCTCTCGAGGTCCTTCTTGAGTTCTTCATTCTCTTTTCTTAGTTCTTTGATTTGCTCTTTATAATCTTGTAGTTCTTTAAATATGTTCCCAATTGTGTTTCTGATATCTGTGTCCTGGGCCATCCCCATGGGGATCCCATTGTAGGAATCTTCCATAGGTTTGGTAGAGCTTGATGTGGGATTATCCTGCCCCTTTCCCATGTTGTCTCTTCTTAGTGTTCCTGGCATATGGGCTTCTCCTTGCCTGTCTTCCAATGTGAGTCCTAAATGCCTCTTCACTGTGTTGAAGTCTTGCTTTGCTTGCCTCCTTCAGATGCCTTCATAATCCCAGTTGGCGGGGGTGGGGATGGGGGAGCTGTGAGCGGGCTCTTTAGCCCACTCCCCTGCACCTGCACTTGCCTCAGCTGGACTCAGGAGATCTCAGATCTCAAGACTCAACTCCACCTTTTATACCAGCTGGGAGGATAACTCTGCCCCCACAGCCACAAAAGCCAATTAAGACAAAGACAACTGGATTAACGTGTTACCTATATTAAATCAATCAGCAATCAGCCTTGCTGAAGCACCCAGCTGCTGTTTACCTACCTGCACTTGCCTCAGCTGGACTCAGGAGATCTCAGATCTCAAGACTCAACACCACCTTTTATACCAGCTGGGACGATAACTCCCGGAAATGGAGTCTTACAGGCTCTTGGGACCTTGCTGATATGAACTTATGGCAATGGTGACAGCATGGACAAGACCCATGCAAACTCAAGCAGACAAAATCCCAACACATATCTATGGACATGGCCAGCAGGCCTAATCTTAGCTGAAGAACTAATGGGAATTTGATTACTATCGGATGAGGAAGAACTGACTTTTAAGGGAATGACTTTAGATAGGCTGATTAGACCCCAGTGGTTGAACTTGTAGAAAATGACATCAGGGACACACACTTGACTCGATATACATTAACATAAATGAAAGAATGCAAGAAATCCAGTGGTAGGCTATAGGAGTGTGCTGATGAAAAAAGAGACATAAAGGTGATTGTGTATGAAATACACAAAGATTCAATGAAAATATAAATAAATAAATAAATAAATAGGATGATTCAAAACCATTGTGTACTGTGCTTTATAGGTAGGTCAAAAAGATTTCCTTTTTGATAAGCTTTATTATGTCATATGAACAAGACATTACTGTGTGTAATATTGCAATGAATTGTCACTACTGCAGTATAAGTTGATATTTTAATTCCATGGTTTCCTCAGTATTACAGCCTGGTTCGTACTGAGTAGTGACTATTTCTTGATATTTAATGCATAAAACATTCATTCAATCTTTCCATATATATATATATTATATATTATATATATAATATAAATATATATATATATACTAATATATTGGGCTATGACATGCACCTGCCTATAACCTCAGTTATATGTGGAAGAAACAGCAGGATCCCCAGGGCTTGCTGGTCAGCAGCCTAACTTAATATTCACTGAGAGACCCTGTCTCACAGGCAGAGAATTTTAGAGCAAGACAACTGATATCCTCCTCTGGTCTCCAGGCAAACAGACACACATCCATACACATATGTGCAAATTCACACAAACATATATCTCACTCACACATATATACATGCACTTACATGTGTGTACATGTATGTACATGTGTATCTGCATGTGTTGTGTTTGTGTATATAGAAAACAAGGGGGCTGGGTGATGGCTCAGTCAGTAAAGTACTGTCTGTGCAAGCATCAGGACCTGAGTTAGATCCCCAGCATCCTTGTGAAAACACAATCATAGTGGTGCACGCTTGTAATCCCAGTGCTGGAGAGACAGGAAATCCCCTAGTTGACTCAGGGAGCTAGGCAGCCTAGTTGACTCAGGGAGCCCCAGGTCCCAGTGTCTTGAGAGACATGTTGGGTGGTTTTTGATGAACTATAGCTGAGGTTGACTTCTGACCTGCACAGGAGTGTACACAATTGTACACACCCTCATCACACTCCCACACTCATACAAATACACATGCATGCAAACTCATAACAGAAATTTTTTCTGAATTTTAATATCAGGTATGGGGAGACTGCTTAGTCAGCAAAATGCTGGCTAAGTGTTTATGAGAACCTGAGTTCCATTCCCAGAATGTGAAAAACACTGGGCTTTGTGATACACTTGTAATCCCAGCACTGGGGAGACAGAGACAGGCAGATGCCTGAGGCTCATTTACCCAGAATAGTGCAAGCAGTGAGCTGTATGCCAAGGAGAGGTTCTGCTATAAAGAACAGGATGTTGCCACATGCCTTTAATCCTAGCATTTGGGAGGCAGAAGCAGGTGGATCTTTGTGAGTTCAAGGCCACCCTGGTCTACAGAGTGAGTTCCAGAACAGCTGGGGCCACAGGGAGACCCTGTCTCGAAAAGACCCCCCCCCAAAAAAAACCCAGGATGCTGTGGGCTCCACATGTTGTGGGGATCAAGTCTGCCAGTGAGTTCCCGAAGTTGGTCTCCGTGTGGGGATGAGAGCTCCCAGTTGTGCATGCCTGTCCAAACCCCCAACCCCTTAGTTTGGGAACACCTGAAACCCCTCCCCCTGATCCAGGCTAGGGCTCTCTGACCATGGACCCAGATTCAGATTTTTTTTGTCTTTTTAATTGAAGTTTTGTGCACTTCATACAACATTTGTTAATCACATTTAGACCCATTCCTCCTTCACTACCCTCCACCCCACCAGAGCTCATGCATTCTGCCACACCTGTCTTGCATCTTTTTCTCAGTCTTTTTTAAATTTTTCATTGCAGAAGTTTACTGTTTGGGCAGAAGTTTACTGTTTCAGTCAGTTCTTTGACCCAGTCTTTTTGTTGTTGTTCCCTCCAATTTGTATTGCTCCAAAATATACATATATACACATCACACATATACCAAAATTATGACACCTGAAAATAAACTATAGGTTAATTCTAAAATATGTTTAGGGACTCACAATTTAACAGTAGAGTTGTAAGGAGGTAAAAAGAATTATTACTTTACATTCCTATATTACATAGCAAGTTGATGAGTAACATCGGGTATTATATTTAGTAAAAAAGAAAGAAAAAAAGAATTACTCAATTTGCCTTACAAATAGGGATTTTGTGCTAGGATCCACAAATGAGGGACACCATACATCTTTTGTTTTTCTGGGACTGTGATACTTCACTTAGCATAATGGCTTCTAGTTCCATCCATTTACCTGCAAAGTTCTTTATCACTGCATAGAACTCCATCGTGTGGATGTATCATATTTTCTTTATCCACTTGGGTTGCTTCCGGTTCTTCACTATTGTGAAGAGAGCTGCAGTAAATATAGATGTGCATGTGTCTCTATGATAGGATGAGTTTTGTGGGTATATACCCAGGAGTGGTATGACGGGGTCAGGTGGTAGGCTCATTCTGAGCCTTTTAATGGTTCTCCACGCTGTTTTCCATAATGGTTGTACAAGTTTACATTCCCACCAGCAAGGGGATGAGTGTTCCCCTTTCCTCACAATCTCCCCAGCGTTTGGTATCCTTTCTATTCTTGATCACAGTCTTACCAGAGTAAGATGAAATCTTAAGGTGTTTAATTTGCATTTCCTTAATTATTAGTGATGTAGAAATCCTTTTAAAATACTTTTATTGAAGTTTTGTGTATTTCATACATCATTTCTCAGTCCAATTTAGAATCATTTCCCTTTCCATGTCCCCCACCCCACCCCACCCAAGTTCATACATTGTGCCATACATGTCATATCTTTTACTGAGTCTTCTGTTTTCAAAGCCAAATTTTTATTGAAGCTCTGTGCATTTCATACAAAATTGCAAATAAAATCTAGACCTGTGCCCCCTCCCTCCTCCCCACCCCACCAGAGCTCATGCATTCTACCAAACATATTTTTCATTTTTTCTCAGTCTCTGCCAAAATTATCCATGCATAAGTTTACTATTTCAGAAGTTCACCGTTTCAGTCTGAGTCTTTTTAAAGTTTTTCAAAGCAGAGGATAATTGTTTTGGGGAGAACTTTACTGTTTCAGTCAATTCTTTGTCCGAGTTCTTTTGTTGTTGTTCCCTACAATTTGTATTGCTTCAACACATGCATATATATATGTGTCACACCTATACTAAAATTTTGTCATCTGAAAATAAACTATGTTATTTCCCAATCATATTTCAGGATTCACATTTTCTCTTTTAATTTTGTATTACTCTAAAATATGCATACATACCTCCATCCATATACCAAAATTACAAAGTCTGAAAATAAGTAGTAAATATATTCTAGAGCCTGTTAAGGGATTCACATTATAGAAGCACAGTTGCTTTCAGCTAAAGAAGACTATAACATTAATGTTGGTTAGGAGGTACTTGGTGCTAGCATCCAGAAATGAGGGATAGCATTTGTTTGTTTTTCTGGGATTGTATTACTTCACTTAGCATAATATGTTCTAGTTCCATCCATTTACTGGCAAAGTTCATGATGTCATCTTTCTTTACCACTGCCTAGAACTCCATTGTGTAGATGTACCACATTTTCTTTATCCACTCATCAGTTGAGGGACACTTGGGTTGCTTCCAACTCTTCACTCTTGTGAAGAGAGCTGCAATAAACATGGATGTGCAAAAAGGGATAGCTTGACTTCCTCTTTTCCAATTAGAACTCCTTTAATTTCCTTTTCTTGCCTTATTGCCCTAGCTAGGGTTTCTAGCACTATATTGAAGAGGAGTGGTGACAGGGGGCAGCCTTGCCGAATTCCTACCTTTAAGGGGAATGCTTCTGTCATTTCCCCATTTAGGATGATATTGGCTGTGGGTTTTCTGTATATGCCTTTGATTACATTGAGGAATGATCCCTCCAGACCAATTCCCTCCAGGACTTTAAACATGAAAGGGTGCTGGATTTTGTCAAAGGCTTTCTCCGCATCAATTGAGATGATGGTGTGGTTTTTGTCCTTCAGTCCATTGATATGTTTGATGATGTTTATTGATTTTCGTATGTTGAACCATCCCTGCATGTCTGGTATGAATCCAACTTGGTCATGGTGGATGATTTTCTTGATGTGAGTCTGTATGCGATTTTCCAGAATCCTGTTTAGAATTTTGGCATCTGTGTTCATTAGGGAGATGGGTCTATATCCAAACATGTGTCTATGCTAAAGTAACCTACCATAACTATTAGTGCTGCTTAAATACCTATATATCTAATTGCTTGTTCTTCATTAGTAGGATTGAAAGGTTATTCCTGGACAAACTGTCAGCCCATGAAAGGAAACAGCCAGAATTGACCAGAGTCCAAGTCAACAGCTCCAGAGAGAGTGGACTGTTTTACCTCTCATCCACCTGTGCCCCTTTTCTAAGCCTAGGGAACAACCTGCGGAAGAGGGGGCGTGGTAGAATGTAAGGGCTGCGATTGGGGTGAATGGTGAAACTACAGCAATGTAGTCTGGACACTCATTTGATCAACTTGATTGAACAAACAACCTGTCACCCCCCACTGGATGGTGGGGCTGTAGGTGTTTGGGCACAACAGCCTGCAGATAGGTTTTGCATGAAGGATGCTTGTACTCATGGATTATCACTTATAGCTAAAAGTGAAAAAAAAACTGAGAGAAAGATGCAGGACAGTTATGGCAGAATGCATGATCTGGGATGGGGTGAGGGTTGGGGGAGAGGGAAAGGGAAATAAGCCTGAACTGAATTGGAAAAAATGTATGAAATGCACAAAGCATCAATAAAAACTAATTAAAAACAAAACAAAACATGGATGTGCATGTGTCTCTGTGATAGGATGAGTCTTGTGGGTATGACTGGGTCAGGCAGTAGGCTCATTTTGAGTCTTTTAAGGTTTCTCCACACTGCTTTCCATAGTGGTTGTATGAGTTTACATTCCAACCAGCAGTGGATGACTGTTCCCCTTTCCCCACAACCTCTCCTGCATTCGGTATCATTTGTTTTCTTGATCCTAGCCAGTCTTATCAGAGTAAGATGATATCTTAAAGTAGTTTTAATTTGCATTTCTTTAACTATTAGTGATGATGAACAGTTTTTTATTTATTTTTTTTATGTGTGTGAGTGCACTGTCTGCATGTAGGTTGGTGCACCCGTGCCATGCAATGCTGTGGAGGTCAGAAAAAGGCATAGGATTCCCCTGGAACTGGAGTTAAAGACAGTTCTTAGCTGCCATGTGGGTGCTAGGAATCAAATTTGGGTCCTCTGCAAGAGCAGTCGGTTAACCGACTGAGCCATCTCTCTAGCCCCTGAACACTCTTTAGGATGTTCCTCAGCCATCTTTATTTCCTCACTTGTGAAGTCTTGTTCAGCTCTTTATCTTTTGAGTGATTCATTTGTTTTCTTATTTCTTTTTTTTTTTCTCCAAGAAGTTTATATATTCTGGAAGTTAATGCCCTGTCAGATGTATCAGCTGTGAAGGTTTCCTCCCACTCTGTGGGTTTTCTCTTCACTTCTATGATTGTTTCTGTCTCTGTACAGAAGCTTTTCAGTTTAATGAGGTCCCTTCTCAATTGTCACCCTTATTTCCTGAGCAGCTGCTATCTGATTTAGAAAGTCTTCTTCTATGCCTATGTCTTGTAGGTTGCTGCCAACATTTTCTTCTATCACCTTCAGAGTTTTGGGTTTCACATTGAGCTCCTTGATCCATTTGGAGTTGATTTTTGTACAGGGTGAGAGGTATGAGTTTAATTTTATTCTTGTAGAAGTGGTGATCCAGTTTTGTCAACCCCATTTGCTGAAGATGCTGTCTTTTCTCCATTGAGTCTTCTTGTCCCCTTTGTCAAATATGAGGTGGCTGAAATTGTATGTGCTCAAGTTTGGATCTTCAATTTTGTTCCATTGGACTACAGGTCTGTTTTTGTTCCAGTACCAGGCTGTTTTTATGAATATAGCCCTGTATTATAGTTTGAAGTCTGGTATAGAGATCCCCCCTGTATTGCTCTTTTCACTCAGGGTTGTTTTGACTATTTGGAGTCTTTTGTTTTTCCATATGAATTTAAGGATTTTTTTCCAACTCTGTGAAGAAACTCATGGGGATTTTAATTGGTATTGCACTGAATCTGTATATTAATTTGGGTAGAATGGACATTTTTACTATATTAATTTTTCCAACCCATGAGCATGGGAGGTCTTTCCATCTTCTGATGTCTTCTTCAATCTTCTTCTTCAGGGGTTTATATTTTTTGGTGTCTTTGGTTAGGTTTGTTCCTAGGTATTTTATTGTTTTTGTGGCTATTGTGAGTGGGAAGGTGTGCTTGTATTTATTCTTCAGTTGCTTGTTGGTGTAAAGAAAGGCTATTGATTTTTCTAGGTTAATTTTGTGTCCTGCCACTTTACTGAAACGTTTGTTTCCAGGAATTTTCTGGTGGAGTTTTTAGCATCCTTTAGGTAAACTATGATATCATCTGTTAAAAGAGATAGCTTGACTTCCTCTTTTCCAATTAGTACTCCTTTAATTTCCCTTTCTTGCCTTATTGCCCTAGCAAGCATTTCAACACTATATTTAAGAGGAGTGATGATAAGTGGCAGCCTTGCTGGGTTCCCGTCTTTAAGGGGAATGCTTCTAACTTTTCTCCATTTAGGATGATGTTGGCTGTGGGCTTGTTGTATATGTCTTTGATTATGTTGAGGAATGTTCCCTCCAGTCCAATTCCTTTTGGACTTTAAGCATGAAGGGTTGCTGGATTTTGTCAAAGGCTTTTTCTGTGTCAATTGGGATGATCATGTGGTTTTTGTCTTTCAGTCCATTTACGTGTTTTATGATAATTGATTAACCTATGCTGAACCATCCCTGCATCTCTGGTATGAATCCAACTTGGTCATGATGGATGATGTTTTTGATGTGGGTCTGTATGAGGTTTGCGAGAATTTTGTTGATAATTTTTGCTTCTATTTTCATTAATAAGATGGGTCTGTAATTTTCTTTTTTGATTGTACCTTTGACTGGTTTTGGTATTAGAGTGATGCTGGTTTCATAGAAGGAAGTTGGGAGATTTCCCTCTGTTTGTATCCTTCTGAACAGTTTGGGTAGTAATGGTTGTAATCCTCTTTAAATGTTTTATAGGATTCTGCTGTGAAACCATCTGAGCCTGGGCTTTTTTTAGTTGGGAGGTTTTTGCTATATTATCTTTTCTTTTCTTTTGTCTTCGTTTTTGTCTTTTTTTATTTGACTTTTTGAGACAGGGTCTCCCTATAGCCCCAGTGGCCTGGAACTCACTCTGTAGAACAGGCTGGCCTTGATCTCAGAAATCCGCCTGCCTCTGCCTCTCACGTGCTAGGATTAAAGGCGTGAGCCACCATGCCTGACTTAAAGATGGTTCTTAGCCACAATGTGTGTGCTGGGAATTGAACCCGGATCCTCTGCTAGAGCAGTCAGTGCTCTTAACTGCTGAGCCATCTCTCCAGCTCTGGTTTTTACTATATTTTCAATTTCCTCATATATTATGGGTCTATTTAAGCTGTCACTCTCTTCTTGGTTAAGTTTCGTTGATTTCCAGGACTTTAGATATTCACACATTTCTCTTAGGTTTTCAGATTTAGTAGAGTATAGGTTTTTGAAGTATTCTAGTATGATTCTCTGGATCTTTTTGTTATCTGTTGTGATTATTTCCTTTTCATCACAAATTCTATTGATTTGGAGTTGCTCTTTCTTTCTTTTGGTTAACTGGGATAGAGGTTTATCCTTGTTTATCCTTTCAAAGAACCAACTTTTGGATTCATTAATTCTTTGTATTGTTTTCTTTGTTTCTGTTTCATTGATTTATGCTCTGATTTTTGTTATTTCTTCCTGTCTGTTGGGTTTAGGCTTCATATGTTTTTGTCTTTCTCAAGTGCTTTTATTCTTTTTTTTTACTTTTTACAAATATTTCATTATTTTTCTTTTATGTGTATGTGTGTATTCCCTGCATGTCAGTGTAGCCCTATCATACAATGCCCTTGGAAGATAGAACAGGATGTTGGATTCCCTGAAACTGGAGTTACAGACAGTTGTTAGCTGCCATGCGTTTGCTGGGATTTGAACCCAGATCTTCTGCAAGAACCACCAGTGTTCTTAACCACTGAGCCATCTCTCTGGCCCCTCCCTCAGGTGTTTTTAGCTTCAGTAGTAGATCATTTACTTGTGCTTTTTCTGTTTTTTTTTTTTAATGTAGGCACCCAGGGGTATAAAATTTCCTCTTAGGACTGCTTTTAAAGTATCCCACAGGTTTTATTGTGTGTGTTGTCATTTTTGTTTAGTTCCAGGAATGTTTTTATTTCTTTCTTATTTCTTTCTTGACCCATTAATTATTCAGGAGTGTGTTGTTTACTCTCCATATGTTCTTGTAGGTAGTAGGGCTTATTCTGCTGTTGATGTTGAGCTTTATTGCACTGTGGTGTGATAGAATGCATGAAATTATTTTAATCTTTTTGCATTTGTTGAGGTTTATTCTGTGTCCCAGTATGTGGTCAATTTTGGAGAATGTTCCATGGGTTGCTGAGTAGAAAGTATATTCTCTGGTGTTTGGGTGGAATATTCAGTAGATGTTTGTGAGGTCCATTTAGTGTATTGCATTGTTCAATTCAGATGTCTCCCTGTTTGTTCTTTTTCCAGTTGACCTATCCAAAGGGCTCAGTTAGATATCGAAGTCCCCTCACTATTAGTATGCTGGGATTAATCTGTGCCTTAAGGTCTTGCAAGATTGTGTTTTGTGCACCAGAATTTGGTGCATATATATTTATGATTGTGAAATCTTCATGGTTAGTTGTTCCTTTGATAAGGATACAATGGACTTCTTTTTCTCTTCCGATTAGTTTTACTTTGAGGTCTATTTTGTCTGATTTTAGAATAGCAACTCATGCTTGCTTTTTGGTACCATTTGCATGGAATATTTTTTCCATCCATTCACTTTAAGTTAGTGCCTATCCCTAGAAATGGGTTTCCTGTAGACAACATATAGATGGATTCTGTTTTCTAAACCACTCTCCCAGTCTATGTCTTTTGATTGGGGAGTTTAAAACATTAATATTTAAAGTTATTATTGAGAGATATGTGTTGCTTCTTTTCACCTTATTTTCTGTTTGCATTCTTGGTCTAGGTTTGTATTTTCATGGTTATCTTTTTATTAATTTCTCTCTCAATGTTTGGGCATAGTTGCTCCTTTCCTCTGTCCTTTGAATTGCTTCGAGTATTTTCTGAAGGGTTGGCTTTCTGGACATCTATTCTTTCATCTTGTTTATGTAACGTTTTTCTCCTTCAACTATAATCGGCTGGGTATAGTAATCTGGGTTGGCAACTATAGACATTTAGTACTAGGAATACTTTGGTCCATGTTCTTTTGGCTTTCATAGTTTGCACTGAAAAGTCAACTGTAATTCTTATGGGATTTCCCCTTATATGTAACTTGCTTTTCTCTTGTGGTTTTCAGTGTTTTGTCTTTGTTTTGGGCATGTAGCATTTTAACTATGATATGTTGTGGGGAATTTATTTTTTCTTTTTTTCTTTTTCTTTTATTTTTTTTTATTTTTGTATGTGTATGAATGTACTGCCTGCATGTAGGTTTGTGCATCTGTGTCATGCAGTGCCACGGAGGTCAGAAGAAGGTGTTGGATTCCCCTGGAACTGGAGCTAAAGATGGTTCTCAGCCACCATGTGGGTGCTGGGGATCGAACCTGGGTCCTCTGCAAGAGCAGTCAGTGCTCTTAACCACTAGGCCATCTCTCCAGCCCCAGGGAATTTATTTTTTGAACTTGTTTATTTGGTGTTCTGTGTGATTCTTTTGCTAGTATAGGTTTGTCTTTTTTCAGTTTTGGGAAGTTTTCTTCTATTAGTCTGTTGAAGACTTGATCAATGCTGTTGTGTTGGGGTTCTTCTCCTTCCTCTATCCCTATGATGCAGAGGTTTGGTCTTTTTATAGTGTCCCTCATTTTCTGATTGTTGTACTCTTGTGTTTTTTTTTTTTAATTTTTCATATTCTTTTCTTGAGCATTCTAGTTCTTTCACTTTATCTTCCAGTGTTGATACTTTAATTTCTGCTTCATCCGATCTGTTCCTGAGGATTTCTCCCATTCTTTCTTGTTGATTGGGTGAGTGTTCAATTTCCTTTTTTATTTCATCCTGTGATTTAGTTAGTATTTCCACTTCCTTTTGGAGCTTCTCAATCTCTTCCTGTAGCTCCTTGCTTCGCCAGTCTGTTTCCTTTTTCATTTCAGCTGGTATCTTTTCATTGTTTCCTCTTCCTTCTGGAGTTTGTCATTGTCTCCCTCTAGTTCCTTTCTGAGTTTGTCACTCTCTCCCTCTACTTCCTTCCCTTGTTTGTCATTCTCTCCCTCTAGGTCCTTCCTGAGTTTGTCATTCTGTCCTTCTAGTTCCTTTCTGAGTTTGTCATTCTCTCCCTTTAGTTCTTTGATTTGTTCATTATATTCCTTGACTTCTTTGAGTGTACCTATGATTGTTCTTCTATGTCTTGGGTTACTTCCAGGGAAACCTCACTGTAGGAATCTCTTATAGGACTGGTAGAGTTTGGTGTGGATTTATTATGTGTTTCTCCCATCTTGTTTTTTGTTGTTGTTGCTGTGTTTTTGGCATGTGGGCTTGTTTTGTTTGTATTCTGATGTGAATCTTAAATGTTTCTTTGCTGCTTTGGAGGCATGCATTGCTTGTTTCGTTCAGGTGCTTTCTTTGTCTTCTTGTTTATGGAGGGCTGGCTGGTCTAGGTTTCAGGTTTTCACTTTTGGTTATATATTGGAAGGCCCAGCTAACTCTTCCTTTTCTGTTCTGAAGGTTCTCCAGAAATTGGATCGGTAATAACCAGGTAGGTTCACCACTGATAACTGTTCTCACTCTGCTTCCCTCTGGCCAGTTACTCTAGGTTGGCTGTGAAGCCTAGTGTACTGGGACTAGAGTTATGGTAGATTCACTGTCTCTTCTACTTCCTTGTGTCCAGAATCACTGCCACTGGGAAACTCGCACCACAGCTTGAGCTGGGGGCTGGTGTGTGTGTGTGTGTGTGTGTGTGTGTGTGTGTGTGTTGCTTCTTTGGCCTGCACACTGGCCCCCTGTGATTCCCAGGAAATCCCACTTTAATGTTGAACATTTTTAAAAATGTTTCTCAGTCATCTTTATTTCTTCATTTATGAACTCACTGTTCAGCTCTTTACTGCATCTTTTGAGTGGGTCATTTGTTTTCTTGCTCTTTTTGGAGTACTTTATATACTTTGGATGTTAATGCTCTATCAGATGTATTACTGGTGAAGTTTTCCTTCCACTTTGTGGATTTTCTCTTCACTTCTTTAATTGTTTCTTTCACTGTACAGAAGCTTTTCAGTTTAATAGGGTTCCACTTGCTAATTGTTGATCTTATTTCCTGTATAACTGCTGTCTGATTTAGAAAGCCTATGTCTTGTAGGTTACTGCCAATGTTTCCTTCTATCATTTTCATAGTTTTGGGTTTCACATTCAGGTCTTTGATTAACTTGGAGTTGATTTTTGTACAGGATGAGAGGTAGGGAAGATTCAGATTTTCGAATCCAGCCATGCAGCTGGCCTTCAGGTGGTATAGGGGTCCCATGGGTTCCAGTCTGCCTCTGAGTACCTGTAGTTGGCCTCTACCAGGTGATGAAAGTTCCCAGGTGAGCTACACTGTCCCCAACCCCCTACTCCTTAGCTTGGGATCATCTGAAGCCCCTCCTGCAATTCCAGGGACTCTTGAACCCAGATCTGGACGTTTCCAGCCCACCTGAAGTGCCTGCAGCCAGCCTTTCTGTGGTGCAGGGCTTTTGTGGGTTCAAGCCTGAGTGATTAATGCTTGACTTGGGCTTCTGGAGGAGCTCCAGACTAGCTGGATGAGAACTAGATGGTCCCTAAAATATAAAATCAGAAGTAAAAACCTGAAGCCTAGACCAACCAGCCTAATAAGAAGACAACCAAGTCACATCAAGAATACAAGCAAAGTTATTTTTCAATTCAACATAGGAACAGTTGTGTTTCATACCAGAATCACAAACAAGAAAAGAAACCCACATGCCAAAGTCATAATGAAAAAACAATAATATGAAAAACCCAAAGAATATGTCTCTACTAAATACTACCAGTACTGTAGAAGAGTTCTACAATGAGGACCCCCTAGATGTAACCCAGGACCCAGAATTTAAAATAACTGTTATAAACATGATCAAAAATTCAAGGAATTTAAACCAAAACCAAACAAGTAAATCAGAGAACTGAAAGAAGATAGGGATAAGTCTCTGCATGAACTCACGAAAGAGATAGAAATGCTGGAGAAAATTGAGGATTAAATGAAGAAGGATAGGAACACTCAATAAGCCATCTGGGAGTAACACTGGGCCTGGCGCCATTGTGAGTCTCTGTGTGCAGTGCTCAGGTCAGGGTCTTGCTTGCTAAGACCACCTGAAGCACAGGTAAGAGCTCAGTGCTCCAGACAAATAGATTTTAGGATAGATTGACTCGGGTTTGTGGATAATTGATTCACTGGTTTGTGGCAGGGGTGCCATGGCCCTGCTTGCTTGGAACTAAACACTAAACCCTTGAAGGGTGTGGCTGTCTGGGTGGGGTCACCATTTGCCCTTGTAGCTGGCAGTAACACCGGGCCTGGCACCATTGTGAGTCTCTGTGTGCAGTGCTCAGGTTAGGGCCTTCATTGCTAAGACCACCTGAAGCACAGGTAAGAGTCTGGCACTCCAGAAAGGTACTGGGCATGGGCTAAGTCAGGCATTCCATGCCCCCCTCACCAACTGGAATTGCTGAGAGAGTGTCCAAGTGGATTTTTTGTAGAACCTTCAGAACAGAAAGGGAAGAGTGAATTAGACTTCCAATATCCAATATATAAACAAAATTGAAAGCCTGAGACTTAGACAAGTCAACACTCCATAAACAAGAAGGAGGAAAAAAAAAGAAAGAAAAAAGGCATCAGAAGGAGGCAAGCAAAACAAGCCTTCAACAAAGTAAAAAGACATTTGTGAATGGCATCCGAAACAAGCAAAAAAAAAGGGGGGGGGGAACCCTCATGCCAGGGACACAGTGAAGGGATAACATGGGAAAGGTGCAGGATAATTCTACACCAAGCTCTACCGACCCTGGAGGAGATTGCTACAGTGGGATCCCCCTGGAGGTGACCCAAGAAACAGATCTTAGAGGAATAATTGCAGACCTATTCAGAGAAATTAAATAAAATAAAGAAGTAAGAGAACTAAGGAGAGAGAATGAAAAACTCAAGAAGGACCTAGAGGGAGACAATGACAAACTTTGAAAAGAACTGCAGGGAAAGAATGGCAAACTCCAGAAAGAACTAGAGGGAGAAAATGACAAACTCCAGAAGGAAGTAGAAACACTGAAAAAGGAAGTCAACCAGTGAAGTAAGGAGCACCAAGAAGAGATTGAGAGGCTCAAAAAGGAAATGGAAATACTAATGAAATCACAGGATGAAATGAAAAAGGAAATAGAACACTCATCCAATCAAGAAGAAAGGAATGGAAAAAGATTCAGAAATAGAATGGAGGAAGCAGAACAAAGAGTATCAGACCTGGAAGATAACACAGAGCAACTATAAAGCTCAAATAAAGATTATGAAAAATTTTAAAATACAAAAAAGTGGAACAACCAGAAAATATGGGACACTATGAAAAGATCAAACCTCCACATCATAGGAATAGAGGAAGGAGAAGAATCTCAAGAGAATAGTATTGATCAGATCTTCAACAGAATAATAGATGAAAATTTCCCCACACTCACAATCGCCAAAACACCATCCAACTACCGAAGCCCTATACTCCAAAACGACACGCTCCTGAAAGAAACTACACACTCCCCATACTCCTCCTCCACCTGTATACCACACAACTCACTAACAGCGCCTGTGCCATGTGTTGGTCATACTCCCCATGTTTTCACAAAAACACCCATCCCACACACGCTTGGCTGGGCCCGGACCCCCCCGGACCCCCATCTGCCCTCTGGCCCCCACCCCCAAGTGACCTACAAGGGAAACCCCTGCAGCATTTACACCGACTTTTGGCGCAAACCTATGAAGCATAAGAACATTGAGAAGCATTCCCAGGTTACGGACTAGGGATGCCACCCAAAGACGATAACTCCGCACACATGTTAATTATGTTGAAGGTGCGAGAAAAATCTTCCATGACATAACTTAATGTAACGAGATGATAGAATACTTTTCTGAAAAACCAGTTCTTCAGAAAACAATTGAAGTAATTCAAAGGCAGAAGAGAAGGAGCAACTAAGCCCCAAGCACCTAGGAAAAGAAACTAATAAATACATAAGCGCAGAATTAGAAGCGGAGACTAAAAATCAAAATGGATAATAAGAGATAAAGAAGCAACATCCATCGCTCATTATAGCTTAAATATTAATATGGACTAAATTCCCCAATCAAAAAAGACATAGACTTGGAAAATAGATTAGGAAACAAACCCATCCATATGCTGTCTATGGAGAACGCATCTCAATCTCAGGAATAGCCCACCAACTTATGGTGAAGTTATGTGAGAAAACTATAATTCCAAGCCAATGTTACCAAAAAACGGCAGGTGGTTGCTGATTTTTACAGAGCGCACCAACACCTCGACTTCACAGCAAAAGCACATACACCCGCGCCAAAGACGCCGTGACCCATTACATCTTTATTAAACTAGCAATTGATGATGAAGATCTCCCAAGCAATGAATATATATGCACCAAACTCTGGTGCACCAAACTTTATAAAGACAATTCTTCAGGATCTCAAGGCACAGATTACCCCAGCACACTAATAAGTAAAAGGGAATTTTGGATAACCCCCCTAGGGATCCTTAGAAGATCAACAGGACAAGGAAAAACAGAGAGACATACTGAATAATACAATACACCAACCAATGGACCTCACGGATATCAACCGAATATTCCACCCAAACACACAAGAATAAACTTTCTACTCACACCCAACAGAACATTCTCCAAAAATAGACCTACACTGGGACAAAAACGAAAAAAATCAACAAACAAAAAGAATTGAATAATCTCATGCAATTTATCAGACCACAGTACAATAAACTAGATCAACACTAGAATAAGCCCTACAACCTGCAAGAACACATGGAGACTAAACAACACTCACCTGAATAAGATGGGTCAGGGAAGAAATAAAGAAAGAAAGAATAAAACATTCCTGGAACTCAATGACAACGACAATAAAAACACAGCAAAATCGATGGGACACTTTAAAAGCCATTCCTAAAGGGAAGTTTATGCCCTAAGTGCCTACATAAACAAACAAACAAACAAACAAAAAAACAAAAAACAAAAAAAAAAAACAGAAAGAGCACAAGTGAATGATCTAACACGGGCAGCTAAAAATACGTGAGAGAAAACAACAAATGACACTAACAAGCAACAAGAAGAAATAACAAAAAATCAAGAGCAGAAATCAATGAAACAGAAACAAGAAAACCATACAAAAAAAATCATGGATACAGAGCTAGCTCCAGGACACCTGTAGCTAAAAGGAGACCCTGTCTGCAAAAAAATACAAAAAAAAAAAGTAAGCCCAAAAAGCCAAAGGAATCCAAAAGTTGGTTCTTTGAGAGAATAAACAGATAAAAGACCTCAGAGGCCCCAGTTAACCAAAAAAAGAAGAACAACCCCAAATCAATAGGATCTGTGATGAAAGGGGAAAGAATAGACAACAGATAAGGAAAAGATCCAGACAATCATATGGGAATACTTGAAAACCTATACTCTACAAAGTTGAAAACCTAGAAGAAACATGGATAAATATCTGAAATCCTGGGAAAATCACCAAAGCTCAACCAAGAAGAGATCAAACAGCTTAAATAGACCAATAATATAGAAGAAAATTGAAGATGTAATAAAAGCATCCCAACCAAAAAAAGCCCAGGCCCAGAATGGTTTCACAGAAAGATCTATAAAATATTTTCAAAAGACTTCCAACAGTACTACTTACTCCGTTCGCAAGTTGTTTCAGAAGGATACACAGAAGGAAATATCCCAAATGCCTTCTATGAAGCCAGCGCACTCTATTACCAAAACCAGGGCAAAGATACAGATCAAAAAGGAAGAAAAATAGACCCATTCATTAAATGAACACACATGCAAATTCTAAATAAATACTTGCAATTGCATACAGACCCACATCATCCATCATGACCAAGTTGGATTTATTCCAGAAATGCAGGATGTACAATATAACAAAAATCAATAATATCAAAAACAGATAAATGCACTGAAAGACAAAACCCTATGATCATCTCAATTGATGTGGAAAAAGCTTTTGATAAAATCCAGCATCCCTTCATGCTTAAAGTCCTAGAGGAAATTGGATTGGGAGGATCATTCCTCAAAGTAATCAATGCCATGTACAGGAAACCCACGGCCAATAGCATCCTAAAGGGGGAAATGACCGAAGCATCCCCTGTAAGGATAGGAACGCAGAAGGCTGCCCCCATGTCACCACTACATTCGATAATAGGTGCGTCAATATAGTGCTAGAGCAATAAGGCAAGAAAAGGAAATGAAAAGAGTTCTAATTGGGAAAAGAGGAAGCAGCTATCCCTGTGTGCTGATGATATGATTGTTTTAAATAAGGGGATGCTATAAAATCCACCAGAAAACTACCCATAGAAACGATAATAGCGTCAGTCAAATGGACAGGCTCTAAAACGTACAGTCTAGACAACATCCGTCCGCCTTATCATTTTATCTTTAGCCTGTTATTTTTATTTTTTTCACCTCACTTGCATTTTAATATTGGTTTCATTCTCACATTCTAGACCCCAGTCACTGCCCCTATCCCAAATCCCCCAACTCCACCAGAGCTCTTTCATTCTGCCAAACATCTTTTCATCTCTTCGCAGTCTTTCTCAATATTCTCCACAATGAGGAAGTTGACTGTTTGAGCAGAAGTACACACTGTATCAGTCAGTTCTTTGATGCAGTCCTTTTCCTTGTTGTTGTCATTGTTGTTATCTCCAATATGCATGATGCCCAAGCCCAACTGTTTTTGGACAAAAGCTCAGGGGCCCGACACAAGAAATAGCTTAACAAAACTAGGTAATTGCATTGCATCCACAGATGAGAGATAACCATTCTCATTTGTTGTTCTTGGACTGTGTTACTTCCCTCAGCATGATGTCCTTTAGCTCAAGCCATTTTCCTACAAAGCTCGTGATATCATCTTTATTTACTAACGCTGCATCGAGCTCCCTCTCAAGGTAGATGTACAGATTTTCTCTATCCACTCGTCAGTTGAGGGCATTTAGGTTGGTTTCCAAGCTCCTTGCTATTGATTGTGAAGGAGAGCTGCAATAAACATGGCCGTGCATGTATCCGGGTGGTGGCGTAAGTCTTGAGGGTAACATGCCCAGGAGTGGTATGCGGTCAGGTGGCAAGTTCATTCCAAGTCCTTCCAAGGGTCTCCACACTGCTTCCCAGAGTGCTGTACAACGGTTTACATATTCTAACCAGCAGTGATGATGTGTTCAGTGTATGCTCTTCCCCACAACTCTCCTAGCACTGGTATCATTTGTTTTCTTGATCCCTAGCCAGTCTTATTGGGTAAGAAGTACCTTAGTGGATTTTGCTGATGACTTATGACTTAGTGGTATGTTTGCATTTCATTAAAGAGGTGCTTAATTAAATGTCTCTAAGCTTCATTCTAATCTCCTTCTGTTCAGCCTAAAAAAAATCAGTATCTTGCTCCCAATGTGGGTTCATTTGTTTTTCTCTTTTACTTCTGTTTTTTGAGTAGTTTTAATCTGATTATTCATAATCCCTGCTTGTCAGATGTATCTGCAGTGAAGGTTTCCTCCTCTCCCAGTTCTCTGTGGGATTCTCTCATCTATCCTTTGATTGTTTTCTTTTTATTACAGAAGCTTTTCCAGTTAATGATGTCCCATTGTCACATTTGGTCACTTATGTCTTGTGGCAGTGCTGTCGATGAGGAAGAGTCTTTTTTCCATATTGCCTATGTCTTATTAGGCTGCTGCATAAATCATTTTCTTCTATTACCTCCAGAGTTGCGGGGTTCAATGTTAGTCCTTGTATCCATCTGGAGATACTTTTCTACGGAGGAAAGTGTAGGAGGTTAATTTCATTCTTCAGACATGTGGTAACCAGTTTTGCCAACACCACTGCATAGAAGAGGCTGTCTTTTTCCAGTTGTCTTCTTGGCCCCCTCGCAATTATGAAATGGCTTGAAATTTGTATTGTGCTCAGATTTTGGATGTCGTGTTGTTCGCGATGGTCAACAGGTCTGTTTTTGTGCCAGTACCAGGCTGTTTTTTGACTATACGCCCTTTAGTAATATAGTTTGAAGTCGCTAATAGAGATTCCCCCTTCTGTGTAGCTCTTTCACTTTTTGTTTGGCTATCAGAGTCTTTTTTTTCCTATTTAAGGTTTGTTTTCCAAATGAATTTAAGAACGTTTGTTTTCCAAGCCTGTGAAGAAACTCTTGGGGATTTTGATTGGGATTGCATTAAATCTATACAAGAGTTTCGGTAAAATGGACATTTTTACAATGTTAATTTTCCCAATCCATGAGCATGGGAGGTTTTTCCATCTTCTGATGTCTTCTTCAATTTCTTTCTTTAAAGGTTTAAAATTTTTGTTGTAGAGATCTTTGGGGTCTTTGGTTAGGTTTGTTCCTAGGTATTTTATTGTTTTTGAGGCTATTGTGTGTGGGAAGGTCTCTTCGAATTCTTTCTTCAGTTGCTTGTTGGTGTAAAGAAAGGCCATTGATTTTTTAAGGTTAATTTGTATCCTGCCACTTTGCTGAAACTGTTAATCATTTCTAGGAGTTTTCTGGTGGAGTTTTTACCATCCCTTAAGTAAACAATCATATCATCAGCAAATAGGGATAGTTTGACTTCCTCTTTTCCAATTAGTACTCCTTTAATATTATTTTTTTGCCTTATTGCTCTAGCAAGTGTTTCAAGCACTATATTGAAAAGGAGTTGTGACAGGGTCAGTAGCCTTTCTTTACACCAACAACAAGCAACTGAAGAAGGAATACAAGGAGACCTTGCCACTCACAATAGCCTTAAAAACAGTAAAATACCTAGGAACAAACCTAAACAAAGACATCAAGGATCTCTACAACAAAAATTTTAAACCCCTGAAGAAGGAAATTGAAGAAGACATCAGAAGATGGATAAACTTCCCATGCTTATGGATTGGATTGGGAAAATTAATATAGTAAAAATATTCATTCTTCCTAAACTCTTGTACAGATTAAATGCAATCCCAATTAAAATCCCCAAGAGTTTCTTCACAGGCTTGGAAAAAAAATCCTTAATTTCATTTGGAAAAAGAAAAGACTCTGAGTAACCAAAGCAACCCTAAGTGAAAAGAGCAATACAGGGGGGGGGATCTCTTTACCAGACTTCAAACTATACTACAGGGCTATAGCCATAAAAACAGCTTGGTACTGGCACAAAAACAGACCTGTTGACCAATGGAACAAAACTGAACATCCAAACCTGAGCACATACAATTTCAGCCACTTCATATTCGACAAGGGGGCCAAGAAGACATAATGGAGGAAAGACAGCATTTTCAGCAAGTGGTGCTGGCAAAACTGGATCACCACTTGTAGAAGAATAAAATTAAACCCCTACCTCTTGCCCTGTAGAAAAGTCAATTCCAGATGGATCAAAGACCTTAACATGAAAGCCAAAACTCTGGAGGCAATAGAAGAAAAATTTGGTAGCAGACTATAAGACATAGGCATAGGAAAAGACTTCCTGAATCAGACAGCAGCCACAGAAGACATAAGACCAACAATTGACAAATGGGACCTCATTAAATGCAAAAGCTTCTGTATATCAAAAGAAACAATAAAGGAACTGAAGAGAAAACCCACAGACTGGGAGGAAACCTTCACTGCAGATACATCTGACAAAGCATTGATTTCCAGAGTATAAAAACTACTCAAAAAACAAAGAAGAAAGAAAACAAATGAATCACTCAAAAGATTGAGCAAAGAACCCAGATTGGGAGCAAGAACTGAATAGAGACTCAACAGAGGAGGAGAATTAGAAGAAGCTAGGAACATTTTTAAATATTTAAGCATCCTTAATTAAGGTGAAATAGCAAAATAAACCACTTTAAGTATCTTCATCACTCACACCAATAAGAACTGGCTAGGGATCAGAAAACAAATGATACCAGTGCAGGAGAAGTTGTGAGGAAAGAGGAACACTGACACATCATATTGCTTGGTAGACAATGATGTAAACTTGTACGACCTCTATGGAAGCAGTGTGGAGACCTTGGAAATCAATAATGACTTTGACATGATCTCAGCACAATACACCATATCTAGGGTATACATACCCACAGCTCATCTTAACTTAGCAGAAATAACATGAACAGAGTTAAGTTATTAATTAGGCAAGCCTAGATGTTTCCAATAGCAAAATCTAGGAACCAACCCAGATGCCCCTAAACTGATGAAGTGGATAGAGAAAATATACATAAACACAATTGGATGTTCTAATTTGCAGCGTGAATAGACATCAATGAACTTATGCAAGTAAATGGATGGAGCAAGAAAACATTATGTTAAGATAGAAGTAACTCGGTCCCAGAAAAACAAACACAGAATGGTATCCTTCATTTGCAGATGATAGCATATTCAGTCAATAACACCAGATTTGTGTAAAAATAATTTCTTAGATTGGGCGGAGTGATAGCATATTAAAAGAACAACAACGAAAGATTGCATCAGAAAACAGACTGAAATGTTGAATGTCAATGAGGGGTGGAGAGGGTTTGGAGAGGGACAATGAGGTCCTAGATTATATTTAAGTGTATAATTAATTGAATGTGAGATTAACAAGTATCATGCAATATTATATCACATAAAACTGTATCTACAAAATTATATAGGATATTTGTATAAGAGACCTTATGGAGAAGTAATAGTATAATATTTAACACATGTATGGTTTAAAAGGTATTATAATTATGAACGTATAAAACATATATAAGTGTTAATATTGGGTGTGGGAACTGTTGATTAGTGAGGGATATGAGATTCTAAGTCCAAATAGTACCATTCCCATGACACAACCGTAGGGGATGGCAGACGTAGTTGAGAAAAGATTATAGGATCATATGAGGGGCCCCTAGAGATGAGAGAGATCAATAGATGATATTTAGCAGACATGTTGAGAATACTCTACTCTGCATCAATACCATATTCACCTGCCTCACAGTGGTATGACTGTTTTACTGCAGCGGAAGCTTCCACATGGGTAGGCCAATAGGATTAGTTGGAGGTAGCCCACGCCACAAATCCCGTGGGCAAGATAACCAGCACAAATTGCATCAACATGGCGAAAGACCATTACAACTTTTAGGTAAATAGACATACCCTAATCTTAGCCTTTTTCTTTCTCATCTCACTGGATCCTTGTTAGTGGGATGGAGCCGTCTTTCTATCCTTGCTGGTATTAGTGGAGGAACAATGGTCCTAGAGGGCATGTGGCTTTGTACACTTGGAGAGCAGCCTGGCTCTGATTGGTTCAGAGGGAGCACCCAGTGCCTTCCAGGGATGTGCCTCCTGGCATGGTCACGCCTTCAGGCTATAAAAGCCAGTGACCTTAAGGCTGCTTTTAACATTAAGCCTTAGCAGTTATGTTTGGCCTTAAAATTATTTTTCATAATTCTACAGGTTGAAAAAACTTTCTGGTTTTAAATTCCACCCCTCCCAATAGAAAGATGAGGAAAACACAGCTCCTCAAGTTCGTTCCAATCTTTTTCATATGTAAATTTTCTCCTGGTAGCTATCTTAGACTTGAGCCCACTTCTTTCTGTTTGCAAACTCAGAGGCCTTCACAGAACCCGCCACTCTCCTCAAGAGCAGCCCTCTTCCAAAATAATTTCAAGCATTGGGTTCATTTTCTCTTTTTCCCTTTAAAATTCTGTATACAAAATCTGTTTTGGGATAAAAGTGTGTTGCTCTCTTGCTTTCTTCCTTACTTTTTTAATTTTTATTTTTTTTTTTTGAGACAGTGTCTACCCTGTAGCTATGGCTGTCCTGAACTCACTCTGTAAAGACCAGGCTGGCCTTGAACTCCACAGAGATCCACGTGCCCTCTGCCTCCCAGTGCTAGGATTAAATGGCGTGCACACATCATGCCTGGCATTTATTTATTTTCTGTAATGTTACAATGCTAGACTGTCTGAATCAAATGCAAGTTTGTGCACCATGATCGTGCAATACCGGCGGAGGTCCAAGAAAGAGGTTGTTGGATTCCCCGGAACTGGAGTTCTTCACTGGAATTGGAGTTTTCAGAAGGTTCTCGGCGCCTGTGGGGTGCTGGGGAATCAAAGACCCGGGTCCCTCTATACGAGCATAGGTCAGCGCTCTTTAACCACTTTAAGCCCCATTGTCTCAGCCCATACTCTCTTGTCTTCATGTGGGCTTTCTCTATATGTAACTCTTCTTACCTAAAACCTGCTGGCTATTTGTAGATCCAAGGTTGGGATCTAGTTAACAGTAATTCAAATACATCTCAGCAAGTTTAACTTAAAATGTAATATTTTTGCTTATAAACCCGAACACGGGATAACTGAATAATGGTTGAATTAATTATATCTATAATATATCACTTTTTAATGATGTTTCACCCTTAAAAATCTCTATTCTCACAGAATTCTAGATCAAACGTGGTCTGAGCTCTGGCCCTGAGCAGCCATAAACCTGCACTGACTGTGCATGCATACAGGACTGCACGATCCACATGAGAAACACGCATAATAGAACAAATCAAAGAGATTCTGCTTTGAGTGGAACTGAGCGTTGAGTATCTATTAATACATGACCCACTAAGTTATTGAAATTTCCAGGTAACATCCACTTATTGACTATACATTATATTGGCGAAACAAGATAGAATGGAATTTCTGAGAAAATTACAGGATTAGAAGTTCTAACGAAAAACTTGCTCTGATTTAATATATCTCTATTTTTAAGACAACAATTAATGGTAGTCATATTAACATAGTTATGATATTTTGTTCAATTTTAATGGAAATATTTATGAATAAAAATACTAGCTTTATGAGTTTATCTATTAAGTTCCTATACTTTCAAGCTGCCAGTAGTATGTAGGTGAGTGAATGTGTTTGATTTACGATTATTAATTCCATTATTCGCTCAGGTATATATGTATTGGTTACTATAACAAAAAAGAATTCATATTCAGTAAAAAATTAGTTATACCCCCTTGATAGTTACAATTTTATAATATGAGGATATTATAGTATGCATTATATATTACAGTTATGATAGATTAGATTGTATAATCTATTGCTAAATCATGTTATATAATGGTATATAGTTATATGTTGTTGATAATATATAATTAAATGCAATTGATAAATTTCAAGATCTAAATGGTAATTGTAATCAATGTAGTGTTAGGCTATTATGTTTAGAACATATATTATTACATATGTATAATGTGATATAATGGTTTAATTATAATTATTAATAATATAAATAATAGGTTATAGATATTGTGATATATATGTTGTGATTGTGAAATAATAATATATTATATACTTCACCCAAGTCTATTTAATAATTAGTATCAAAATGGATTGTTCCAAGCTATCAAACAAATTTGGACTGTACTAACTATTGGAAATACCATCGAATCTTTTAGATTATGATAAATAGCATACGGTACACTTAGGACTTTAGTAGCAGAAGGGACAAAGAGCTGTATGAAGTATATATAAGTGGAGGGAATAGGATAGGGAAGATAGTACTTTAAGGTTAGTTTTGAAAGGCAAGATTGTTGCAAATAAAGGCCATAAAAGAGAGTGGATATAGGATACTCATCAACATGTTATCAATAGCATACTTAGAAACATTTAATATATCTAATATATGATATCAATAATAAACCCTATAAAACATATTATAATTAATATTTATATTCATTGTTCATATGTATTATTCATTGGACATTCAATAATCAGATATGACTTTTTATACACTTATAAAGGTCACACTAATAAATCCTTTATTATGTATGTTATGAGTAAATGTTCATGTATAGTATGTAAATGTATAAGTGATAGATAAGTTGTGCGACACACAACGTGTGTATTAGGATTTAGTTGTGAACAAGATACGATCCTATTAAGATATAAATTAATCAATGTATAACAAGCCATAGAATAAAACCCAGTAAAAAACATTGGAACTATGATCTGAGTTATATAGGAAACGATGGCCCATATACCTTATCAAATAGGCATGATTATACATTACAGACACATATTCCAATATTCCAACAGGATTAATGGTTAGTTCATATTAAAAATCTTAAATAATGATCTTATCACATGCACCATATAACTGGTATAACGAACACTTCTCAAACATAACTAAAACACAGAGATCAACCAGAGTTTTTCCATTGGTATTAAAGTGTTAATGCAGTAAGATTTGGGTAATTATGGGATAAATAAAAGGTATATAAAATTTAAAAGTAAAAAATTTGAATTCCATGACATCATATGCGGAATTCCAACGGCCATAAGTAGAGCCCATTTTTTAAAATATATTTTGTGGGTGCATACAGGACTTGAGCTCTGACAGACATTTATGATTCAAGTATGACCAGTGGAGTAGCTAAGATGTTGTAGGGTTATAACAGATTGATTTTGGAAAAATTGGACTCCCTTTGTGAGACCCACCAACCTAGCTGCTAGATGTGAAATTACCTGATCCTGGGCTTAGGACAGATGAAAAGATTAGCAAGAGTGGGGAAGACGTGAATTTCGTTAGTCCCAGGCTAGGACCACGAGTTGGAGAAGATACCATCTCCAGGTCAGAAGTCATATTAAGTGACCTAAACTGTCTCTACGTCAAATGAGGCAGTTCCCCATCATTGTCACAAAGTAAAGTAGGGCACTGTTCGTATAATAAGAAAGACGGTTAGATTCAAGGCCCTTTACCACTAGGCAAGAGACTTGCAATTGCACACTGTATGTGACAGGAAAGCTTCCTGAACTCCACAATATTTTAAATAAAAACTACACATAACAAAAAAAAAAAAACTAATCAAAAAAAAAAAAAAAAAAAAAAAAAAAAAAAAAAAAAAAAGAATTTTTTTAAAGAGCTAGATATTGAAAATATTATAAAGCAGAGATTTTCACAGCCAGGACCTGGAGAAGGGCCAAGAGTATTTGAGAGAAGATAGATTATTAAATCACTATATAGGTATTGCCAGTTAAATAGAGTCTACAGTATTAGGATATAGACTCACATATTAAGGATATATGCCCACATTAATAGGAATATATAGCCACATATTAGGATATAATTGCTCACATATTAGGAATAATATGCCCACAGTATTAGGATAATATGCCATAGCACATATTAGGATATTGAACCTCACAATATTAGGATATATGACTGCACAATAATTAGGATTATAATAGCTCAGCCAATATTAGGATATATAGAGCCCACTATAGAGATATATGACCACATTATTAGGATATATGCTCAACATATTAGGCATATACATGCCTCCACATATTAGGGATATTATGCGCACAGTAATAGTCTACAGATAAACATAGGATATATGCTCACATATTAGGATATATGCTCACATATTAGGATATATGTTCACATATAAAGAGGATTTATGGTGCTTAGGATCCCAAAATGAGAGAAGAACCAATGTTGGTTACTATTTTTGTGAGGCCATAGTGTTAACTCTCACTTAGACCTAAAGAGCATTTACAGTTTCATGCATTTACCTGAAAATTTCATAAATGTGGGTCCATTTTTTTTACTGTAGAGGCAGAAACTCTGTGTGTTCTAGCACAATATTTTCAGTTACCTACTATAATAGTTGAGGGAAAACACTTAGTATTGACTACCAATCTCTTAGCTATTGTAAAAAGAGCAGCAATAAACATAGACAAGTATCTCTGCAGTAAGGAATGACTCCTTGGGTATATAGCCAAAGGAAGTGGTTAATGACCGGATCATTGGGTGGATTCATTATTGTTTAATATGAATTTTCAACACACTGAGTTTTCATAGCGGTTGGTATACAAGTATGTAATACCAAGAGTGACATAGAGATACTATAATCCATTTCCCCACCATCCTCTCTACAGATATTAGGTATCATTATTCATTCTATGATCTTAAAACCTGTCTGACTGGGGTAAAGATGAAATTTTAACAGGCTGGATGTGGTGGTACACACCTTATATCCCCCTCAGGAGGCGAGGCAGGCCTGAATCTCTAGTGAATAATCAAAGGGCCCAGCCTGGTCTACAGGTGGGGTTCCAGGACAGCTGGGGCTAATAAGGAGACCCTGTCTAAAAAAAAACTTACAGTGATTTTAATTATACATTTACCCATATATTTCTACATGATGCACTGAACACGTATTAAAGATGTTTTACTGTAACCATAACTATATTTTTTCTTTTGAGAACTCTTTGTTCAAGAGATCTTATCACAGGTCAATTAATTTAGAGTAAAAGTATTGTATTATTTTTGATTCTTTGTTTTTTGAGTTCATTATATATTATTCTGATATAAAACCAAACAAAAATAAAAAAAAAAAAAATTCCAGCCACACTTGTGAGGTTTTCATACTTGGCATGTCTATTGCTAGTTTCTATTTACCATCAGAAGGCTTTTCAAGTTTAATGGAGGTATCCCCACTTAGTTTGATATGATCGAACCTTACTGTCTGAAGCAACTAATGTTATCATGAAAAGTTTTTACTAACAACTTGAATCTTGTAGGTTAAATCTTGTAGAGTTAACTTCTAGAGATTTCAGAGTTTCAGGTTTCACCATGAGGTCTTTAATCCATCTTGAGTTGAAACTTTGAGCAGGGTGAGAGATAGGGTTTAATTTCATTCTTAGCTACAGATGATCCAGTTTTGCCAGCACTATTTGGCTGGGAAGATCTAGCTTTTAACCTTCCAGTGACTCGTTTTAGGCCCCTTTAGGCAGTTCAGGTCCTGAATATTTGCACGGCACTCAAGTTTGGGTCTTCAATTATGTTCCATTGATTTATAGGACTATTTTTGCCAGTACCATACTGTTTTTAATGACTGTAGCTCTGGTATATGACTATTTGAAATCTGACATAATAAGTAACCTCACCTGCAATACTGACTCTTTGTGCATCAGGGCTGCTTTATAGTATCATAGGCCTTTTGTTGACTTTCATACATGAAATTTAGAATGTTTTATCAAAACTCTTAAAAGTATGCTTAGAGGTGGGAATTTTAGACACATTTAGGATTGGAATTAAATTCTAATATAATTGCTATTTGGTAAGATGGATACATTATATGACAATATTCTTCCAAATCCATGAGTAGTTGGGAGGTCCTTAACATTCTTCCAAGATGCCTTTTCTCATATCTTTATCTTTAAATATTTAAAATGTCAGCCACTTGTCACACGCCATGTCGGGGCACATGCATGGGTGGGGAGGACTGTAGAATAAGCAATAAAAAGAAGGAGTGGAAGAGGAGGAAGAAAGGGAGGGAGAGTATTAAGAGAGGGAGAGGGAGTGGAGGGAGGAAGGAGAGGGGAGAGGGGAAAGGGAGGGAGGAGAGAAGAAAAAAGAAAGATAAAGGCAGCAAGTAAAAAAGATTTAAAATTTTATTAAGTAAAGAGATCTTTATGTCTTTTGGATGATCAGAGTTTAATTCTGAGAAGTGGTTTATTTTTTATATCCTTTTTATATTATCTTTTATTTTGAGGTACGTGAGGGATGGGAAGGGTCTTTCATATGTTTATCATGTCTCTTCATTGCTGTGCTTATTGAGATATAACATAGACGATAATGGAAGCATACTTGTTATATGGTGAAGAGTATGTTTTATAAGCCTCCTCTTTACTAGAGGGTAAGTTAGCTGAATTCCAAGAGAGTTTATTCTGGTAGGAATGTATTTTGCATATCTTAGGTATAGAATATCATGTCATCCGTGCGTTCTGGATGCTTTAGATGTAACTTGACCACCTAGAGGAATTGAAGGGTACCTCAAATGGGGAATATGCTCCATGGCGCCACTGTTGAGCCAGTCTGATGCAGTATGTTTGATATGATTTAGAGATGTTGTGAGGGCCGCCCTGTGGTTGTACCAACCATCAATAAATGGATCAGGAGTTTTTGTGAACACCTTATAAAGAGGGCAGGCTGGGCATGGGCCAGGACAGCAAGCCAGTAAGACAGAATTCCTCCATGGCCTGTGCTTACAGGTTCTGCTCCAGGATTACATGGCCTTATTGTCTGATTCCTGCATTGGGCTCTCCTGAGTGATGTACTAATGACCCAGGAGTATTAAAGCTGAAAATAAACCACTTTCCTCCCCTAAAGTAGAGTGTTTTGTCACAGGTAAGGAAGACAAACTAGAACATCTGCAAAAAGGGATAATTTAAAAAAAGGATAATTTTACCTCCTCTTTTCCAAATAGTAATCATTTAATTTCCTTCTCTTTTCTTATTGTCTTAGCAAGGGTTTCAAGCAGTACATTAAACAGAAGTGGAGGTAGTCAACAGCTTTGTACTGGTTCCAAAATTTTAAGGAGAATTCTTCCAGCTTTTATTATCTCCTTTCAGAATGATGATGGAATTGTGGAATTTTGTTGTAATATAGGTGTATAATAATATATGATTCCCTTGGATCCAGTATTAGCATGAACTTTATAACATAGAAGAACCAATTATAGAATCCCAGAACCCATGGCAGCTAACAACTAAGTCGACTACACTCACTAGTTTCCAAGGAACTGCAATGCCCTCTTCTGATGTCCAGTTCCAGGGGATTGTACACACTCATTATGATATTCATATAAGGATATCATTGATCACCAAGATATACAACCACTGAGGCATAATACTCATACCATAAATAAAAAAAAAAGATATATTAAAAATAAAAATAGCCATTCTAGCACTTGGGAGGCAAAAAAAAAAAAAAAAAAAAAAAAAAAAAAAAAAAAAAAAAAAAAAAATAAGAAAAGAAAAACAAAAAACAAAGAGAAAATGTGAGGAAAAGGGGGAAGACAGCAAGAAAAACATCTGATTCCATTTTTTGGTTGAAGTACATAAAATGAAATAAAGGTAATAAAAGGATTTAAAATGTGCTAAAATAAAACAATATTAAGATGCAGTAAGAAGCAAAGTTAAAAGAATAAAAAAAGCTAGGCGTGGTGATAC
Organism: Rhizomys pruinosus; assembly: GCA_009823505.1. NCBI lineage: Eukaryota > Metazoa > Chordata > Mammalia > Rodentia > Spalacidae > Rhizomys > Rhizomys pruinosus. Next base: position 842,493 of record VZQC01015340.1, on the reverse strand, counting down.
AGGTCTTTGAATGCAAGCACTTAGGAGGTAGAGAATAGGTGGATTCTGTGAGACTGAGGCCAGCTATAGCTACATAGTGGTATTGCAGCCCTTGTCTCAAATATAACAAATGATAGAATTAAATAAAAATTGAAAAAAGAATTAAAGTGACAGTCGGAATCCGGAGCAGCTTCTGGTACTCTGATTCCAGAACCTACCAAACAGGTTGGGCCGAGGTGAGCTTGTGGAAGGACCCTCATTGTCAGCCTGACCCTTTGACAACTGGCTCTGCAATGAGGAGATGAAGAAGTTGGCCCAGCCAAAGGGCCATTTTGTACCCTCAGGAGCTCAATGTGTGAAAAGCTTCCCTTTTGTTTGTGTACTGGAGGCAATGCTGGGGTCACTGATATTTGAGTCCTGTGAGCAGGACAGGTTCCTGCTTTGTCCAGAGCACTGCCATGCTTACACCCAGGGGCAGCAAGCATGTAGCCTCGAGCTATCCCAGAGTGCACTGCAGTGCAGTAGAGCCAACAGAGCACTGAAATCTAGCCTGGAGGGAGAGAGCTGAAGAGATCTGGATTTGTTTATAATTCCCAACCCAGAAGTACGCCACCTATGTGGGATAGGAAGGCTGTGGGAATGAGAGTCTGCCCTGACCAGACTCCAGCTCTCAGCTCCACCCAGTAGCAAACTATACAGGGCAGATAGGGAGCTTCAGAAGAGAAGCAATCCATGGGCTCAGGCTCTTGACTATGGGTCTCCACAGGAATCCTTAGGTAATGGTTTTTCACTGGTCCAAGCTCCCTGATGATTAGGTTTCTTAAGGCCTCTGTCTCCATACTCCCTTCTACAGCCCTTCCCACACAGAGACAGGCAGAGGGTGTACACCAGGTTCATCTGAGCTGGTGAATAGTACTTCAAGAGCATTAGCCCAGTCTCCAGGAACAGGGCTCTCACGGTGGTGCCTGGCTATGGCACTGTAAAATACAGAGAATCAAGTGGATTGTTCCTCTGCTGGCCCGTTAAGCAGGAGCATTACCATCTTGGAAATCCCAAGAAAAAAAAAAAACATGGGAAATAGAAGTAACCTTAAGAACTAATTGGGATATTGTTAGCTGGCCACAGAGACGAAGCCAATATCTGTATATTTCTAAGGTGGCCATGACTTGCCACGTGGCTGTGCTGACCACTATATCCTCATACACTGGGAGTATGCTGTCTATCATGTGCCTGTTACCCTGTTTACCTGTTTCATCCATGTGGGATATTCACTTTCTCTCTGCTTTTTGGCCGTCATGGCAACCGTGATTCCTAGTGCTCCTCCTCTCAGTGGACTTTGCTAGTCTGATTTCATTCCGGTCACATAAAGGAGCTTACTTTCTAAAACTGATTCCATCTATGATCAACTATCACTTAATAACCCTCTGGGACATCTTTTCACTTTAGTTATTAGAAAGGACAGTGTTTTTATTATTTTTTTTTTCAAGAGATACATTATTATTTGGTTTGATACAAGTTTTTTCCATTTCTGAGAATTCATAGAATGAACTAGCACACTTATTTGGATCTAGATGAGTTTCTGGTGGAATCACTGTAATAAGCTTGTTGAGTTATAGCTTCTCTGATGGTGAGTCAGCCCATCTTATGGTTTTGAATGCATTAAGGATATTCCCTCTGTTTTCAATAGTATTAATATGTAGTCCAGTATGAGATTTTTAGTAATGAATTGCTTGTATTTTTTTAAAGCTTCTTATAAAATTATTTATTTGAACAGATGGTTTGGTTTACTGTTGTGGGTACCCTAAAGGAGTGGTCAGTGTTCTTACAAGAGGCAAGAAGAAATGGTGTTGGACGCTAAACCAATGTGGGTACTGAGCAAATATAGAATTGGAATTCCCGTTGGAAGAAATAAGCAGATGCTCTTTCACATACTAGAGCCTATTACTCTAGCCTAGATATTTCTGAAAGTTGAAACAGACCAATACAATAATATTTTAATTTTTATACGAATATTGGGTTTAGAGGAGCCCCAATGTATATCTTTGATACATTTTTATCATCCGTTCTAGCTAAGGCTCCCCATATGCATATGCTGATTCTTGTATATCTGATTCAGATTTCCTTGGAGCATATCATTTTTTCTTTTAATTTTTATTGAAATATTNCTAAGTGCCTACATCAAACAAACAAACAAACAAACAAAAAACAAAAAACAAAAAAAAAAACAGAAAGAGCACAAGTGAATGATCTAACACTGCAGCTAAAAATACTTGAGAGACAACAACAAATGAACACTAAACGAAGCAAACAAGAAGAAATAACAAAAATCAGAGCAGAAATCAATGAAACAGAAACAAAGAAAACCATACAAAAAAAATCAATGGATCCAGAGCGAGCTCCAGGACACCTGGTACTAAAAGGGAGACCCTGTCTCAAAAATACCAAAAAAAAAAGTAAAGCCAAAAAGCAATGAATCCAAAAGTTGGTTCTTTGAGAGAATAAACAAGATAGATAGACCTCTAGCCCAGTTAACCAAAAGAAAGAAGGAACAACCCCAAATCAATAGGATCTGTGATGAAAGGGGAAACATAACAACAGATAATGAAAAGATCCAGACAATCATATGGGAATACTTGAAAAACCTATACTCTACAAAGTTTGAAAACCTAGAAGAAATGGATAAATATCTGAAATCCTGGGAATCACCAAAGCTCAACCAAGAAGAGATCAACAGCTTAAATAGACCAATAATATATGAAGAAATTGAAGATGTAATAAGAAGCATCCCAACCAAAAAAAGCCCAGGCCCAGATGGTTTCACAGAAGAATTCTATAAAATATTTCAAAAAGACTTCCAACCATTACTACTCAAGTTGTTTAGAAGGATACAAACAGAAGGAATTCTCCCAAATTCCTTCTTTGAAGCCAGCATCACTCTATTACCAAAACCAGGCATAGATACAATCAAAAAGGAGAACAATAGACCCATTTCATTAATGAACACAGATGCAAAAATTCTAAATAAAATACTTGCAAGTTGCATACAGACCCACATCATCCATCATGACCAAGTTGGATTTATTCCAGAAATGCAGGGATGGTACAATATACAAAAATCAATAAATATCAACAAACATATAAATGCACTGAAAGACAAAAACCCTATGATCATCTCAATTGATGTGGAAAAAGCTTTTGATAAAATCCAGCATCCCTTCATGCTTAAAGTCCTAGAGGGAATTGGATTGGAGGGATCATTCTTCAATGTAATCAAAGCCATATACAGGAAACCCACAGCCAATATCATCCTAAATGGGGAAATGACAGAAGCATTCCCCTTAAGGATAGGAACTCAGAAAGGCTGCCCCCTGTCACCACTACACTTCGATATAGTGCTTCAAACACTTGCTAGAGCAATAAGGCAAGAAAAGGAAATGAAAAGAGTTCTAATTGGAAAAGAGGAAATCAAGCTATCCCTTTTTGCTGATGATATGATTGTTTAAATAAGGGGTGCTAAAAATTCCACCAGAAAACTCCTAGAAACGATTAAGAGCTTCAGTAAAATGGCAGGATATAAAATAAATCTAGAAAAATCAGTAGCCTTTCTTTTTTTTAGCCTTTTATTTTTTTATTTTTTTCACATAAATTTATTTTTATTTTTTTAACAATTCTAGACCCCTGTTCCTGCCCATTCCCCCACCCCGCCAGAGCTCATGCATTCTGCCAAACATGCTTTTCATCTCTTTCTCAGTCTTTCTCAATATTCTCCATGAGGAAGTTGACTGTTTTGAGCANAAGAAACCTTAACAACTTAGGTATGCATACCCCTAAATCTTGCCTTTTTCTTCTCTCTCTCCTGATACCTATCTGTTGTGGTGGAGCCGTCTTTCTTGCTGGTTTCAGTGGATGGGACAATGGTCTGAGGGCATGTGGGTTTGTACATGTGGAGAGCCTGCCTCTGATTTGGTTCAGAGGGAGCACCCAGTGCCTTCCAGGCATGTGCCTCCTGGCATGGTCACTCCTACAGGCAATAAAAGCCAGTGACCTTAAGGCTGCTTTTAACATTAAGCCTTAGCAGTTATGTTTGGCCTTAAAAACAATTTTTCATAATTCTACAGGTTTGAAAAACTTTCTGGTTTTAAATTCCACCCCTCCCAAAGAAAGACTGAGGAACCAGCTCCTCAAGTTCGTTCCAATCTTTTTCATATGTAAATTTTCTCCTGGTAGCTATCTTAGACTTGAGCCCACTTCTTTCTGTTGCAAACTAAGGCCTTTCACAGAACCGCCCTCCTCCAAGAGCAGCCTCTTCCAAATAATTTCAAGCATTGGTCATTTTCTCTTAAATTCTGTATACAAAATCTGTTTTTGGATAAAAGTGTGTTGCTCTCCTTTCTTCTTCTTTTTTATTTTTATTTTTTTTTTTGAGACAGTGTCTACCTGTAGCTCTGGCTGTCCTGGAACTCACTCTGTAGACCAGGCTGGCCTTGAACTCACAGAGATCCACGTGCCTCTGCCTCCCAAGTGCTAGGATTAAATGCGTGCACCACCATGCCTGGCATTTATTTATTTCTGTATGTGTATCAATGTACTGTCTGCATGCAAGTTTGTGCACCCATGTCGTGCAATACCGCGGAGGTCAGAAGAGGTTGTTGGATTCCCCTGGAACTGGAGTTCTCCTGGAATTGGAGTTTCAGATGGTTCTCGGCCGCCATGTGGGTGCTGGGGATCAAACCCGGGTCCTCTATAAGCATGGTCAGCGCTCTTAACCACTAGGCCATTTCTCCAGCCCATCCTCTTGTCTTCTTATGGGTTTTCTCTAAATCTAACTCTTCTTACCTAAAACCTGCTGGCTATTTGTAGATCCAAGGTTGGGATCTAGTTAATAGTAATTCAAATCCATCTCAGCAAGTTCAACTTAAAGTGTAATATTTTTGCTTAACCCCCGGGTACCCTAGATATGGTTGATTAATTTTATCTTATTCTTTTTAAATGTGTTTCACCTTAAAAATCTCTTCTCACAGAATTCTAGATCACAGGTGGTCTGAGCTCTGGCCTGGCGCCATAAACCTGCCTGCTGTGCATGCATACCAGCTGCCCCACTGAGCACATGGTATCTAAATCATGCCCACTAAGTTTTGATTTCAGGTAACATCCTTTTGACTTCATTTTGGAAACAAGATAGATGGATTTCTAGGAGAATTTACAGGCCTTGAAGTTCTAACAACAAACTTGCTCTGATAAATTCTCTTTTTTAAGGACCATTGGTAAAAGTCTCTTTAACAATGTAAATTGATATTTTGGTTCAATTTAAATGAGAAATTTTTTGAATAAAACTGCTTTATGTTTCTTTAAGCCTATCTTCAAGCTGCGTGTATGTGTGAGTGAATGTGAGTTTCCGATTTTAATTCATTATAATCCTACAGGTTAAAATCTATTTAGCTAACTATAAACAAAAATAGATTCAATTCATAAAAAAAGTTTATGTTATACCCCTTAGTGTTAACAATTTTTAATTGGGTTTATAGTATGCTTATTATTCAGTTTAATGATAGATTGTTGTTAATTATTAGTAATTGTTATTAATGGTTATAGTTATTGTTGTTGAATATAATTATTAATAATAATTGATAAAAATTCAGTCTAATGGTAAATTGTTCATTGTTGTTGGCTATTATTATTGACAATTATTATTCATAATTAATAACTGTGACTAATAATGGTTAATAATAATTATTAATAATTAATAATGGTTATAAGTATTGTGATTATTGTTGTGATTGTGAATAATAATTATTATTCTTCCAAAGTCCTTAATAATAAGACAAAAATGGATTGTTCCAAAGCTACAAACAACTTTGGCCTGTCTACTTTTGGAAATCCTCAATCTTTAGATTTGTAAATAGCATAGGTACACTTAGGCTTAGCAGAGGGACAGCTGAGGAGTAATTAACCAGGAGGGATAGGATAGGGAAAGAATAGTAAACTTTAGGTATAGTTCATTGAAGGCAAGTTGTTGCAAATGGGCCTAAGAGGTGGCATATGGATCTCAGCTGTTTCATGCATTACTAGGACATTTATTCTAATTATGTAAAAATAACCCTATAACAAATTATAAAAATTTCATGTTTTTCATTGGNGGGAGGAATTCTTCACCAGTGACACACAGAGGTTTACATCCGAAATAAATAAAAAGAACTCAAAAAACAAAGAATCAAAAAAAACAAGTTACCTAATTAATTGATGGGATAAGGATCTGAACAAAGAGTTCTCAAAAGAAAAAAAATAAGTATGTTAAGAAACATCTTTAAACGTGTTCAGCATCATTAGAAATTAGGGAAATGTAATTAAATCACTGTTAAGATTTTTTTTGCTTTTTGAGACGGGGTCTCCCTATAGCCCCAGCTGTCCTGGAACCCACTATGTAGACCAGGTCTGGCCTTTGAAATTCACAGAGATCAAGCCTGCGCTCTGCCTCTGAGTGCTGGGATTAAAGGTGTGTACCACCAACATCCAGCCTGTAAAATTCATCTTACCCCAGTCAGACAGGGTTTAAGATCAAGGAAGAAAAGATACTAATACTGGAGAGGATGTGGGGGAAAGGAAGTACTCAGTCACTGCTGGTGGGATTACATACTGTTACAACCGCCTATGAAAAACAGTGTGGAGAAGTCATAAAAACTAAAAATGAACCTACCAATTGATCCGGTCATACCACTCCTTTGGCATATACCCAAAGGAGTCATCCTACTGCAGAGATACTTGCATGTTTATGTTTTTGTTGCTGCCTTTTTTACAATAGCTAAGAGATGGTAGCAACCTAAGTGTCCCTCAACTTATAAGTAGGTAATGAAAATGTGCTAGAACAACAGAGTTCTGCTCAGCAGTAAAAAAAGACCACATCATGAAATTTCAGGTAAATGCATGGGAACTAGAAGATTTTATCTAAGTGAAGTAACACAGGCTCACAAAAAGAAACAACATATGTTCTTCCCTCATTTTGGGATCCTAGCACCAAATCCTTATATAGATGTATCAATATGTACATATATCCTAATATGTGAGGCATATATCCTAATATGTGGGCATATATCCTAATATGTGGGCATATATCCTAATATGTGAGCATATATCCTAATATGTGGGCATATATCCTAATATGTGGGCATATATCCTAATATGTGAGCATATATCCTAATATGTGAGCATATATCCTAATATGTGGGCATATATCCTAATATGTGGGCATATATCCTAATACGTGGGCATATATCCTAATATGTGAGCATATATCCTAATATGTGGGCATATATCCTAATATGTGGGCATATATCCTAATATGTGAGCATATATCCTAATACGTGACCATTTTAACTGGCAAACCTTATAAAGTGGATTTTAATAACTATCTTCCTCAAAACTTTTGGCCTTCTCCAGGCCTGGCATGAAAAACCTGCTTTAAAGATTTTTCAATACTAGCTCTTAATAAAATTTTCTTTTACAGTTCTTATGCCCAACACTTAATGGTCATTACCATCTTGATTTTTTTGTTTTTTTTGTTTGTTTGTTTGTTTTTTGTGGGAGTTTTAGGAAGCTTCCTTTGTCACAACAGGTGCAATGCAGTCCTGCTAAGGGGAAAGGGACGACAGTGCCCACTTTCTGGACATGTGGGGAACTGGCCTCATTGCTAGAGGACAGTTGGTCACTTCTATGACCTGACCGGAGAGGTATCTTCCAACTCGGGTCCTTAGCCTGGGACAACGAAACACTATCCCCTCTTGGCCGAAACTTTTCATCTGCCCAAGCCCAGGACAGGAATTTTCACACCAGCTTTTCAGGTTGGTGTCCACAAAGGGAGCCTTTTTCCAAAACCAACTGGCCACCCACAACACTAGCTACCACTGGTCATCTGAACAAAATGCAGGCTTCAGCCTGTATGCACACAAAAAAATTTAAAAATGTTTTTGATGTTTTGAATTTCAAATTTTTTTTTATTTTTTAAATTTTTATACCTTTTATTTTTATTCCCAAATACCCAAATCTTATTAACACTTTAATACAATGAAAACCTGGTTGATCTTTGTTTTTAGATTTGAAAGGGCGTAACCAGTAGTGCAGTGTAGATCCATATTTTTAAGATTTTTAATAGATAACCCATAACCTTTGTTTGAAATTGAATTATGTTTTGCTTTTTAATATAAATTGCATTTGAAGGAGGGCCACGTTCCAACTCAGAGGCAATGTTTTTACTGGTATCAGCTGTAACATTGAAATATACTTAGAACGTAGGTACACACATCCATACACACGTGTGGCGCACATACAATACACCACATACATACATACATACATACATTACATACATACATAATAAAGGTTTATTAGGTTGACCTGTAAGGGAAAAAAGTCATATTGTTTGATGTGAAAGAATAGTAAACTTTAGGTATAGTTCATTGAAGGCAAGTTGTTGCAAATGGGCCTAAGAGGTGGCATATGGATCTCAGCTGTTTCATGCATTACTAGGACATTTATTCTAATTATGTAAAAATAACCCTATAACAAATTATAAATTATTTTTAAATTAAATTTCATGTTTTTCATTGGACATCAAACAATATGACTTTTTTCCCTTACAGGTCAACCTAATAAACCTTTATTATGTATGTATGTATGTATGTATGTATGTATGTATGTGTGTATGTATGTGCGCACACACGTGTGTATGGATGTGTGTACCTACGTTCTAAGTATATTTCAATGTTAACAGCCATGATACCAGTAAAAACATTGCCTCTGAGTTGGAACGTGGCCCTTCCTTCTCAAAATGCAGATTTACATTAAACAGCCAAAACATAATTCAATTTCAACAAAGGTTATGGGTTATCTATTAAAAATCTTAAAATAATGGATCTACACTGCCACCTACTGGTTACGCCCTTTCAACATCTAAAACAAAGATGCAACCAGGTTTTCATTGTATTAAAGTGTTAATAAGATTTGGGTATTTGGGAATAAAAAATAAAAGGTATAAAAATTTAAAAATAAAAAAAAATTTGAATTCCAATGAACATCATTGCGGAATTCACGGCCGCCATTTTTAAATTTTTTTGTGTGCATACAGGCTGAGCCTGCATTTTGTTCAGATGACCAGTGGGTAGCTAGTGTTGTGGGTGACCAGTTGGTTTGGAAAAAGGCTCCCTTTGTGGACCACCAACCTGAAAAGCTGGTGTGAAATTCCTGTCCTGGGCTTGGGCAGATGAAAAGTTTCGGCCAAGAGTGGGAAACGTGTTTCGTTGTCCCAGGCTAAGGACCCGAGTTGGAAGATACCTCTCCGGTCAGGTCATAGAAGTGACCAACTGTCCTCTACGCAATGAGGCCAGTTCCCCACACTGTCCAGAAAGTGGGCACTGTTCGTCCCTTTCCCCTTAGCAGGACTGCATTGCACCTGTTTGTGACAAAGGAAGCTTCCTAAAAACTCCCACAAAAAACAAACAAACAAACAAAAAAAACCAAAAAAATCAAGATGGTAATGACCATTAAGTGTTGGGCATAAGAACTGTAAAAGAAAATTTTATTAAGAGCTAGCTATTGAAAAATCTTTAAAGCAGGTTTTCATGCCAGGCCTGGAGAAGGCCAAGAGTTTTGAGGAAGATAGTTATTAAAATCCACTTTATAAGGTTTGCAGTTTAAAATGGTCACGTATTAGGATATATGCTCACATATTAGGATATATGCCCACATATTAGGATATATGCCCACATATTAGGATATATGCTCACATATTAGGATATATGCCCACGTATTAGGATATATGCCCACATATTAGGATATATGCTCACATATTAGGATATATGCTCACATATTAGGATATATGTTCACATATAAGGATTTGGTGCTAGGATCCCAAAATGAGGGAGAACATATGTTGTTTCTTTTTGTGAGCCTGTGTTACTTCACTTAGCATAAGAGCTTCTAGTTCCATGCATTTACCTGAAAATTTCATGATGTGGTCTTTTTTTACTGCTGAGCAGAACTCTGTTGTTCTAGCACATTTTCATTACCTACTTATAAGTTGAGGGACACTTAGGTTGCTACCATCTCTTAGCTATTGTAAAAAGAGCAGCAACAAACATAAACATGCAAGTATCTCTGCAGTAGGATGACTCCTTTGGGTATATGCCAAAGGAGTGGTATGACCGGATCAATTGGTAGGTTCATTTTTAGTTTTATGACTTCTCCACACTGTTTTCCATAGCGGTTGTACAAGTATGTAATCCCACCAGCAGTGACTGAGTACTTCCTTTCCCCCACATCCTCTCCAGTATTTAGTATCATTTTCTTCCTTGATCTTAACCTGTCTGACTGGGGTAAGATGAAATTTTACAGGCTGGATGTGGTGGTACACACCTTTAATCCCAGCACTCAGGAGGCAGAGGCAGGCTGATCTCTGTGAATTCAAGGCCAGCCTGGTCTACATAGTGGGTTCCAGGACAGCTGGGGCTATAGGGAGACCCCGTCTCAAAAAGCAAAAAAAATCTTACAGTGATTTTAATTTACATTTCCCTAATTTCTAATGATGCTGAAACACGTTTAAAGATGTTTCTTAACCATACTTATTTTTTTCTTTTGAGAACTCTTTGTTCAGATCCTTATCCCATCAATTAATTAGGTAACTTGTTTTTTTGATTCTTTGTTTTTTGAGTTCTTTATTTATTCTGGATGTAAAACCTCTGTGTGTCACTGGTGAAGAATTCCTCCCACTCTGTGGGTTTTCTCTTCATGTCTTTGACTGTTTCTTTTACCATACAGAAGCTTTTCAGTTTAATGGGGTCCCACTTGTTGATTATCGACCTTACTTTCTGAGCAACTAATGTCTAATCTGAAAAGTTTTTCTGACACTTATCTTGTAGGTTATCTTGTAGGTTACTTCTAACAGTTTCAGAGTTTCAGGTTTCACACTGATGTCTTTAATCCATTTGGAGTTGACTTTGAGCAGGGGGAAAGATAAGGGTTTAATTTCATTCTTCTACAGATGATCCAGTTTTGCCAGCACTATTTGCTGAAGATACTGCTTTTCCTCCAGTGACTGTTCTTAGCCCCTTTGGCAAGTATCAGGTCCTGAAATTGCACGCACTCAAGTTTGGGTCTTCAATTATGTTCCATTGATCTGTTGATCCCTTTTTGTGCCAGTACCATACTGTTTTTTATGACTGTAGCTCTGTAATATACTTTGAAATCTGACATAGTAAACCTCCCTGCACTGCTCTTTGTGCTCAGGGCTGCTTTATGTATCATGGGCCTTTTGTGCTTTCATATGAATTTTAGGATGGTTTTATCAAATTCTATGAAGAATGTCTTAGGGATTTTGACTGGAATTGGATTAAATCTATATATTGCTTTTGGTAAGATGGTCATTTTGACAATATTCTTCCAATCCATGAGTGTGGGAGGTCCTTCCATCTTCCAGTGCCTTTCTCAATCTCTTTCTTTAAATATTTAAAAATGTCAGCCTCTGTCACACCTGTGGGCACATGCATGGGTGGGGAGGACTGACTGAAAAAAGCAAATAAAAAGAAAGGAAGGAAGGGAGGAAGAAAGGGAGGGAGGAGAAAGAGAGGGAGGGAGGGAGGGAGGAAGGGAGGGAGGGAGGAAGGGAGGGAGGGAAAGAAGAAAAAGAAAGAATAAAAGGAACATAGCAAGTAAAAAAGATTTAAAATTTTTATTGTAGAGATCTTTAATGTCTTTGATCAGGTTTATTCTGAGAGTTTTTTTTTTCTTTTTTTCTTTTTTTGAGGCTACTGGGAATGGGAAGGGTTTCATGTATCATTCTCCAATTGCTTGCTATTGGTATATGGAAAAGCTACTGATTTTGGTAGAGTAATTTTATAAGCTCTCTTTTTACTGAGGGTGTTAGCTGATTCCAGGAGTTTTTCTGGTGGAATTTTTGGCATCTCTTAGGTATAATATCATATCATCTGCGGTTCTGGATAGCTTTAGTGTCAACTTGACACACCTGGATTGAGGGACCCTCAATTGGGGAATTGGCTCCATTGGACTGCCCTGTGGCCACGTCTGTGCAGTATTGTCTTGATTGTTAGGCAATGTGTGAGGGCCCAGCCCACTGTGGGTGGTACCACCTCTGGACAGGTTTTTGTGCACCTTATAAGAGGGCAGGCTGGGCATGGGCCAGGACGGCAAGCCAGTAAGTAGCATTCCTTCATGGCCTGTGCTTCAGCTTCTGCCTCCAGGTTACTGCCCTGAATTCCTGCCTTGGGCTCCCTGAGTGATGTACTATGACCCAGGAGATGTAAGCTGAATAAACCCTTTCCTCCCCAAGTCAGAGTGTTTTGTCACAGCAATTGAAGACAAACTAGAACATCTGCAAAAAGGGATAATTTGATTTTTTCTTTTTCCATTAGTATTCCTTTAATTTTCTTCTTTTGTCTTATTGCTCTAGCAAGAGTTTCAAGCAGTACATTAAACAGAAGTGGAGGTAGTCAACAGCTTTGTCTGGTTCCAAAATTTAAGGAGAATTCTTCCAGTTATTCTCTATTCAGAATGATGTTGGCTGTGGGTTTGTTGTATATAGGTGTAAATATGTAATTATGTTCCCTCTGGTCCAGTTTGCTCTGGACTTTTAACATGAAGACCCCAGTTAGATCCTGAGCACCCACATGGCAGCTAACAACTGTCCATACCTCCAGTTCCAGGAGCTGCAATGCCCTCTTCTGATGTCCAGTTCCAGGGGATGTGACACACTCTTCTGATATTCATAGGGATTACTTGACACCAGTACACCTACATGCAGGCAATATACTCATACACATAAAATTAAAAAAAAAAAGATATATTAAAAATAAAAATGCTAATCATGATTGGCATAAAAGTGAGGGAGAAGATAGAGAAGAATCCAGATTAAATAAAGAAAAAGAAAAACAAAAACAAAGAGAAGAATGTGAGGAAAAGGGGGAAGACAGCAAGAAAAACATCTGATTCCATTTTTTGGTTGAAGTACATAAAATGAAATAAAGGTAATAAAAGGATTTAAAATGTGCTAAAATAAAACAATATTAAGATGCAGTAAGAAGCAAAGTTAAAAGAATAAAAAAAGCTAGGCGTGGTGATACAGGTCTTTGATGCCAGCACTTAGGAGGTAGAGATAGGTGGAATTCTGTGAGACTGAGGCCAGCCTCATCTACATAGTGTATTGCAGGCCTTGTCTCAAAATATAAAACAAAATGATAAATTAATAAAAATTAAAAAGAATTAAAAGTGACAGTGAATCGGAGCAGCTTCTGTACTCTGATTCTAGAACCTACCAAACAGGGGGCCGCAGGTGAGCTGTGGAGGACCCTCTTGTCAGCCTGACCTTTGACACTGGCTCTGCATGAGGGATGAGAGTTGGCCCAGCCAAGGGCCATTTGTACCCTCAGGAGCTCATGTGAAAAGCGTCCCTTCTGTTTGTGTACTAGAGGCAATGCTGGGGTCACTGATATTTGAGTCCTGTGAGCAGGACAGGTTCCTGCTTGGTCCAGAGCACTGCCATGCTTACACCCAGGGGCAGCAAGCATGTAGCCTCGAGCTATCCCAGAGTGCACTGCAGTGCAGTAGAGCCAACAGAGCACTGAAATCTAGCCTGGAGGGAGAGAGCTGAAGAGATCTGGATTTGTTTCATATCCCACCCAGAAGTACGCCACCTTGTGGGGGAAGGAAGGCTGTGGGAATGGAGAAGTCTGCCTGACCAGCTCACAGCTCTCAGCTCCACCCAGTAGCAAACTATACAGGGCAGATAGGGAGCTTCAGAAGAGAAGCAATCCATGGGCTCAGGCTCTTGACTATGGGTCTCCACAGGAATCCTTAGGTAATGGTTTTTCACTGGTCCAAGCTCCCTGATGATTAGGTTTCTTAAGGCCTCTGTCTCCATACTCCCTTCTACAGCCCTTCCCACACAGAGACAGGCAGGGTGTCCCCAGGTTCTCTGAGCTGGTGATAGTACTCAGAGCAGCCCAGTCTCCAGGAACAGGGCTCTCACGGTGGTGCCTGGCTATGGCACTGTAAAATACAGAGAATCAAGTGGATTGTTCCTCTGCTGGCCCGTTAAGCAGGAGCATTACCATCTTGAAAATTCCCACATGGGATAGAAGTCTTACAAGAACTATGGGTTTGTTGCTGGCCAGGACGGCCATTCTGTATATTCTAGGGTGGCCTGACTTGCCACGTGGCTGTGGCTGCCACTTCCTCTCACCCTGGGAGAGCTGTCTCATCTGTGCCTGTTTCCTGTTTCCTGTTTCTCCATGTGGTCATTCTTTCTCTCTGCTTTTTGGCCGTCATGGCAACCGTGATTCCTAGTGCTCCTCCTCTCAGTGGACTTTGCTAGTCTGATTTCATTCCGGTCACATAAAGGAAGCTTCTAAACTGCCATCTTAATGTCCACTATCCTTCAATAACCTCTGGGGACATCTTTATCCTTTGGTTTTGAAGGACAGTGTTTTTTTTTTTTTTTCAGATACATTATTTTTGGTTGACAGTTTTTCTTTCTGAATTTCATAGAATTGAACTGCCCTTTGGTCTTGATGGTTTCTGGTGAGAATCCAACTGTTAATCTTGTTGAGTATTGCTTCTCTGTGGTGAGTCGCCCCTCTTGGTTTGATGCTTAAAGGTTTCCTCTGTCTTTCAATAGTTTAATGTGTCTCAGTATGGATTTCTTTGTATGTTGCTTGTCATTTTTTTTAGCTTCTTTAAAATTTTTATTTGAACAGTGTTTTGTTTGCCTGTGTGGGTACCTAGGGTGTGCAGTGTCTTCAGAGGCAAGAAGATGGTGTTGGAGCTACCATGTGGGTACTGCAAATATAAATTGGATTCCCTGGAAGAATAGCAGGTGCTCTTCACTACTGAGCCATTTCTCTAGCCTGTTTTCTGAGGTTGACAGACATCAATAATATTTTAAATTTTTATCGTATTTGGGGTTTGGGGCCCCAAATGTTCTTGATCATTTTTTCCCTCTCGTTCTAAGGCTCCCATAATGCATATGCTGTTCTTTTCTGTCCAGTTCCTTGGGCATCATTTTTTCTTTTCATTTTTATTGAAATTTTGCAAATTTCACAAAGTACATTTTGATCACATTATGCCCCCTTCCCTTATCTGCATCCCTCTTAAAGCCCCCCTGTAGATTGGCTCTCCACCTGTAGAAGAATAAGCTAGACCCTTATCTTTCATCTTGCACAAAAGTCAACTCCAAGGGATCAAGGACCTCAATGTGTAACCTGAAATCCTGAAAATGTCAGAAGAAAATGTTGGCAGTAACCTCCAAAATACAGGTGTAGGAATGGAATTTCTAAATCAGACATTACTTTCTCATGAATTAAGGTCAACAATTAGCAAATGGGACCTCATTAAACTAAAAAGTTCCTGTATAGCATACAATGAAGGAAGTGAAGAGAAAAACCTACTGGGTGGGAAAAAAAATCTTCAGTGCCACATCTGACAGAGGTTTAACATTCAGAGTATACAAAATCTCAACAAAGAATCAAGAAAAAAAAATGACCCAATTAAAAGATGAGCTGTGAATCTGAACAGAGAGTTCTCAGAAGTAGAAATAAAGATGGTTAAGAAACATCTTTAAAAAGTTCAACATCAGGGGCTGGAGAGATAGCCTAGCGGTTAAGAGTGCCAACTGCTCAAAAACAAAGAAGAAAGAAAACAAATGAATCACTCAAAAGATTGAGCAAAGTACTGAATAGAGACTTCACAGGGGAGGAATTAGATATGGCTGTGAAACATTTTAAAAACTGTTCAGCATCACTAATAATTAGGGAAATGCAAATTAAAACCAATGAAAGATATCTTCTCACTCCAATAAAACTGGCTAGGATCAAGAAAACAAATGATAACCAAGTGCTGGAGAGGTTGTGGGGAAAGGGGAACACTCATCCATTGCTGGTGGGAATGTAAACTTGTACAGCCACTATGGAAAGCAGTGTGGAGAACCCTTGGAAGACTCAAAATGAGCTTGCCATTTGACCCAGCCATACCATTCCTGGGTATATACCCACAAGACTCATCTTACTGCAGAAATACATGCACAGGTATATTTATTGCAACTCTGTTCACAATAGCAAAAGTCTGGAACCAACCCAAGTGCCCCTCAACTGGTGAGTGGATAGAGAAAATGTCTACACATTGGAGTTCTATGCAGCAGTAAAGAAAACATCATGAACTTTGCAGGTAAATGGATGGAGCTAGAAGGTATTATGTTAAGTGAAGTAACACAGTCCCAGAAAAACAAACAACGAATGGTATCCCTTATCTGTGGATGCTATCATCAATAACCCAGTTGTAAATATTTCTTGTGGGGAGTGATGCATATTGGAAAGAACAACAACAGAAAAGATTGCATCAAAGAACTAACTGAAATGGTGAATCTGGAGGGGTGAGAGGGTTGGGAGAGGGACATGGGTCTAGATTTGATTAATGTATATTTAATTGATGTGAGTTTAACAAGTACCCAATTTTATCCAAACTCTATCTACAAATTATATGGTATTTTAGGACTTAGTAGAAGTAAAATGTCTATATTCAACAACATTGGTTAAAAGGTTTTAATAAAAATGCTAATACATTTAAGCTATTTGATGTGGGAAAAACTAGTTGATGGGTTGGATTCTAAGCCAATGGTCCCTCCCTGACCACACCCGTGGGGTGGAGTGTAGTGACGAAAAGATTTAGCATTGGGCCCTGAGAATTGAGTCATGATGGATATTTAAGCAGACATGTTGGAATAAACTCTCTCTGCATTCAAACCTCAACCTGCCTACACGTGGTATGCTTTCCTGCGCGGGCTTTCCACATGGGTAGGCCTAGGATTAAGTGGGCCCCGCCACAAATCCCGGTGGCAACCGCACAATTGGCATCCGAACATGGGGCAGAAAGAAACCTTAACAACTTAGGTATGCATACCCCTAAATCTTGCCTTTTTCTTCTCTCTCTCCTGATACCTATCTGTTGTGGTGGAGCCGTCTTTCCTGCTGGTTTCGGTGGATGGGACAGTGGTATGAGGGCATATGGGTTTGTACATGTGGAGAGCCTGCCTCTGATTTGGTTCAGAAGGAGCACCCAGTGCCTTCTAGGCATGTGCCTCCTGGCATGGTCACTCCTGCAGGCTATAAAAGCCAGTGACCTTAAGGCTGAATTTAATATTAAGCCTTAGCAGTTATGTTTGGACTTAAAAACAATTTTTCATAATTCTACAGGTTTGAAAAACTTTCTGGTTTTTTTTTTTTTTTTTGGCTTTTCGAGACAGGGTCTCCCTGTAGCCCCAGCTGTCCTGGAACTCACTCTGTAGACCAGGCTGGCCTTGGCCTTGAACTCACAAAGATCCGCCTGCCTCTGCCTCCCAAGTGCTAGGATTAAAGGCGTACGCCACCACGCCCGGCAACTTTCTGGTTTTAAATTCCACCCCTCCCAAAGAAAGACTGAGGAACCAGCTCCTCAAGTTCTGTTCCAATCTTGTTCATATGTAAATTTTCTCCTGGTAGCTCTCTTAGACTTGAGCCCACTTCTTTCTGTTGCAAACTAAGGCCTTTTACAGAACTGCCCTCCTCCAAGAGCAGCCTCTTCCAAATAATTTCAAGCATTGGTCATTTTCTCTTAAATTCTGTATACAAAATCTGTTTTTGGATAAAAGTTTGTTGCTCTCTTGTCTTCTTATGGATTTTCGCTAAATCTAACTCTTCTTACCTAAAACCTGCTGGCTATTGTAGATCCAAGGTTGGGATCTAGTTAATAGTAATTCAAATCCAACTCAGCAAGTTTAACTTAAAGTGTAATATTTTTACTTAACCCCCGAGTACCCTAGATATGGTTGATTTAATTTTATCTTGCTCTTTTTAAATGTGTTTCACCATAAAAATCTCTTCTCACAGAATTCTAGATCACACGTGGTCTGAGCTCTGGCCTGGCGCCATAAGCCTGCCTGCTGTGCATGCATACCAGCTGCCCCACTGAGCACATGATATCTAAATCATGCCCACTAAATTTTGATTTTAGGTAACATCCTTTTGACTTCAGCATTTTGGAAACAAGATAGATGGATTTCTAGGAGAATTTACAGGCCTTGAAGATCTAACAACAAAGTTGCTCCAATAAATTATCTTTTTTAAGGATCATTGGTAAAAGTCTCTTTAACAACGTAAATTGATATTTTGGTTCAATTTAAATGAGAAATTTTTTGAAAAAACTGGTTTATGTTTCTTTAAGCCTATCTTCAAGCTGCGTGTATGTGTGAGTGAATGTGAGTTCCCGATTTTAATTCATTATAATCCTACAGGTTTAAATCTATTTAGCTAACTATAAACAAAAATAGATTCAATTCATAAAAAATGTTTATGTTATACCCCTTAGTGTAAACAATTTTTAATTGTGTTTATAGTATGCATATTATTCAGTTTAATGATAGATTGTTGTTAATTATTAGTAATTGTTATTAATGGTTATAGTTATTGTTGTTGAATATAATTATTAATAATAATTGATAAAAATTCAGTCTAATGGTAAATTGTTCATTGTTGTTGGCTATTATTATTGACAATTATTATTCATAATTAATAATTGTGACTAATAATGGTTAATAATAATTATTAATAATTAATAATGGTTATAAGTATTGTGATTATTGTTGTGATTGTGAATAATTATTATTATTCTTCCAAAGTCCTTAATAATAAGACAAAATGGATTGTTCCAAAACTACAAACAACTTTGGCCTGTCTACTTTTGGAAATCCTCAATCTTTAGATTTGTAAATAGCATAGGTACACTTAGGCTTAGCAGAGGGACAGCTGAGGAGTAATTAACCAGAAGGGATAGGATAGGGAAAGAATAGTAAACTTTAGGTATAGTTCATTGAAGGCAAGTGGTTGCAAATGGGCCTAAGAGGTGGCATATGGATCTCAGCTGTTTCATGCATTACTAGGACATTTATTCTAATTATGTAAAAATAACCCTATAACAAATTATAAAAATTTCATGTTTTTCATTGGACATCAAACAATATGACTTTTTTCCCTTACAGGTCAACCTAATAAACCTGTATGTATGTATGTATGTATGTATGTATGTATGTGTGTATGTATGTGCGCACACATGTGTGTATGGATGTGTGTACCTATGTTCTAAGTATATTTCAATGTTAACAGCCATGATACCAGTAAAAACATTGCCTCTGAGTTGGAACGTGGCCCTTCCTTCTCAAGATGCAGATTTATATTAAACAGCCAAAACATAATTCAATTTCAACAAAGGTTATGGGTTATCTATTAAAAATCTTA
Organism: Rhizomys pruinosus; assembly: GCA_009823505.1. Lineage (NCBI taxonomy): Eukaryota > Metazoa > Chordata > Mammalia > Rodentia > Spalacidae > Rhizomys > Rhizomys pruinosus. The sequence goes on along the minus strand of VZQC01015340.1, from coordinate 823,192 downwards.
AAATAATGGCTCTACACTGCCACCTACTGGTTACGCCCTTTCAACATCTAAAACAAAGATGCAGCCAGGTTTTCCTTGTATTAAAGTGTTAATAAGATTTGGGTATTTGGGAATAAAAAATAAAAGGTATAAAAATTAAAAAAAAATTGAATTCCAATTAACATCATTGCGGAATTCACGGCCGCCATTTTTAAATTTTTTTGTGTGCATACAGGCTGAGCCTACATTTTGTTCAGATGACCAGTGGGTAGCTGGTGTTGTGGGTGACCAGTTGGTTTGGAAAAAGGCTCCCTTTGTGGACCACCAACCTGAAAAGCTGGTGTGAAATTCCTGTCCTGGGCTTGGCAGATGAAAAGTTTCGGCCAAGAGTGGGAAATGTGTTTCGTTGTCCCAGGCTAAGGACCTGAGTAGGAAGTTACCTCTCTGTCAGGTCACAGGAATGACAGACTGACCTCTACGCAATGAGGCCAGTTCCCCACACTGTCCACAAAGTGGGCACTGTGCGTTCCTTTCCCCTTAGCAGGACTGCATTGCACCTGTTCGTGACACAGGAAGCTTCCTAGAAGCTCCCACAAAAACCAAAAAAAAAAAAAAAAAAAACAGTTCTATATGAAAGGCATGAAAACACCCATAAATCTGAAATAAATTTACCAAGAAGTAACTCAAGCCTGATGTGGTGGTATACATCTTAATTGAAGCACTCAAGAGTCAATTGCAGGTGGATTTCTGTAAAATAATGGCCAGTTTGGTCTACATAGTGAGTACCAGGACAGCTGGAGCTACAAGAGACCCTCTTGCAGAAAGAGAGAGAGAGAGAGAGAGAGAGAGAGAGAGAGAGAGAGAGAGAGA
>VZQC01015340.1:749229-808628 GCA_009823505.1 Rhizomys pruinosus | reverse complement strand
ATATATATATATATATAAAACTCCAGTGCACCCAACTTCATAAACATAATCCTATAGGACTTTTTTGTCTTTTTGAGACAGGGTTTCCCTGTGGTCCCAGCTGTCCCGGTATTCTCTGCCTCCCAAGTGCTAGGATTAAAGGCATGCACTACCATGCCCAATCTATAGGACTTTAAGACACAGATTAATCCCAATACATTCATAGTAGAGGACATCAGTACTCTACTGTGTCCATTAGACAGGTCAACCAGACAAAGAGTAAACAGAGACATCTGAATTAAAGTATATGATTCATCAACTGTACCTAACAGATATCTACTGAATATTCCACCCAAGCACCAAAGAATATACTTTATATTGAGTACACCATAGAACTTTCTCCAAAATTGACCATATATTGGGGTACAAAACACACATCAACAAATAAAAAAATTGAAATAATTCCATGCTTTCTGTCAGACCACAATGCAATAAAGCTCAATATCAATACCAGACGAAGCCCTAGTAACTACACAAACTCATAGAGACTAAATAACACACTCTTGGATAACTAATGGGTCAAAGAAATAATTATGAAAGCAATAAAAATATTCATGGAATTAAATGAAAAGGACAATACAACACAATAAACCCTCTGGGACACTTTAAAAGCTATCCTAAGAGGGAAATTTATAGCCCTAAGTGCCTGCATTAAAAATCACAAGAGTAAAAATAAATGACTTAACGTTGCAACTCAAGACACTTGAAAGACAACAACAAATGAAACCCACTCTCAGCAGACAAGAAAAAATAACAAAAATCATAGCAGAGGTTAATGAAATAGAAACAATGAAAACAATACAAAGAATCAATGAGTCCAATAGCCGGTTTTTTGATCAGATAATCAAGATAGACAGACCTTTAGCACAGTTAACCAAAAGAAAGGAAGAGCAACTCTAAGTCGACAAAATTAGGGATGAAAGAGGAAATATTAAAACAGAAAAGAAAAAAGATCCAGAACATTATGTGGGAATACTTTAAAAACCTATACTCTATTAAATCTAAAAACCTAAAACAAATGGATGAATATCTGAATTCAAAGCTTAACCAAGAAGATATCAAAAGCTAAACCGACCCATAAGATATTAGGAAATTGAAACAAAAATACAAAACTTCACCACTAAAAAAGCTCAGACCCAGATGGATTTACAGCAGAATTCTACCAGACATTTAAGGAGGATCTACAATCAATATTACTTGTTATTCAAAAAGATAGAAACAGAGGGGGATCTTCCAAATTCCTTCTATGAAGCCAGCATCACTCAAATACCAAATGTGCTAAAGATATAACCAAAAACAAAACTATAGGTCCATATCCTTAATGAATATAGATGCAAAAATTCTTAACAAAATACTTGCCATCTACATACAGGCACACATCAAAAAGGTCATGCATGGTGGTCAAGTTGGATTTACTCCAGAGATGCAGGGATTGTTCAACATACATAAGTCAATAAACACCATGGATTCAAAGACTAAAATCACCTGGTCATCTCAATTGATGCAGATAAAACTTCTGAATTAAGCATGCCTTTATTTGTAAAGTCTTAGAGGGAACTGGACTGGAAGGAACACACCTCAACATAATTAAAGCTATATGCAATATACCCATGGCTAATATCATTCTAAATGGTTAAAAAATTAGAAGCATTCCCCTTAAAGACAGGAACCCAGCAAGGCTGCCCACTGTCTCCACTCCTTTTTAACACAGTGCTTGAAACTCTTGGTAGAGCAACAAGAGAAGAGAAGGAAATTAAAGGAGTACTAGTTGGAGAAGAAGAGGTCATATTTTCCCTTTTTGCAAATGATATGATATTATACCTAAGAGATGTCAAAAATTCCACCAGAGAACTCCTAGAAATGATTAACACTCTCAGTAAAGTGGCAGGTTATAAAATTAATCTATAAAAATCAGTAGCATTTTTATATGTCAATAAGTAATTGGAGGAGTACATGGAAACCCCCACATTCACAATACAGTAAAAAAAAAATCTCAAAGACTTTTTTTAGTGTATTGTGGCCAAAGATATTAAAGATCTTTAAAATGAAAAATTTTAATCTTTGAAGAAAGAAATTGAGGAAGATGCCAGAAGATAGAAAGATCTCTCATGCTCATGGATTTTAATAATTTATATGGTGAAATTGACCATCGTACCCAAAGTAATATATAGATTCAATGCAATCCCAATAAAAATCCCCATGACGTTCTTCACATATTAGAAAAAAATTCATATGGAAGCACAAAAGACTCCCAATAGACAAAGCAACCCTGAGCACAAAGAGAAATGCAGGGGGGGATACTATATCAGATTTCAAACTATGTTACAGAGCTATAGTTATAAGCCGCATGGTACTGGCAGAAAATTGACCTCTATATCAGTGGAACAATTTGAAGACCGAAACTTGAGTACATGCAATTTCAGCCACCTGATACTTGACAAAGGGCCCAAAAGCACTCAGTGGAGGAAAGACAGCATCTTCAACAAATGGTGCTGACAAACCAAGACCATCTCCTGTAGAAGGATGAAACTTAACCCCTACCTTTCACCTTCCACAAAAGTCAACTCTAAATGGAGCAAAGACCTCAATGTGAAACCTAAAACTCAGAAAATATTAGAAAACATCAGCAGTAATCTGCAAGATATAGGCGTAGGAAAATTCTTTCTAAATCAGACAGTAGTTGCAGAGGAAATAGGTAAAAAATAAGTGGGACCTCCATAAGCTTACATCCTCTACAGGTTTGGAGATGTTATAAGCCACAGTAAGACCCTGTCATATTTAACAGGAAAAAATGTAATTCATGGATTAACATACCATCCAAACATATGTGTCTATACCAAAGTAACCTACCATAACTATTAGTGCTGTTTAAATACCTATATATCTAATTACTTGTGCTTCATTAGTAGGATCAAAAGGTTATCCCTGGACAAACTGTCAGCCCATGTAAGGAAACAGCCAGAATTGACCAGAGTCCAAGACAACAGCTCCAGAGAAAGTAGACTGTTTTGCTTGTCATCCACCTGTGCCCCTTTTCCAAGCCTAGGGAATAATCTGCGGAAGAGGGGGCATGGTAGAATGTAAGGGCTGTGATTGGGGTGAATGGTGATACTACAACAATATAGCCTGGACACTCATTTGATCAACTTGATTGAACATACAACCCCCCCCCGCTGGATGGTGGGGCTGTGGGGGTTTGAGCACAACAGCCTGCAAATTGGTTTTACATGAGGGATGTTTGTACTCATAAATTATCACTTGTTGCTAAAAAATGAAAAAAAAAACCTGAGAGAAAGATGCAGGATAGTTATGGCAGAATGCATGATCTGGGATGGGGTGGGGTGGGATGGGGGGGAAGGGAAAGCGAAATATGCCTGAACTGAATTGGAAAATGATGTATGAAATACACAAAGCATCAATTAAAAAAAATAAGTGGGGCCTCATTAAACTAAAAAGCTTCTGTACAGCAACAGAAACAATCAAAGCAGTGGAGAGAAAAACCACAGAGTGGAAGGAAATCTTCACCAGTGACACATCTGACAGAGATTTAACATCCAAAGTATATAAATACTCAAAAAACAAAGGACCAAGAAAACAAGTAACCCAACTAAAAGATGGACTAAAGATCTGAACAGAAAGTTACTCAAAAGAAGTAAAGATGGATAGGAAATATGTTAAGTGTTCAACATTGTTAGTAATTAAGGAAATAGAAATTAAAACCACTTTAAGATTTCACTTTTCCCCATTAAGACTGGCTAAGATCAAGTAAACAAATGATACCAAATGCTGGAGTGGTTGTGGGGAAAGGGGAATGCTCATTCACTGCTGGTGGGATTGCAAACTTGTGAAACCCCTATGGAAAGCAGTTTGGAGAACTCTTAAAAGACTAAAAACAAACCTACAATTTGACCCAGTCATACCACTTTTGGGTGTATACAGAAAGAATTCAGCCTGTTGCAGAGATATTTGCACATCCATGCTTATTGTTTCTCTCTTCACAATAGCAAAGAGCTGGAAGCAACCTAACTGTCCTTCAGCCGATGACTGGATAATGAAAATGTACATTTACACAATGGAGTTGTATAGAGCAGTAAAGAAAGACCACATCATTAAATTTCCAGGCAAGTGGATGGAACTAGAAGCTGTTATGCTAAGTAAAGTAACACAGATGAAGAAAAACAAACAATGTATGTTGTCGCTCATTTGTGGATCCTAGCACCAAATCCTTATATGTAAGTATATATCTTGATGTAATGGCAGGAACCAGGTAAATGAAAAGGAACCAAGAAGGTAAAGGGAAAGTAGGAACCTGAGACAGAAGACTAATAGGTGAAAGGTGTTACTAAGAGAGACAGGGATAAAATCAGGATATCTAAATGGGAGAGGGAGAAGAAGAGTTATAGAAGGAAAGGTGGCGATAAAGGAAAAAAGGAGCCTAAGAGAAGTGGGGCCATAGGAGACCAGCAGTAACAAGGGAGACATGGGGATACTTTAAATGAGAAGACATGGAGAAGTCACGGAGAAGACACTGAGGAAAAGCTAGTCAGGTAAGAGGAGTGAGGAGAAAATAATAATGCCTAGCTAGGATTAAATAACCCTGAGGGAATCATATTAGTCTAACAATTTATTAACATATTATGCATACAATATCCTCACATGTGCAAAAATGAAGGCTACATAGCAAGACATAGTACAAGACAGGAGTAACCTTCCTTTGGCCAGGGTAGTTTAAGAGACTCCCCAAATTACACAGGCTATTGCCACAGCCCTTGATTGCCTTTCAGAATCTGAAGGTAAAGACCCCATTGCTGAAGACAGGACATACTTTGGAAACCCAATCTTGAGCAAGGGAGCAGGAACTGATCTGGAATCCACCTCCCCTGAAGGCTAGCTCTCATAGCTTTGGAGAGCACTATGCAAGATGCTAAGGGAGAATAGCAATCAATGGTCCAACAGGCTTTAAGACAAAATATCCAAATTTCCATGTCAATGACCAGCACAGCATGCAACATTGGTGCAATAGAGGCGCTTTTATCTCAGAGGAAATCAATGGCTAACTAATTGGACTTAAAGCCCACTCAGTGGGAGGGAGGAAGTTCATGTGTGGTACCGTAAACATAGCCAGATGCCCACAACTGGAGAAGTCATAGATCTTAGAGAATCCCCAAGGTTGACATTTCCCTAGGCTAAGGTGGCATCTTACTAACTACAAAAGAGATATCCTTATATTTACAGACAAATATCCCAGACACCACTCAGAAAAGAAGCTTCTTTTGCATTAGATGAAGAATAGTACAGAGCCCCACAACTGGACACACCCACCCACACACAGCCTGTGAATTGCTCATGCCTAGGCAACACACAGCTGAGTCAGTGACCTGGGCCAATGACCAGAACCTGGCATGTTCACGGAAGGAGTAGAGATGAATATATATATATATATATATATATATATATATATATATNATATATATATCCCCTATTTTTCCCTGATTAAATGAGTCTGCAGGAGCTCACAATCTGCTTTTCCCCTGACTCCCGGTGTCAGTGACTCTGCCATCTACTTACCCCCATTTCTCGGCTGTGACCCAAACTTCTCTGGTTGGACCAGAGGAGGTTATAGGAAGTAGTCAAACTGTGAAGATTAGGACACTACAAAATGTGGTTCCATGGGCAGATGGCCTATATTCAGCTTCACCCAACCACTGCTCAGGGAACACTACAGAAGAGGGAACAGAAAGATTGTAAGAGCTAGGGAGGTGATGCAAGACCAAGCAAATGAATCCTACAAGCCCCTCAGACCCTGTTCATATGAACCTACAGCATTGGCATCAGAATGCACAAGACCTATGCAAGCTCAGCTGGACCAAATCCAGCACAGAACTGCAGAAATGGGTAGTAGAGCCCAACCTTGGCTGAAAAATTTTGGCAAGTGATTGCAGTTAGGTGAGGAAGAACTCTGGATAGTCTGAGTAGAGCTTAGGGAATGAGCTGGCACTGAGGAGTGGGTGGGAAGAGTACTATGGCACAATGGACCTAGCACAACTGACAGCATATGTGAGCTCCAGGGAGGGCTGGGCCTGTGGGAGGGTGTCAGGGGAGAAGCTAGCATAAAGTCAGCTAAGACTGATTGGAAAAGTATGTATGCTTGCACCACCACGCCCTTAATCCCAGCACTCGGGAGGCAGAGGCAAGCGGATCTCTGTAAGTTCAAGGCCAGCCTGGTCTACAGAGTGAGCTCCAGACCAACTGGGTCTAAAGGGAGACCTGTCTCAAAAATATGAAGAAAAGAAAAATATGTATGCAATACATAAAAATTGAATAACAAATCAAGACAAAACAGGACGGACAGCACCTAAGAATGGCACTCAAGTTACCTTTCCCTTCTTCACACTCAGACCAGAATCCACATTTGAGAACACACACACACACCCACACACACACACACACACACACTCAAATGCTAGGACAATTGCTGAGCCATAGTAGCCCGATCTGCTTTCTTATGCTATAAGGACCTGACTGTCCTCTGGGCAACCAGACCTTTTCTTCCCTTAGTTCACAAATTTTGGATGGGAGTAACCTCTAGCCTTCCCAGAGAAGTAGGACTGATCCAGGCTCTAGTCAGTCAGTGGGTTTAACTCCTAGGTCCCAAAGCAACTTGGCAGTGTGCGGCAATAAATGTGAAACGTAGGATCCTCACTGAGAACATTGAAAATAGTAGGACAGGGGGCTCATTGCTTTAATACCCAGCACATGGGAGGCAGACACAGTGGCATATCTGAGAATTTTAGGCCCATCTGGTCTACATAGTAAGTTCCAGGCCAGCTAGAGCTGTGAGATTTTGTCTAAAAAGAGAAAAATTTGGTCCATGCCTTTAATTCCAGCACTCCAGCATATGGGAGAGAGAGGCAGGTGGATCTCTGTAAGATCAAGGCTAGCCTGATCTACATAGTGAGTTCTAGGGTAGCTGGGGCTACAAAGAGATTGTCTCAGAAAGACAAAAAAAATCAAAACACTAAAAAGAGTACTCTATCATATGGAGCCCTCGTGATTGAATGAAAGCGTTTGTAAATGTATGTTTCTTATTGAATTTTAGTGCACTTGGTACAAAATATCTTAGTCCTCTTTATACCCCGCCCCCCACATCTGCATGTCTTGGTTTCCCTGAATGGATGTCATGCATTCTGTATGTATCTTATATGTTAAAGCTTATCAAGTCACGTTGGTTTACCCAGATGGCTCTCACTGCAATTTCACACACCGGAGTCTACTCAGAATATATAGAGTCACTCTGTCAGACAAGATAAGCTCTCTCTCCCTCACCTAACAGTAATCAGCTGCCAATAGTTCCCTGGCTAAGGCTGCAGCCTGAATCCCATTTCCCTGGTTCTATTTATGCTGGATTTTCTCTGTTCATGTTTGCGTGGGTCTCGTACATGCTGAAACCATAGCTCTCAGTTCATATGAGCAAGTTCCCAGGGGTCTCGGACATGCTGAAACCATAGCTCTCAGTTCATATGAGCAAGTTCCTAGGGGTCTCAGACATGCTGAAACCATAGCTCTCAGCTCATATGTGCAAGTTCCCAGGGGTCTCAGACATGCTGAAACCATAGCTCTCAGCTCATATGAGCAAGTTCCCAGGGCTCTCGTACATGCTGAAACCATAGCTCTCAGTTCATATGAGCAAGTTCCCAGGGGTCTCATACATGCTGAAACCATAGCTCTCAGTTCATATGAGCAAGTTCCCAGGGGTCCTTGTAATGCCGGAACCATGCTCGCAGTTCATTATGAGCAAGTTCCCAGGGTCTCGGACATGCTGAAACCATAGCTCTCAGTTCATATGGCAAGTTCCCAGGGGTCTCAGACATGCTGAAACCATAGCTTTATCATTATATGGCAAGTTCCCAGGGGTCTCAACATGCTGAACCCATAGCTCTCAGTTCATATGAGCAAGTTCCCAGGGGTCTCTACATGCTGAAACCATAGCTCTAGTTCATATGAGCAAGTTCCCAGGGTCTCTACATGCTGAAACATAGCTCTCAGTTCATATGAGCAAGTTCCCAGGGGTCTTGTACATGCTGAAACCATAGCTCTCAGTATATGAGCAAGTCCCAGGGGTCTCGTACATGCTGAAACCATAGCTCCAGTCATTGAGCAAGTTCCCAGGGGTCTTGTACATGCTGAAACCATAGCTCTCAGTTCATATGAGCAAGTTCCCAGGGGTCTCGACATGCTGAAACCATAGCTCTCAGTTCATTGAGCAAGTTCCCAGGGTCTCAGTACAGGCTGGAACCATAGCTCTCCAGTTCATATGAGCAAGTTCCCAGGGGTCCTCATACATGCTGAAACCATAGCTCTAAGTTCATATGAGCAAGTTCCCAGGGGTCTCATACATGCTGAAACCATAGTATCCACAATTCATATGAGCAAGTTCCCAGGGGTCTCGTACAGCTGAAACCATAGTGTTCTGGTTCATATGGCAAGTTCCCAGGGGTCTCATACATGCTGAAACCATAGCTCTCAGTTCCATATGAGCAAGTTCCCAGGGTCTCGTACATGCTGAAACCATAGTTATCTGTTGCCGACTGTTACCAGCTGCTGCGTACGGCTAGCCTCCTCGGGGGTCCGTGGATTTTTGCAGAGTCCTCTTGGCAGGAAAACACAGGGAAGTTTGACGGCATGCAGAAATGAAAAACTAAGAGAAGTTTTCCAGATCTACAGCACTTATTTGAACAGGGGCAGTGATTATAGTGGTCTTTGGGAGAGGGGCAGAACAAAGGATTTGGCAAAGCTTTACAATTACATAGGTAGGTAAAAAAGTCAAGATTTACACATTAACTGAAAAGCTCAGAGCACTCAGAGCAGGAAACTAAAACATCACAAAGTTTGGTTAGGAAATAAACTTTCTTTGAAGTAAAATGTAGAAATCTTAAGACAACCTTTACTGAGGAAATAACATCTAAGAAGAAAAAGGAACATCAATAGTTTACAAGTCATAATTGAAAAGTCATAGCTCACAGAGTAGTAACTACAAAGTTCTTTAGCAGCAGATATTGGTCTTATGCCTCCATTCTGAGGCTAGAGTAAATACATCCTAAAGTTAATAGTTGTTTTTAAGTTTCTATTGAAGTAAAAACCTTATTTCTATAATGTCCTAAGTTAGCTATTAGTTTTCTAACTCTGACTGCTAATTTAAGGTTTAAATTTTTATTGAGAACCAAAAGCTGTCCCACTGTTTGCTCCAGCTAACCGCTTTGTTTTGTCAGATAAGTGGCTGGTGTAAGGAGACTTAGTCTCTATCTTGCTTTACTGGGAGTGTTAGAATCCAGGTTTTAACAAGAGGAATGTCTTATCTACCTCTTTGTCTAGGACCAGAGGAAAAAGGAATTTTTTTAATTTTAGGTTTAAGGGGAATTTTTGTTTTAACCTTAATGAAGAGATGTCTTTTCATCATACATTTTTACCACTGGAATCTGTTTTTTTTAAGGACACTCATGTAAGGCAAGAACATTACTGTCATGCAATTATTTAGTTTTCTTGATCTGAAGCAAGTTTTAACCTTGCCATATACATTAACAGCTTGCATTACATTGTTTGTTAAGGAGAAGGGTCTGTTTTTTACTTTGGATCTGCAGAAAATTCTTGCTGCCAGGAAAAAGCCCTGTGCCCAAGAGAGGCATTTTAATTGTCAGTTCTTGACACATTCAAAAAGTTTATTTTGTATCTATAAGCTGGCTTTAAGAAAAGATCTTTTTGTGCTCAGTGTTATGTTAAGTCCTACACCAGAAAACGTAAGATCCTAGGAAAGCATCTCAATCACGGGAGTTATCTTAGCCAGGCGTTCTGTCAGGGACCTCCAGGGGGTCGTAGCCCCTTAGGACACTGCTCCCCCCCCTGTCTTTGAATATGATTTCTCATATTGTTTACACAGGCGTTACTGGAGTGGGTGTGGCAGACACGGAGGTGGATGCCGCAGTTCCCGGTTTTTTGTTTTTAAGACGCAGCTCTGTCAGATCACGTTTCACTGTATGTATGGATCTCAGCACAAGTCTAAAGAGATAGGGGAAAAGGAGCACAACCATAACAAGGAGGAATAGCACAACTCCAATAAGTATGAAATATTGTGTCCAATCCATAGGGTTAAGAGTTTTAAATCCGCTCTTAAGACCAGTTGCTAGAGCTTTTAATTTATTATTATCCAAATGGGCCTTGCTCATGGCAGCAATATCTTTTTGCAGGTCGTCCAAATTATGAGTAATGTATCTTTCCAGACACCTTGAAGGTGGTTTTTAACTTTTTCCCATTGGTGTGAAGCATTATTAGGTAGGGGGGTAATGCAAATGTAGTGATAAGAAGCATGACACCTAGTCTTCATTTTAGTTTTAATATTTGTTATATCCTGTCCTAGGGCTAAAACTACTTCTTCTAAAGCATTTATTTTTGACTCTAGCTTCCTATCTATAATGACCTGTTCTGAAAGAGCAACTGAGATATTTTTATTCATATCATTTACAAAATGAGCTGTATGCATTTCTTTTACTAAAGCTGTGGTTGATACAGTAAAAGAAGTCATAATTGCAATAAGAGCAGTTATACCCAAAATAAGAGCAGCTACAAATCTCTTAGGTCTTAAAAGAGCATTAAGTGTTTCCAAAGTGTGTGAAGCAGTATTTTCATACCAAGGGTCCTGTTGTAAATCAACAGGAAGCATGACATAAGGTGGTCTTTTTACCAAAATCATTACAGGATATTGTTTAGCCACAACAGGATCAATACAATTGGTAAGTTTACAAGCAGTACAATTAATAAAATATGAATTGCCAACATATGTAATATTTACTTGAGAATTAGAGCCTAATAACATAGCAAAAGGATAAGATACACAAGCATGGGTGGTCAGAGGAACAAGAAATCTGTCAGTAGGTTTCTTTTGTAAAATTATATTAGCACTTGCTGCTAGTCTAAAAAGATCATAATGGATGACAGTGAAGTTTTTAATGGGGTCTCTGGCAACCCAAATTGGTTCCACATACCCTGGGGAAAACCATTTTTGTAATTTTAGTGTGCTATTTTTATTTGTATAATTTTTATACATTGTTATGCTGGCATTGCTTAATCTTTTAAAGTATGAAGTGTAGTCATGGATCCCTGCCGAGAGGGAAAAGTGCCAGACCTCCACATTAGTTTTCCTGGGAATATGTTTTGAGGCAGGTTCATACATAAAACCACAGGAGAGCCACCGAGGACGAAAATTAGGGTGGCTGTTCCAGAATTGATTTTTATCAGGATATTTTTCTGTACAATTAGATAGTGGTATAAAAGGAGCATTTTGAAAAGTCTCATTATTTGCCTGATATCCTAAAGTCATCATTTGTAATTCCCAAATAAATCTAGGCCCATGCTTTAGGTTCACTGATGCCGGATCAGATGAATCAGTAAGGAAAATCCGATAATTCACAGGCAAACATCCTAATGGGGGATACCCATGTAGAGCCAAACAAATGGGGGGGGGAGTCAGATCTCCCTTTAAAATTTAATAAAGCAGAACTATTTGGTCTTTTACTATAGTCCTGAGTTCCCCCAAGCAGATCAGTACCATTAGTCAATACCTTTATATAGTCTGAATCAAGTCAGCCCACAGGATGAATTAAGGGGGGCTTTGGTATATATGCCCAATAACTCTCTCCAGACACAGTAACAGTTTGAGCAGCAATTAAAGATAATATAGCAAGGAAAATAAACTCAGGTTTTAACGGCTTGTGTTGAGCAATCACGAGCGCCTTTGCTTCCTTTGTCAGACGTTCCAGCTGACTCCAAGTCGGTACCGCCCTCGGAGTTAGGGTCAGCCTCCGCAGCTTGGCTTTCATTTTTTTCCGTTCCTGTTTTCGTTTTCGCTGTTGTCGCTTTGTGAGAGGTTGGGCGGATGAGCCAATCTGGGACCCAGATGGGGGAGTCGACATCTTGTGGGAAAACACATGCATACCCCCTTCCAGAGGAAATTAAGATATCGGGGCCCTTCCAGGTCCTGGACAACAGATCTTTTCAATAAACTGAGGGGAGTTGTTTCTGTTTAAATCCTCCCCAATGCCTCATAGAAGCAGTATTTCCCTGTGAATCAGCATTTATATGATTAACAACCAACAAAGCATGACTCAACAAATGATGAGGAGAAAAGTAAGAATTTGCATTTTTAAGTCTCATGATTTGATTTTTAAGGATCTGATGTGTTTTTTTTTTTTATTATTGCTTGCCCTTGAGGATTATAAGGAATTCCTGTAGTATGGGCAATTTTCCACTGCTGTAAAAAGGTTGCCAAAGCCTTTGATGTATAAGCAGGAGAATTGTCAGTTTTTAACTATTGTGGCATGCCCATAAGCATAAAGCTTTGTATTAAATGTTGAATCACATCCTTAACTGCTTCTCCAGTTCTAGCAGAAGCATAAATCATATGGGAGTATGTATCTACTGTCACATGAACAAAGGCAAGCTTTCCAAATTCAGGGATGTGTGTTACATCCATCTGCCACAAAACAAGAGCTTTAAGTCCCCGTGGGTTGACCCCCATTTTTGGTGGATGATAAACAGGGGGGCACGTCCCACAATTTTTAATTATTTGTCTAGCTTGTTCTCTAGTTAGTTTAAACATCCTTTTTAATGCCAGTGCATTTTGGTGATGTAAATTATGACTTTTTTGCGCCTCTGTCACATTCATAACCAAATTTCTAGTTAAAGCATCAGCCATCTCATTTCCCTTACTCAAAGGTCCTGGCAAATTAGAATGGCCACATATGTGACCAATGTAAAAGTTTTCTGCTCTTTCCCTAATTAGTTTTTGAAGTATTTGTAAATGAGGTAAAATACGCGAATTTCCAGACAGTAAGGCTGTCTCTATGGCTGGGAATAAGCTAACAACAAATTTTGAGTCTGTGAAAAGATTAAATTTTTCTGCATAAGTTTGAAAAGCCAAAATTACTGCTTTTATTTCTGCCTGTTGTGCAGAAATTTTTTTTTCTCCTGTCTTACTAAGGGCTCACGATCCGGTACATAAACCACAAACCTTCCATTAGATGACCCATCTGTGAAAATACAAAGAGCGGCCTCTAAAGGCTGTTGCGAATATCTAGAGGGAAAAATTATTTCTGTTTCCTTATAAAACTCAATTAGAGGATGTTTTGGATAATGGTATTGAATTTGTCCTGTAAAGCCCTGTAAGGCTATACCCCAATCTTCACTTTCTGTTAACAATATCTCAAATTGTTTTTTATTATAAGGAATTATTATATTATACATTTCTTTCCCAAAAAGTTCTTTAGATCTCTGTCTACCTTTAGTTATTATTAGGGAACACATATAAGGATAAGATGCCAACATTTTTGATTGCACGTGTGACAAATGTATCCACTCTAATATTCCTGATTGCCACAAACACCCTGTAGGAGTATATGGAGTCTTAAAAATCACTAAGTCCCAAGGATCTGAATAGGACAATTGTTTTACTTTAGCTTGGTCAAGTTGAGCCTCAACTTTAGCCAGGGCCTGTAAGGCCTCTGGTGTTACTTTTCTGGGAGACTTTGGATCTGAGTCCCCATGCAATATCTGAAACAGAGGGCTAAGTTCCCCAGTAGTAATTTTTAAATGAGGCCTGATCCAATTAATATTACCTAATAATTTTTGAAAATCATTTAAAGTACACAATTTATCAAGTCTTATTGACATTTTTTGAGTGCTTATATAATCATTATAAATATATTGTCCCAAATAACTTAAAGGCTTATTTTTCTGTACCTTATCTGGGGCTATTACCAATCCAAATGAAGTTAATTGTTGTAAAGTAAATTGCAATATTTGTTGATTAGTATAATCTGAGGGATGAGCCAATAATATATCATCCATGTAATGGAGAATATATGCATCAGGATATTGTTTTCTAGTGGCTAGTAAAGCCTGATCCACAAATTTTTGACATAAAGTCGGGCTATTTTTCATTCCTTGAGGCAAAACTTTCCACTGATATCTCCTATAAGGCCTTTTAAAGTTTACTGATGGCACACTGAAAGCAAATCTCTTACAATCCTCTGGATGTAATTGGATTGTAAAAAAGCAGTCTTGCAAATCTATTATAATTATGTCCCATCCTTTTGGAACCCCAACCGGGGATGGAAGTCCCAGCTGTAAGGCTCCCATGTCTATCATAGTAGCATTCACAGCTCTAAGATCTTGTAACAGTCTCCATTTGCCTGATTTCTTTTTAACAACAAATATTGGGGTGTTCCAGGGACTATTACTTTCCTCTATATGTCCTTTTTGAAGCTGTTCTTTTATTAATTGTTCAATAGCCTGTATTTTTTCTTCTGTCAGGGGCCACTGGTTAAGCCATACAGGCTCATCTGATTTCCAATCTATTTTATCTGCACATAAAGAGCTTCCAATGGCCCCTATGAAAAACACTGTTCATTTAAGTTGTCTGAAGTCACTAATTTAAGATCCATGTCATTCATATATCTCTGCCCCACAAGGAAAAGGGCAGGGAAGGAATGACATAAGGCTGAATAAAGTCTGTCTTTCCATGAAGCTCCCACTTTAAGAGTTGAGAACTTTGGGCTACGTTGGAAACTGAGCCCAATCCTGTAAGGGAAGAGAAAGTATTTTGAGAAGGCCAAGATGATGGCCAGTCTTTTCCTGCTATACAAGTCTTGTTAGCTCCTGTATCTAAAAGACCTTTAAGACATTTTCCATTTATTTTTATAATTTTAAAGGGTCTGCTTTTATTTAAATCTTGGACCCAGGCTATCACATCAGAAGATCCAAACTGACCCTGATCTCTTCTTTGTTTTAAAATTGGATTTGGCAAGTTTACATAAGGTAGTAACAATAATTGAGCTATTCTTTGTCCTTTATGTAATTGAATTGTTTCTTTTAAGGGTCTGACCATAATTTTTATTTCACCAGTAAAATCAGAGTCCACAACACCAGGTAATACTTCAAAATTTTTATTATAATTTGAACTACGACCGATTATTAAACCCACATTTCCCCGTGGCAGAGTTCCCAGTGTGGAAGTGGGGATTAACGCCACTCCGTCTGCTGAGGACAAAATTACATCCTGGCTGACAGAGAAGTCCAGCCCTGCACTTCCCGATGTTGCTCTGGGTAAATCATTAATAGTCAATTCAGGAGTTTCAGAGTTTAACCCCTGAGTAACCTCCTCACTCTCCTCTCTTTCTGCGGGGCTGACAGGCTGCCCCAAATCTAGTTTTTTGACATCTTTTCTCTTTTTTCTTCTCCCTCCCTTGGAAGAGGAGTTCCATTCTTGTGGAACTTAGATCTACATTCACTCTTCCAATGTCTGCCTTTCTGGCACCTGGGGCATAACCCAGGAGGGGGCCCTCTCTTGCCTTCCCTTGCCCCGTTAGGGCAAGCCTTTTGCATATGTCCTGTTTCCCCACATTTAAAACATGTGGGCTCTGAGGATCCTTGTCCTCCTCCATAAGTCTTTTTCACATAGGCGCTATATGTTTGTCCCTTCATCGCTGCAGCAAAAGCCATACCCTGGATTACTGCTGGTGAGGCATCAACACAGGCTTTAATAAAGTCCTGCAGAGTCCCTGTTTTCCTGACAGGTCTTATGAGATCCTGACAGAGAGTATTGGCGTTCTCCCATGGAAATTGTTTAAGCAAGATATCTGTCCCTTCTGATTGTGGCAGCATTTTGTGAATAGCTTCCTCAAGCCTAGAAACAAACTCCTGATAAGGCTCCTCAGTTCTTTGTTTTATCCCTGATAAAGTGGATCCCTTGGTTCCCGGAGGAGGCAGCTTTTTCCAAGATTCCAGAGCATTAGTAGTAACTGCTTCCAGAATGTCCCTGGGGATTTTTACCTGTGACTGATTTGTGGCAAAATTTCCCGTCCCTAAAAGCATATCCATAGTTGGCTTAGGGCATCTCCTCTTTTGAAATTGGGCTATAGTTTGTTTAGATCTATCTTCATATTTAGTCCTCCACAGTACATAGTCCCCTGGGCTTAGAGTGGCTTTGGCAGTTTGATGTCAGTCCCCAGGCGTCAGCCAATTACTGGCTACCATTTCCAGCACCTGAATAGTATACGGCGTGGTGGGCCCAGAGGCTTTGACTGCTGATTGCAGTTCTTTTAAGACTTTAAGAGGAAGAGGCTCCCAAATGGGTTCTCCATCAGTCTCTTCTACGGGGAAAGTAAAAGAACAATCCCCATTTCTTTTTGCCTCTGCCATAGCGCTTTGGAAACCAAAAGGGAGAGTAGTAAAGGCAGGTGCAGGCCACTTTTTCTTTTTTCTTTCTGGTTTTTATCATTAGTCTTTCTAACAGGAAAGGCCATCATAGGGGTGTAATCTGCACGCATCCATCCTGTGTGCCATAGAGGCTGAGGAATAGGGTACCATCCCGATGATGAGGGGGGAACGCAGGGAGGGGGATTAGCAAATGGACAATCATCCCAGTCGCTCCTGCCCTCTGGTAGTCCACATCTTTTATTTTCACTTTCTGAGTCAAAATCTCCCTCAAAAAATTTTGTCTTTGATCCTTGATCTTGTTTTGTATTGGAGGATATAGGCCTGATCCCCCCTCTGTAGAGGTAAGAGATTGTAATGGCTTTTTTTTACTACTTTCCTGTTTTGTATTTTCTGATGTTTCATGTACAAGCCCCTCAAAGTCTGACCCATTGGTTAGCAGTTCTTTTATTTGCAGCCAAAGTGGATATGCATAGTTAGGGAGTTCCCCTTCACCATGTGTCTCCACATGTTCTCTCATTTCTTTTCCAATTTTTTTTTCCAATCTGGCAAAGCTAGAGTGCCCTCCTCCAGAAACCAATAAAATCTTAGAAGTCCTTTAATGTCTTCTCTGAAACTTTTAATCCTTTTTCTGCCAACATATGTTTAAAAACAGAAAGAAACATATTTTCTTGCTTTGACTCACTGTGCCCCATGGTTCCGATTGCTCGTGCTTAACCGATCAGCCTTTATCGACGAGCCCGCAGTGCTCTGACGAGAATCTTCCTGTGTTTTTGGGAAAGAGAGAAGAAAAGAGGGAAAGATTACCTGCCAAGGGTCCCTGTTCGGGCGCCAACTGTTGCTGACTGTTACCAGCTGCCTGCTACCGGCTAGCTCTCCTTGGGGGGTCATGGATTTCTGCAGAGTCATCTTGGCAGGAAAAACACAGGGAAGTTTGAACGGCATGTAGAAATGAAGAACTAAGAGAAGTTTTCCAGATCTACAGCAACTTTATTGAACAGGGGCAGTGATTATATAGTGGTCTTTGGGAGAGGGCAGAACAAAGGATTTGGCAAAGCTTTACAATTACATAGGTAGGTAAAAAAGTCAAGATTTACACATTAACTGAAAAGCTCAGAGCACTCAGAGCAGGAAACTAAAACATCACAAAGTTTGGTTAGGAAATAAACTTTCTTTGAAGTAAAATGTAGAAATCTTAAGACAACCTTTACTGAGGAAATAACATCTAAGAAGAAAAAGGAACATCAATAGTTTACAAGTCATAATTGAAAAGTCATAGCTCACAGAGTCGTAACTACAAAGTTCTTTAGCAGCAGATATTGGTCTTATGTCTCCATTCTGAGGCTAGAGTAAATACATCCTAAAGTTAATAGTTGCTTTTAAGTTTCTATTGAAGTAAAAACCTTATTCCTATAGTATCCTAAGTTAGCTATTAGTTTTTTAACTCTGACTGCTAATCTAAGGTTTAAATTTTTACTGAGAACCAAGAGCTGTCCCACTGTTTGCTCCAGCTAACAGCTTTGTTTTTGTCAGATAAGTGGCTGGTGTAAGGAGACTTAGTCTCTATCTTGCTTTACTGGGAGTATTAGAATCCAGGTTTTAACAAGAGGAATGTCTTATCTACCTCTTTGTCTAGGAACAGAGGAAAAAGGATTTTTTTATTTTTAGGTTTAAGGGGAATTTTTGTTTTAACCTTAATGAAGAGATGTCTTTTCATCATACATTTTTACCACTGGAATCTGTTTTCTTTAAGGACACTCATGTAAGGCAAGAACATTACTGTCATGCAATTATTTAGTTTTCTTGATCTGAAGCAAGTTTTAACCTTGCCATATATATTAACAGCTTGCATTACATTGTTTGTTAAGGAGAAGGGTCTGTTTTTTACTTTGGATCTGCAGAAAATTCTTGCTGCCAGGAAAAAGCCCTGTGCCCAAGAGAGGCATTTTAATTGCCAGTTCTTGACACATTCAAAAAGTTTATTTTGTATCTATAAGCTGGCTTTAAGAAAAGATCTTTTTGTGCTCAGTGTTATGCTAAGTCCAACACCAGAAAAAACGTAATATCCTAGGAAAGCATCTCAATCTCGGGAGTATCTTAGCCGGGTGTTCTGCCAGGGACCTCCAGGGGTCGTAGCCCCTTAGGACACTGCTCCCCCGCCTGCTTGAATATGATTTCTCATATTGTTTACACAGGCGTTACTGGAGTGGGTGTGGCAGATGCGGAGGTGGATGCTCCAGTTTTCAGTTCATATGAGCAAGTTCCCAGGGGTCTCATACATGCTGAAACCATAGCTCTAAGTTCATATGAGCAAGTTCCCAGGGGTCTCGTACATGCTGAAACCATAGCTCTCAGTTCATATGAGCAAGTTCCCAGGGGTCTCATACATGCTGAAACCCTAGCTCTAGTTCTCTATGAGCAAGTTCCCAGGGGTCTTGTACATGCTGAAACCATAGCTTATCAGTTCATATGAGCAAGTTCCCAGGGGTTCTCATACATGCTGAAACCATAGTTATCAAGTTCATATGAGCAAGTTCCCAGGGTCTTGTACATGCTGAAACCATAGCTCTCAGTTCATATGAGCAAGTTCCCAGGGGTCTCGTACATGCTGAAACCATAGCTCTCAGTTCATATGAGCAGTTCCCAGGGGTTCTCATACATGCTTGAAACCATAGCTTCAGTTCATATGAGCAAGTTCCCAAGGGTCTCTATACATGCTGAAACCATGTCTAAGTTCATATGCGCAAGTTCCCAGGGTTCGTACATGCTGAAACCATAGCTATCAGTTCATATGACAAGTTCCCAGGGTCTCTACATGCTGAAACCATAGCTATCAGTTTATATGAGCAAGTTCCCAGGGTTCATGTACATGCTGAAACCATAGCTCTCAGTTCATATGAACAAGTTCCCAGGGGTCTCGTACATGCTGAAACCATAGCTCTAAGTTCATATGAGCAAGTTCCCATGGGTTCTCGTACATGCTGATAACCATATGCTATCAGGTTCATATGAGCAAGTTCCCCAGGGTTCTCTACATGCTGAAACCATAGTTTCACTTCATATGAGCAAGTTCCCAGGGTTCTCGTACATGCTGAACCATAGCTCTACAGTTCATATGACAAGTTCCCAGGGGTCTTGTACATGCTGAAACCATAGCTATCAGTTTATATGAGCAAGTTCCCAGGGTTCTCATACATGCTGAAACCATAGCTCTCTAGTTCATATGAGCAAGTGTCCCAGGGGTCTTGTACATGCTGAAACCATTGCTTAATTCATATGAACAAGTTCAGGTTCTCGTACATGCTGAAACCATAGCTCTCAGTTCATATGAGCAAGTTCCCAGGGGTCTCGTACATGCTGAAACCATAGCTCTCAGTTCATATGAGCAAGTTCCCAGGGGTCTCGTACATGCTGAAACCATAGCTCTAAGTTCATATGAGCAAGTTCCCAGGGGTCTTGTACATGCTGAAACCATAGCTATCAGTTCATATGAGCAAGTTCCCAGGGTTCTCGTACATGCTGAAACCATAGTTATCAGTTCATATGAGCAAGTTCCCAAGGGTCTCGTACATGCTGAAACCATAGCTCTAAGTTCATATGAGCAAGTTCCCAAGGGCCTTGGAAACTGTTCCCTTATGTTCATGCACCAACCCAGGCTCTAACAATCTTTCTACCCCTTCTTCCACAATGGTCGCTGATTCACAGGTGGGTGAGGTTTAATGTACAGTTCTATCCTGCGACATGCTTTCTGCGATGACTGACTAAAGACGTTTGAAGTCCACTTGGAAGGAAGCTATGGTACTGTATATGTTTCCAGGCATGTTCGGTAGGTGGGCCATGTCTAGTATAACCCTGCCCATGGCTCTACCAATGTCCTCCTGGAACGTACAACCACAGTGTCTTCAGTGCCACTTTGCTGAGCCCCCAGGTCAGTTCCTATCAGAACCATGTATTCAGGCCCATCTCCTGTGCCAGGACCAAGCATTTTGGAGATGTAACTTCTTCCCTTCTAGAGCTGACCATCTGGTGGGGGAAGAAGAAATACTGGTGACCAGAGTACATTTGGGAAGAGCCATGGACAGGGTTGTACTAGACATGGCACTGAAGACTGTGGTTGTACACTGGGAACTCGGTTTCTGAGACTCTAATACCTCTACTGGCCCTTGCCAGTCCCTACAAACCGCACCCTGTACCCTTGAGTTCCTGCTGTGGGCAGTGACAGGTGGTCCTCTCTGAATCATCAGCTGTGGGTTCTGCTGTGGTCACTGCAGGATTCTCACCCAACCACTCAGAAGACGTCAGGCAGAGGCATGGGGTGGGCAGCTTTCACAGAAAGCCTACTGTGAGGAAGCATATAAAAGCAGGGGACTAAGGTCCAGAGCACACCCGACCTCCTTCCTCTCCTGGAGGTTGAAAGAGAGCAAGGACAGAGCTCCAGAAGCCCAGACCTGGGCGGCTCCCAGGGGAGATGCAGCGACTCCTGCTCCTGCTGGCCTTTCTGCCCCCCAGCATGAAGGCAGGTGAGTGGGCACCCTGTTAGTGGGCCAGTCTTTCTGCCCCCCAGCACGAGGGCAGGTGAGTGGGTGCCCTGTTAGTGGGCCAGTCTTTCTACCCCCCAGCACAAGGGCAGGTGAATGGGCACCCTGTCAGTGGCCCAGTCTTTCTGCTCCCCAGAACAAGGGCAGGTGAGTTGGCACCCTGTTAGTGGTCCAGTCTTTCTGCTCCCCAGAACAAGGGCAGGTGAGTGGGCACCCTGTTAGTGGTCCAGTCTTTCTGCTTGCCAGCAAAAGGGCAGGTGAGTGGGCACCCTGTTAGTGGGCCAGTCTTTCTGCCCCCCAGCACAAGGGCAGATGAGTGGGCACCCTGTTAGTGGCCCATTCTTTCTGCCCCCCAGCACAAGGGCAGGTGAGTGGGCACCCTGTTAGTAGCCCAGACTTACCCCACAGCAGGCACAGACATCTCTTCTGCACATAGCCTCTGAACCTGAGTCTTTCCACTAAGCCCAAGTATGACACTGGATGTTGCTGGTGGAGTGGGAGGGCAGAAGGCTGGTCTCAGGAAGAGCCTGTGAGAGCTGTCCCTTCCCTAAGCCAACCCTTTTCATCTGCAAAGCAGAGCTTTCTTTCCTAGAACTGCACAGTAAAGGATGGGAATCAGTGGAGCAGAAAACATTAGATTCTCCTGGAGCCGGCAGGGTGGGCCTGGCCTCTGTGTCTGTGATGAGTCAGGGCACTCCCTTCATGAACTACTTATCAAAGAAGCCTAGCACTCAGTGACCTCAGAATTGGTGGAATCCCTGTCCTCAGAGCTGAATTCCACACTTCCTGATCCCTTTCTGCAACTCTGTGCCTCTCAGGGCTTCGGCAGTTTCCTGGTTTTCAAGCAGGGGCCACTTTCCTGACTTCTCTGCTTTCTAGAATCCCAGAAATTTTCCCTAGTCAGGAGGTGTCTGTCATGCAGCCAGTGACCTTTACTGAGAATCCAGTGTAGGTCAGGCCTAGGGAAAGAGGATGGCACAAAATGTGAACCGAAGTCGGTTCTGAGCTAGTAGAAATAGCCCTGGCTAAGCACTACAGACTCAGGGAGTCTCAGAAACTCTCTGGGAATAGAAGTGAGATGGACCTGAGGAGCCCCTGGAATTTTATTGTACAGAGATAGGAATGCGACTGAGGACTCCCTGGACAATGATTTATAGGACAAGTCCTGCTTTCCTCTTTTTTAAAAGGAGGAATTTGAGGGCTCTTCTCTCAGCCCCCTCCCAAATTTCCAGCAGGTCTGGAGCCTTCACACAAAGCCAACCTGGTGAAATAATTGGCAGGTGCACACAAGAAGGCCATCTTTCTCTACAGGGGAGATCATCGGGGGACAGGAAGCTGAGCCCCACTCCCGCCCCTACATGGCCTTCCTTCAATACTCAGATAACCATGGGAAAAGACATAGGTGTGGTGGCTTCCTGATACGGGAGGACTTTGTGCTGACCGCTGCTCACTGTTCAGGAAGGTGAGAAGCAAGAAACAGTCCACACACTTCTGAACATTCCACAGAGAGCCCTGCTTTCTTCCCTAGAAGCCCCCAGGAATACTAGGAATGCATGTGGAGTCCTTCATGGATGAGAAATTGGCCAGCCAAGTCTCATGGAGAGAGAGGTTGGCACCAGAGTCTTTGCTAAGCAGTTGTCCACATCACATTTAGATCTAGGTTGGCATTATAATATGTCCTGAAACAAT
The DNA here is from genome assembly GCA_009823505.1 of Rhizomys pruinosus. Taxonomy (NCBI): domain Eukaryota; kingdom Metazoa; phylum Chordata; class Mammalia; order Rodentia; family Spalacidae; genus Rhizomys; species Rhizomys pruinosus. The sequence continues at coordinate 786,099 of VZQC01015340.1, read as the reverse complement.
TTCAGGTGCTTCCTTGGTTTTGATTAACCTCTGATAAGCCCGGGTGCAGATATGGGTCTTCAGAATTCTATCACCTTACAGCTGAGTAGCAGCGGGCACAGTCACTCTTGTCCTCCCATAGCCCTTCAGCTAGAGCTGCACCTTGTCTACCCAAGCCTGCCCTTCACACCTCCTGGGCTGTATCCTCTCTGACTCTGCATCCTTCATCCCCTGTCTGCTCTCTGAAGCTTAATGAAAGTCATCCTGGGGGCCCACAACATCAAGAAAAAGGAGAAGACCCAGCAGGTCATCCCTGTGGCAAAAGCCATCCCCCATCCTGACTATAATAGGAAGGATCGCTTAAATGACATCATGCTGCTAAAGGTGAGGCCTCCCAGCTGCCCTTGGCCTGCATGGTGCAGGCTTGCCCATTCTACCCTGTCCCTGCATCTTCCCTCTCTCCTATTCTGGCCTGCATGGTGTCCAAGCCCAGATGGACCCTGGCTGAGCTGGACTTTTCTTTTCCATCAGCTGAAAAAAAAGGCCAAGATGACTAAGGCTGTCCAGATCCTGAAGCTGCCCACAGGCAAGGCCCAGGTGAAGCCAGGGACTGAGTGCTCTGTGGCCGGCTGGGGGCGGACAGCCCCAGATGGAAAAGGATCACGCACACTGCAGGAGGTGACAATGATAGTGCAGGAAGACCAGAAGTGTGAGAGCCGCTTTCGGAAGTTCAGTAAAGCCACTGAGATGTGTGTGGGAGACCCAAAGGCAAAAAATGCTTCCTTTAAGGTGAGTTTGACCATCTACCTCTCTTGGCTGTGTGGGAGGGGAAGGGACAGTCTGAGACCTGGAGATCCAAACAGCAAGGGACTCCTTCACCTAGCAAATGTGATCCCCCTCCCCAGGAAGAGATCAGCGGAACAGGTAGAGGTGGGAATCAACCAGGACCTCTGCTGAATACTGCTCCTCTCCAAGCATGAGTTTGTAATGAGCTAAAGTCCCAGGCTAGGAAACCGTGCTTCCTGAGTGTGTCATAATCACAACCAGGCATCCCTTCAGAGCACACACTCACCTTTGTCAATGGCTCATGCTCCATGTTCACATCGGGAGCACTCACCTGAGCCCCAGTCCTTAATAGTAGCCTGGAAATGATGGCAGAAACTCCAAAGGGAGAGGATCACAGGACCTGGTGGGAGCACATGGAGTCTGTCCCCAGGGGTGAAGTGAAGCAGTAACTATGACCACAGCCAGAGCCCAGAAGCCCAGGGCCCCAGGAGCCAGGCTGTCCCCTGATGTGCACAGTCAGAATGTACAAGTCATCCTATCTGAGAGCAGGCTTGGGACAGAGGGAGGACAGGATGGGAGGAACACCAGCTCCAGCTCCATCCTCCCCCTCTCTGTCCACAGGGGGATTCTGGAGGACCCCTGGTGTGCGAGAAGGTGGCCCAGGGCATTGTCTCCTATGGAAATGAAGATGGGATGGCTCCAAGGGTCTTCACCAAAGTCTCAAGTTTCCTACCCTGGATAAAGGAAACCATGAAGCACAACTAGCTACAGGAGGCCGACTGGGCCCGTCTTTGAGTAGCCATCTTCCCCAGAGCTGAGTCCAGAACTGAGCTAGGAGACATGCCAGCAACTGAATAAAGCCTCTTGATGGATGTTTCTTGTTTATTTGTCGCCCTCCATCCACAGGAACCACCTCTAAGCCAGGCAGGCCAACGGCACAGTCCTGTTGCTTTTCTGCTCCAGCCTCCTAGCCCTGACCCTGCAGCCTCCAAGTTCCTCCAAGTTCCTAATACCCAGCCCTTGCTTTCCTGCCCCAATCTCTCCTGTCTGTCCTTTGGTGCCCTGAACCTGAGTATCAGCAAGATAAAATTTGGATGTCTCTTATCCTGGGGATCAAGGTTAATTTCTTACATCCTCTGTGTTTGAGGAAGACAGGAACAGGAAGACACCATGGGTCCCGGAGGCCAGACAGGCAGAGCTGAGGTCACTGAGCCTCAGCCCATCAAGCAGGGGAAGGGCCTTCCTGGGCAGAACATCTCTTTCCCACAGCTTCAGGATTAAGGTGTAGCTGTTTGCATAGCTCCTTCTTCTGGCATGGAATCTGCTTCCTTCCCTACCCTCCTGGGAGAACAGGGCCAAGCTTGGCCTCTGGCCTGTTGGCTTCCCCCTGGTCTCCATCCCAGCTCATAGCTCTCTGCTTTAGACCACGCTGATCTGAGCGGGTTCCCTGTCTTACATCCCCCTACTTGGGATGCACAGAGTCCCCTGTGGTTCCATCAGTCCTTAGCACTGGAGTGCTAAATCACCTCATGCTCTCAGGGAAGGACTTCAGCTGGGCCAGGGCAGGGCTGGCACCAGGCAGGGCCCACGGAGGCAGAGCTGGAACTGTCTCTCCCAACTTCCATCCCAGCTCCCAGGGTCAAGCCCATGCAACCGTCCTCCTGAAGCTCGGTGCTTTCCCCTCTGCCGAGTGTTCACTGGAGGCTGGTCACCTGCAGCAGGAGCCCCTCAGCTCTGCCGCGTGTCCACTAGAGGCTGGTCACCTGCAGCAGGAGCCCCTCAGCTCTGCCGCGTGTCCACTAGAGGCTGGTCACCTGCAGCAGGAGCCCCCTCAGCTCTTCCCTCTTAGGCACTGCTGGCGTTAGGCTGTTCTCCTGGGCATTTAGTCTTTTACCTTCAAACAGACAGAATTAGAAAGCACTTTCCCAGACCCTGTCTCGAAAAGACCAAAAAAAAAAAAAAATAAATAAATAAAAAAAAATAAATAAAATAAAGCACTTTCCCCTTAATCAGCACAGAAGTGCATGATGTTTGGAATTGACTTTAGACAATAATCTTCTAATGTGAAGTTGCCAAGCTATTCGCAGAAGCCCCCATAAACTCACAGTGGAGGGTGGCAGGTAGGGAATAAGGACAGACTAGGACAACTGTGTTTCAAATAGGGATGCCACAGTACAAATTCAAATGGTAGCATGCATTCGTACTGAGAAATATAATTCAGAAACGTAAGTAAACCTGAAACAAGGAGACTGAAACAAAAGATAAATGGAAATATGTTGTGGAGGACTTACACCTCTAATACTGAGCCATTCATGGTTACTGTAACATCCATAGTTTCCAAGATTATCTGAGTTTGAAATATTGAATTGAATATATAATTGAATAAATTCATTGAATGAATAAATATCATTCCTTTTGCCTTTCTATACACTATTTTTCCCAATGCCAGGATTTTACACTTTGATTTTTTTTTTTTTTTTTTTTTTTGGTCTTTTGAGACAGGGTCTCCCTTTAGTCCCAGCTGGCCTGGAACTGGCTCTATAGACCAGGTTGGCCTTGAACTCACAGAGATCTGCCTGCCTCTGCCTCCCCAGTGCTGGGATTAAAGGTGTGTGCCACCATTGCCGGAAATTTTCACACTTTGAAAAGGTGATTTCCGTATAAAATGACAGCTTTAAATTATTTTGATGTTCTTTAGTTGTATGTATTTACAGAGTACAAAGTGATGTTATAATATGTGTATAAAATGTACAATGAGTAAACACAGCTAATTAGCATACCATTCAACTCAAGGACATAATTTTTGGGGTGAGAACCCTTCAAATTTGTTCTATTGCAAATTTGAAACAGTACTTTTTAAACTGTTGTCATTATTCTATGTAGCACATGGCAAAACATTATTTCTCTCATCTAATTAGAGTTCTGTACTCTGTGATGAGCATCTCCCAGCTCTCCTCACCCCTCCACCTGCAGGGCCCCTATTCTGCTCTCTGCTTCTACAAATCCAGTTGTTTCATATTTCAAATGCAAATGGGATTATCCTGTACTTTCCTCCTGTGCCTGGATTACCTGGCTGAGCATGATGTCCTCCACGCTCATCCATTTGCTGGAATGGTGGAATTCCAGCTTCTCTTTAGTGTCGGGTGGTGCTACACTGTGTACGTGTCCCATGTTTCCTGCATTCTTTCGTGGACTCATTCACTATTGTGAACCATGACACAGTGAACCCGAGAGAGTGCAGGGATTCTTCCAGAAGCTGACTGCAAATTCTTTGGATATACACCCAGAAGTGGGGTAACTAGACCACATAAAATTTTACTTTTTATTTATTTTTTTTTGTTGCTTTTTTTTTTTTTTGAGACAGGTTCTCCCTGTAGCTCTGGCTGACCTGGAACTCGCTATGTAGACCAGGCTGGCGTTGAACTCACAAAAATCCACCACCCTCTGCCTCCCAAGTGCTAGGACTAAAGGCGTGTGCCACCATGCCCAGCTTAAAATTTTAGTTTTTAAAGGACCCTTTATTCATTTATCCATAATGAATTCTAATTGTGACCAATGGTTTCTCCATGTCTTAGCATGGCCATCTGGATACCAGACTGAGAATACGTTATTGGCATTTGTCACGTACATGAGCAATATCCTAGTACCCCAAACTAAGCAGCAACAGCCAGGTTTTTATTTTTGCTTTTGCTTCTTTTTTTTTTTTTTTCCTTTTCTGACTGTCTTAGTGGACAGTCTCCAGGTCAGTTCAAGAAGTGCTAAAAAATAGAAACCTCTCAAATTGTACTACCAGAGCAGGAGTGCCCAACTTGTTGCCTGTGGGCTGCACACAGCCCAGGATAGCTATGAATGCAGCCTAAAACAAATTTCAGAGCTTGCTTAATAGATTATGAAAAATTTTTCACCATGTGATTTTGTTGTAACTGGATTGTGCACTTTTGTGTGTGTGTGTGTGTGTGTGTGTGTTTTCGAGACAGGGTCTCCCTGTAGCCCCAGCTGTCCTGGAACTTGCTCTGTAGACCAGGCTGGCATTGAACTCACAAAGATCCACCTGCCTCTGCCTCCCAAGGGCTAGGATTAAAGGCATGCACCACCAAGCCTAGCTTCTTTTTTTTCTCAAGTAGATATTGTGATTTATTGAGGAAAATCTTGTGATCAAAATCTGGCAGAAAATTAATTTCCTAATTCCCCCTGTGGGGACAATGGTTAAGAAGTCCCTTAGTCCAGTGTTCATAAAGACTGCAAAGAAAGAGCATAATTAATGTAGATAATGAGAGTCTACTACTAGGATGTTTCGTATAACAAAAATTAATAGTGATTCTAAGAACTATCTTCCTATCTGGAATATTTAATTGATTGTTCATGTGTCCCAATAAAATTAAAAATTTTAAGGCCAATTTTTTTATTGAAGCTTTTCATATTGTGCATTTCATAAAAAACTTCAAATCAAATCTAGATCCGTGACCCCCTCTCTGCCCCCCCACCCCACTAGAACTCATGCATTCTGCCAAACATGTTTTTCATCTTTTTCTCAGTCTCTCTCAAAATTCTCGATGCAGAAGTTTACTGTTTCAAGGAAAAGTTCACCGTTTCAGTTTTTGACCCAGTCTTTTTCTTGTTGTTGTTGTTGTTATTCCTTCCAATATGCAACACTCCAAAATATGCATACATGCATGCCATATACATCATACGTTTTAGCATCTTCAGCTTATGATTTTTTTCTTTATTAGGCTGAAAGATATCATGTTTGAAGGCTCCTCCTTGGCAAGCCCAACCCACCATCAGTTCTGCCCTTGTGCTCCACACCGGGGTTTTCCCTTCCCATGGTCACCAAATGAGGTCCAGTAAGCACCGCATCCTGCCTTGATCTTCCTGTACTGGTCTCCATGATACAGTCTAGGTAGTCCAACAATGGCAGTCTATACTCTGAAGAGGTGGAAACCCCAGTAGTAGCTGGATATCTCAGCAGTCCCCATCTGGCACTGAAGGTTTGGAGGATTCTTGGAGAGACATGAGTCTTCCGTCCATATTGGAAGGTTGAAAAGCTGTGTCTCATGTCTTTGAAGGATGGCAAAAGCAGTGGCAGCCGCAGGGTAGCTGCACTTGCCAGTAAGAAAGGCAAAACAACTGTGCTCTTTTGTTTTTTTTTTTTTAATTTTTTTACTTTTTGTCTTTTTACTAAGATATCAGGTTTTATAACTAAAGTAAATTTCTCAGGCCTTACTGTTTATTTATTTCTGGTCATATTTTCCTTTTGGATGTTTAAGGCCACACAGTTAGCACACATTAACCAAGGTTTTTGTTTTCTCAGGGTCAGTTGATGATCTGGTCCTCAAGGGTCACTCAGGTTTTGTGGTGGTGGGGAGCCCCTGGCTCCTTTTGGCTTTTCAATAACCGGTTCCATCCACTCAAGGACAAAGTCAGGTCTTGCTATACCAGGTTTCCCTTTTTGAAGCGTGAGTAGACTTTCCTCTTTATAGACTGGACACTGGCTGAAGTCCAATAGGGGATCTCCAAGACCTCCCTGCACAGGATGACTGGTGACTCATATTTGCAGGACATTTCAAGAGATGGCCCCATGCATAGTACCCTGGGACTAAGTTGACCTCTGAAGGTAAGGAACAAAGTTATCCCTTAAGACCCTCGGCGAAATTGGTATGGACATTAAATATGGTCATTAAGCATCCAGAAAGGCTAAGTTACACCAGCCTAATACTTTTAACTACTGTGTAATATTTTAGAAAACGCTTGGACAAAAGCACAAGTAGCCTTGTATAAGAAGTACTAAGAAGCACTCCCAATAAATACTGTGGTTAGACATAATGTCATAACAAACTAGTTTTTTCCTCATTCTTTTGATCTTACATTACTCTAAAATATGCATAAATACCCTCCACCAATATCCCCAAAATTCCTAACTCTGAAAATAAATGGTAGCTTAGGTCTAGAACCTGTTAAGGGATTCACAATATAATAGCACAGTTGTTTTCAGATCACGAGGAATATAACATTAACATTGCTCAGTTTGCCTTACAACTAGGTAACTGGTGCTAGCACCTACGGATGAGGGATCCCATTCACTGTTTTTCTGGGACTGTGTTACTTCACTTAACACGATATCTTCTAGTTCCATCCACTTACCTGCAAAGTTCATGATGTCATCTTTCTTTTTTTATTTTTATTTTTTTGTCTTTTTGAGACAGGGTCTCCCTGTAGGCCCAGCTGGCCTGGAACTCACTCTGTAGACCAGGCTGGCCTTGAACTCACAAAGTTCCACCTGCCTTTGCCTCCCGAGTGCTAGCATTAAAGGCAAGAACCACCACACCTAGCGATGTCATCTTTCTTTACTGCTGCATAGAACTCCATTGTGTAGATGGACCACATTTTCTCTATCCATTCATCAGTTGAGGGGCACTTGGGTTGGTTCCAGCTCTTCACTATTGTGAAGAGAGCTGCAATAAACATGGTATGACTGGGTCAGGTGACAAGCTCATTTTGAGTCTTTTAAGGGTTCTCCACGCTGCTTTCCACAGTGGTTGAAAGAGTTTACATTCCCACCAGCAGTGGATGAATGTTCCGCTTTCCCCACAACCTCTCCAGTACTTGGTGTCATTTGTTTTCATGATCTTAGCCAGTCTTATTGGAGTGAGAGGATATCTTAAAGTGGTTTTAATTTGCATTTCCTTAAGTATTAGTGACGTTGAACACTTTTTAAGATGTTTCTCCACAAGACTCATCTAAAATGTGGTTGTGCTGGATAGCTTTAGTGTCAACTTGACACACCTGGGTTGAGGGAGCCTCAGTTGGGGGAATTGGCTCCATTGGATTGGCCTGTGGCCACATCTGTGGAGTATTGTCTTGATGGTCGAGCAGTGTGGGAGGGCCCAGCCCACAAGAGTGGTGCCACCCTGGGCAGGTTGTTGTGTACTGTATAAGAAGGCAGGCTGGGCATGAGCCAGGGAGCAAGCCAGTGAACAGCACTCCTCCATGGCCTGTGCTTCAGCTCCTGCCTCCAGGTTCCTGCCCTGAGTTCCTACCTTGGGCTCCCTTGGTGATGAACTGTGACCCGGGAGATGTAAGCTGAATAAACCCTTTCCTCCCCAAGTTGGTGTTGGTCGGAGTGTTTTGTCACAGCAATGGAAGACAAACCAGGACAGTGGTACATCTACACAGTGGAGTTCTATGCATTGGTAAAGAAAGATGATATCATGAACCTTGCAGGTAAATGGCTGGAGCAATGTCGATGTGATCTGAAAACAACTGTGCTCTTATATTGTGAATCCCTTAAAAAATAATAATTAAAAAAAGAAAAAAAAGATGTTTCTTAACCATCTCTAATTCCTTACTTGTGACATCTCTGTTCAAATCTTTGCTCCATTTTTGAGTGAATCATTTGTTTTCATTCTTCTTTGTTTTTTGAGTAGTTTATATATTCTGGAAATCAGTGCTTTGTCAGATGTATCTGTGGTGAAGGTTTCCTCCCACTTTGTGGGTTTTCTCTTCACTTCCTTTATTGTTCCTTTTGTTGTACAGAAGCTTTTGAGTTTAATGAGGTCCCATTTGTCAATTGTCGGCCTTATTTCCTGCACAGCTGCTGTCTGATTTAGGAAGTTATTTTCCTATGCCTACGTCTTATAGTCTGCTGCTAACTTTTTCTTCTATTGTCTTCAGATTTTGGGGTTTCACATTGAGGTCTTTGATCCATCTGGAGTTGACTTTTGTACAGGGCGAGAGGTAGGGGTTTAACTTTATTCTTTACAAGTGGTGATCCAGTTTTGCCAACACCACTTGCTGAAGATGCTGCCTTTCCTCCATTGTGTCTTCTTGGCCCCCTTGTCAAATATGAGGTGGCTGAAATTGTATGTGCTCAAGTTTGGATCTTTAGTTTTGTTCCATTGGTCAACAGGTCTGTTTTTGTGCCAGTATCAAGCTGTTTTTATGACTATAGCCCTGTAGTATAGTTTGAAGTCTGGTATAGTGATCCCCCCTGTATTGCTCTTTTTGAACAGGATTGCTTTGGCTATTCTTGGTTTTTTGTTTTTCCATATGAAATTAAGGATTTTTTTCCAAGCCTGTGAAGAAACTCTTGGGGATTTTAATTGGGATTATGTTGAATCTGTATATTAATTTGGGTAGATTGGACATTTCTACTATATTAATTTTTCTAATCCATGAGCATGGGAGGTCTTTCCATCTTCTGATGTCTTCTTCAATCTCCTTCTTCAGGGGCTTTAAATTTTTCATAGAGATCTTTGGAATCTTTGGTTAGTTTTATTCCTAGGTATTTTATTGTTTTTGAGGCTGTGGGTGGGAAGGTCTCCTTGTATTCCTTCTTCAGTTGCTTGTTGTTGGTGTAAAGAAAGGCTATTAATTTTTCTAGGTTAATTTCATATCCTGCCCCTTTACTGAAACTCTTAATCATTTCTAGGAATTTTCTGGTGGAGTTTTTAGCATCCCTTAGGTAAACTATCACATCATCAGCAAAAAGGGATAGCTCAACTTCCTCTTTTCCAATTAGTACTCCTTTAATTTCCTTTTCTTGCCTTATTGCCCTAGCAAGTGTTTCAAGCACTATATTGAAGAGGAGTGGTGACAGGGGCAGCCTTACCTTTAAGGGGAATGCTTCTGTCTTTTCTCCATTTAAGATGATGTTGGCTGTGGGTTTCCTATATATGGCTTTGATTACATTGAGGAATGACCCCTCCAATCCAATTCCATCTAGGACTTTAAGCATGAATGGATGCTGGATTTTGTTAAAGGCTTTTTCTGCATCAATTGAGATGATCATGTGGTTTTTGTCTTTCAGTCCATTTATGTGTTTATGATATTTATTGATTTTTGTATGTTGAACTATCCCTGCATCTCTGGTATGAATCCAACTTGGTCATGATGGATGATCTTCTTGATGTGTGTCTGTATGTGGTTTGTGATATTTTGTTCAGAATTTTTGCATCTGTATTCATTAATGAGATGGGTCTATAGTTCTCCTTCTTGGTTGTATCTTTGCCTGGTTTTGGTATTAGAGTGATGCTGGCTTCATAGAAGGAATTTGGGAGATTTCCCTCTGCTTGTATCCTTCTGAACAATTTGAGTATTAATGGTTGTAAATCTTTTTGAAATGTTTTATAGAATTCTGCCGTGAAACCATCTGGGCCTGGACTTTTTTAGTTGGGACGTTTCTTATTACATTTTGAATTTCTTCATATAATATGGGTCTGTTTAAGCTGTAAATATCTTCTTGGTTAGGCTTTGGTGATTCCCAAGATTTCAGATATTCATCTGTTTCTCCCAGGTTTTCAAACTTAGTAGAGTATAGGTTTTTGAAGTATTCCCATATGATTGTCTGGATCTTTTCATTTCATCACAAATTCTACTGATTTGGAGTTGCTCTTTCTTTCTTTTGGTTAACTGGGCTAGAGGTCTGTATATCTTGTTTATTCTCTCAAAGAATCAACTTTTGCATTCATTGGGGTTTTTTTTTGTATTTTTTTTTTGTTTCTATTTCATTGATTTCTGCTCTGATTTTTGTTATTTCTTCTTGTCTGTTGGGTTTAGAGTTCATTTGTTGTTGTCTCTCCAGTGCTTTTCACTGCAGTGTTAGATCGTTCACTTGTGCTCTTTCTCTTTTTCTAATGTAGGCACCCAGGGCTATAAACTTCCCTCTTAGGACTGCTTTTAAAGTATCCCATAGTTTTTTTTGTTTTGTGTTGTTATTATCATTCAGATCCAGGAATGCTTTTATTTCTTTCTTTAGTTTCCTTGACCCATTTATTATTCAGGAGTGTGTTATTTAGTCTCCATGTGCTCTTGTAGATAGTAGGGCTTATCCTGGTGTTGATAATGAGCTTTATTGCACTGTGGTCTGATAGAATGCATGAAATTATTTCGATCTGTTTGTATTTGTTGAGGTTTTTTTATGTATCCCAGTATGTGGTCGATTTTGGAGAATGTTCCATGGGGTGTTGGTATTTGGGTGGAATATTTGGTACATGTCTGTGAGGTCTGTTTGGTGTATCATATCATTCAGTTCAGATGTCTCCCTGCTTATTCTTTGTCTGGTTGACCTGTCCAAAGAGCTCAGTGGGGTATTGAAGTCCCCTCTATGACTGTTCTGGGGTTAATCTGTGCCTTGAGGTCCTGGAGCATTGTCTTTATAAAGTTTGGTGCACCAGAGTTTGGTGCATATATATTCATGATTGTGAAATCTTCATGGTCAATTTTTCCTTTAATAAACATGTAATGGCCCTCTTTGTTCTGATTTCTTTTACTTTGAAGTCTATTTTGTCTGATATTAAAATAGCAACACTTGCTTTCTTTTTGGTACCATTCGCTTGGAATATTTTTTCCATCCTTTCACTTTAAGGCAGTGCCTATCCTTGAAGGTAAGATTTGTTTCTTGTAGACAGCATATAGATGGTTCTGTTTCCTAACCCATTCTTCCAGTCTGTGCCTTTTGTTTGAGGAGTTTAGTCCATCAATATTTAAGGTTATAATTGAAATATGTGTGTTGCTTCCTTTCACCTTATTATCCATTAGCATTTTTGGTCCAGGTTTGTACTTCTGCAGTTATTTGCGGTGGTCGCACCGGGAGTCTTAGCCAGCCCTGGACCTGCAGGACTGGCTGGACCGAGGAGGGTCAGATGCGTCTGCTCGCCCTCTCTGCAGCCTCCCTGTCCCAGGAGACAATCAGACGCAGCAGGGAGCCAAGTCAGGCAAGGTCTCGTTTATTGTGGGCAACACAGCAGTTTATAAAGGCAAAAACCACAAAGATGTTTCCATGGTGCCAAGCGGGCAGCCAATTGTTTTCAAAGGGCCAGGTAGCATGCAGGCTGTATGTAATGATTATTCCATAGAACTTAATGGGAGACAGGTACTGATCTCGAGCTGTCCACGAGTAGGGAAGTACCTCTGAGCCTATCAGAATTCCCCCTTTTCTTCCTCCCCTATTCAGTTGTGGTCATAGTGACCATTGTAGTTACAATGGTTTACATGACTCTTTGGCTGAAGTTATTCGGTAGGCGGGGGACAGTCAGTGAAACTCAAGCCAGGCTTAGAGATTTCCAACAGGCCACACTTTTGGAGAGCCTGCAGGGCCCAACAGTTTATTTATTTATTTATTTATTTATTTATTTATTTATTTATTTATTGGTATTTTTGAGACAGGGTCTCCCTTTAGTCCCAGCTGTCCTGACCAGGCTGTCCTTGAACTCACAGAGATCTGCCTGCCTCTGCCTCCAGAGTGCTGGGTTTAAAAGCATGCACCATCACGCCCAGCTCTAAAGACAGCTCTTAGCCACCATGTGGGTGCTGGGAATCAAACCCAGGTCCACTGTAAGAGCAGTCCGTGCTCTTACCCACTGAGCCATTGCTCCAGCCCCCAGTTATGCTTTTATTAATTTCTCTTTCTAGGTGCCTAGAGATACTTACTCCTCTCTTTTGTCCTTTGAATTGCTTCAAGCATTCTCTGAAGGGTTGGTTTTCCGGATGGACATGTATTCTTTCATCTTGTTTATGTAATGGAAGATTTTTCTCTCACCTTCAACTATAATCGACAGTTTCACTGGGTATAGTAACCTGTGTTGGCATCTATAGTCCTTTAACACTGGGAATGCTTTGCTCTATGTTGTTCTTGCTTTCATAGTTTGCAGTTAGAAGTCAGTTGTAATTCTGATAAGTTTCCCCTTATGGGTCACTTGTTTCTCTTGTGGCTTTCAGAATTTTGTCTTTGTTTGGGGCATCTAGCATTTTAACTATGATATGGCATGGGGAGTTTCTTTTCTGATCTTGTCTGTTTGGAGTTCTATGTGCTTCTTGTATTTGTATGGGTTTGTCTTTTTTTAGTTTGGGGAATTTTCATCTATTATTCTGTTGAAGATCTGATCAATACCATTCTCTTGGAATTCTTCTTCATCTATCCCTATGATGCAGAGGTTTGATCTTTTCATAGTGTCCCACATTTCATGGTTGTTCCACTTTTGTGTATTTAAAAATTTTTCATAATCTTTTCTTGAGCTTTTTAGTTGTTCTGTTATCTTCCAGGTCTGATATTCTTTGTTCTACTTCCTCCATTCTACTTCTGAAGCTTTTTCTGTTCCTTTCCTCTTGATTTAATGAGTGTTCAATTTCCTTTTTCATTTCATCCTGTGATTTCTTTTATATTTCCACTTCTTTTTGGAGCTTCTCAATCTCTTCCTGTAACTTCTTGCTTCACTGGTTGGCTTCCTTTTTTATTTCAGCATGGAATCTTTTCAGTGTTTCTACTTCCTTCCAGAGTTTGTCATTCTCTTTCTCTAGTTCTTTCTGGCATTTGTCGTTCTCTTCTTCTAGGTCCTCCTTGAGGTTTTCATTCTCTCTTCTTAGTTCTCTGACTTGTTCTTTATACATTTTTCTTTCTTTGACTATGTCTGCAATTGTTCCTCTAAGATTTGTGTCCTGGGCTACTCATAGGGAGATCCTACCATAGGACTCTCCCACAGGGTTGGTAGAGCTTGGTGTGGAATTATTCTGCACCTTTCCCATGTTGTCCCTTCGTTGTGCCCCTTGCATGTAGGTTTTCCTTTGCCTGTATTCCAATGTGAATCTCAAATGCCTCTTCACTCTGTTGAAGGCTTGCTTTGCTAGCCTCCTTCAGATGCCTTCGTTTGTTTTTCTCCTTGTTTATGGAGTGTTGACTTGTCTAGATTTCAGGCTTTCAATTTTGTTTATATATTGGAAATCTAACTTACTCTTCCCTTTCTGCTCTGAAGGTTCTCCAAAAAATTGGGTGTGGTGTCACTGCTGGGATTCATGGTGGGGCCCACTTAATCCTAGGACTACCCATGTGGAAAGCCCTCGCAGGAAAGCATACCACATGTAGGCAGGTTGAGGTTCAAATGCAGAGAGAGATTTTATTCCAACATGTCTGCTTAAATATGCATCATGACTCAATTCTCAGGGCCCAATGCTAAATCATTTCATCACTACATTCCACCCCATGGGTGTGGCCAGGGAGGTACCATTGGCTTAGAACCCAATCCATCTAACTAAGCTTTCCCACATCTCACCCTTTTAATTTTATTTTTTTAAATTTTTCTGAGAGGCAGGGGAGCCCATGAGTGAGGCTAACAACCCAAAGGAACCTGAGTTTTAAATAGCCAGCTGCTCAAGCCTGTTTTGAGTGCTGTGCAGTGGGGGACAGGTCAGACCTGAAACTTTATTTTTACACTAAGGCCAATTAATATCCAAAAATCCCAACCATGAAGTAAGCTGATTGTCAAGCATAAGCAATGAATGTAAGTAACATTCATGTAAAAACCAATTAGCAAGTATCTATGTTCATATTTTGAACAACCCAAGGTTCCCATAGTCCAATTGGAGAAGCTCGTATGCACAAGCATGTTGATTCAATAAGAGTCCAGTATATATTGCTGTAGTCTCACGATTCACCCCAATCTCTCTGCAGCCCTTACATTCTACCACGCCTCTTCTTCCACAAGCTGTTCCCTAGGCTTTGGAAAAGGGGCACAAGTGGGTGAGAAGCAAAGCAGTCTGTTTTCTCTGGAGATGTCATTTTGGACTCTAGTCTGTTCAGGTTGTTCCCCTTCATGGATTGACAGCTTATCCAGGATAACTTTTTAATCCTACTAACAAAGCACAAGCAATTAGATGTAAAGGCACTTAAACAGGCATTTAAAAATATTACGTAATGGCAAGCTAAGCTGTGAACATAGATACAGAGCTTGGATGGTTATGCTAAGCCACAAAACTGTGGTTTCTCTATAAAGGGTGACAAGTTCTTTATTGTGGCTTATACATCATACCAACCATAGAGGACGTAAGCTTGTGGCATCTGCTAGCCTGAATTAGTTCCTCCAAGGAGAAGCTAATAGCCAATTAGATTGGGATAATAATATATGACACATGGCTGCACTGTTGCACAAATCAACTCCAGGCATTTGAGGGGTAGCTGATACTGACAGAGGAACTTCTTGCTTGACTCAAAGAGAACAATATTTTGCTTTACTGGCTTATAACTAAGATGTGGCCTTTAGTATGCTCCTCCTGGCATTCTCAAGGCCAAGCTGTAAATTGCAAGTGAGTCTCAGAAACATTTTTTCATGCTTACAACCAGGTCTTCGACAACAAGGACGTTACCACCGTTCTCCTTGCAGACATCCCATTTTTATAGGCAAAGGCTTTTATAATTTTGGGGTCTTGGATCCCCCAGCAACATATCCTTGGCAGAATAATCTGTGCTGATACAGAGCTCCTCTGTATTAATATTGTTTAATTACACAGCTTATAGAGACTTTACTATTATCTACAGTCAGGGAATGACTTCAGTACCATCATGGTTCTCTTTTCCTATAAAAGGGGAGAGGTGGGGTCAGGTTCTCTCAGCATCTGGAAGGTAACTTCATTAGGGCATATTATGGAAGTTAACCCAAAATTATTCAGAGAGATGCTTCAGTGGTCCTGTGAGTCCGGCATCTGAGGTTCTTTTTCTTGTCATTTCAGATGGGTCAGCTCTCTGCTGACATTTCCCAGTCCATCCTGCAAGCCAAAGTTGTAGGTTTTCAGGCATTTAGAATGGTGCTTTTTACTGTGGGAAAATACAAATCTCCTCCCAATTGGTTTAGTTTCATCGACCTCAAAATTTTAAAATATTTATCAAAGTGTTGGAATATAGAGGGAATATATACCACCTCCCTCTTTTTATTTTTTTTTAAATTTTTATGTTTGATCTATAGATGCCTAAGTTTGTCACAAGTAAAGGAAAAATGGTTACAATGTGATACTGGTATAATTCACAGAAAAATAGATAGGACCATTTGTGTACCTTAACCCCAAAGTTATTGGTTGGAAATTCAATACAGATTATGAAGAAAACAATTAACAGTTTAGATTCCCAATTATTTCAAAGTATTACATTTCATCTTAAACTGTCAAACCTTACAAAGTAGATTTTGATAACTATCTTCCTCCAAGCTCCGGGCTTCTCCAGGCCTGGCATGAAACCTGGCTTTAAAGAGTTTTTTCAATATCTACCTCTTAATAAAATTTTCTTCTTACAGTTCTTATAGGCCATTAGTCAAATAAAGACTGGCTAGAATAGCCCCATGAAAAGTTGTCACCACATTACCATCTTGATTTTTTTGTTTTTTGTTTTGTTTTTGTGGGAGCTTCTAGGAAGCTTCCTTTGTCACAAACAGGTGCAGATGCAGTCCTGCTAAAGGGGAAGAGGGTGCACAGTGCCCACTTCGTGGACATGTGGTGGAACTGAGCCTCATTGTATAGAGGACATCTGTCACTTCCGTGACCTGACCGGAGAGATATCTTCCTACTCGGGTCCTTCGCCTGGGACAAAGGAAACATTTCCCACCCTTGTGCCATAAACTTTCCACTCCGCCCAAGCCCAGGACAGGAAATTTCACACCAGCTTTTCAGGTTGGTGGTCTACAAGGGGCCTTTTTTTTTTTTTTTCCTAGCATATCTTTTTTTGTTTTTTTATTTTATTTTATGTATTTCTGTAGTGTGTATGAATGTACTGTCATTGCGAGGTTTGTGCACCGTGTCGTGCAATGCCGCATAGGTCAGAAGAGGGTATCGGACTCCCCTGGAAACTGGAGTTTCAGACGGTTTTCTCAGCCACCATGTGGGTGCTGGTGTCGAACCCGGGTCCCGCTTAAAGCGGTCAGCGCGTCTTAACCCTAGTGCCAATCTCTCCAGCCCCAAAAGGGAGCCTTTTTCCAAACCAACTGCTCACCCAAACAATAGCTAAAACCCACTGGTCATCTGAACAAAAATGCAGGCTCAGCCTGTATGCACACAAAAAATTAAGAAACAGCGCCGCGAATTCCACAGGATGATGTTAATTGGAATTCAAATCTTTTTTATTTTTAAATCTTGTAATACCTTTTATTTTTTATTTCCCAAATACCCAAATACGTATTAACACTTATACAATGAATACCTGGTTGCATCTTGTGTTTTAGATGTTGAAAGGGCGTAAACAGTAGGTGGCAGTGTAGAGCATTTATTTTAAGATTTTAATAGATAACCCATAACCTTTGTTGAAATTGAGAATTATGTGATGGCTGTTTAATATAAATCTTGCTGTCTTGAGAAGGAGAGGGCCCGTTCCAACTCAGAGGCAATGTTTTTTTACTGGTATATCAGCTGTTAACAAATTGAAATATACTTAGAACAGAGTACACAACAATCCATACACACGTGTGTCCACACATACATACACACATACTCACATACATACATACATACATAATAAAAGTTTATAGGTTGACCTGTAAGGGAAAATAGTCATATTGTTTGATGTCCAATAGAAAAACATGAAATTGTTTATAATTTGTTATAGGGTTTATTTTAAATGAATAAATGTCCTAGTAAGCAAAAAAGCTGAGATCCATATGCCAACTCTTAGCCCATTTGTCAACCACTTGTTTCTTCAATGAAATATACCTAAAATTTGAACTATTCTTTCCATATCCTATCCCTTCTGGTTAATCTACTCCCTAAGCTGTCCATCTGTCTAATCCTAACTGATCCCTTTATTGCATTTACAAATCTAAAGGATTGAGGAATTTCCCAAAAATAGGCAAGGTTTTCTAACTGATCCATCTATGTCTTCTATTAAGGACTTTGAAGAATAATAATTATCGCTAATCACAACAATTACAACCATGGTAATTATATCAGTCAATAATAGTATGTAACGTTATTAGTCACAACAATTACTATAATTCTAGTGAATAAATTGTCAATAAATAGCTAACAAATTTACCATTAGACTGAATTTTATCAATTATTATTAATAATTAATTCAACAACAGCTATAACCATTAATAACAATGTAACTAAAATTAGCAACAATCCTATCAGTAAACTGAATAATATGCAGTACTATAACCAATAAAATTGTTTAACACTAAGGGGTTGTAATTAGTCACTTTGGTTCTGATGGAGGAAGAAAAAGTGGATGAAAAACCACATGACCAAGGAACTTATAAAGGAAGAGTTTTTATTGAGTTACAGATTGATGATTCCAGGGAATTAGGAAGTTCCCATTGTGGCCGGAGGCATGGTGGCTGGAGCTGGAGCACAGGCCGAGGGTCACATCTCCAAGAGCACAAGGCCAAGAGAGAGCGACTGAGAGACTGCAAGGCTTGTAAAAACTCACTAAGCACTGCCCCAGTGCACTACTTTCCTCCAGACAGGCCACACCTTCTAAGACCTCCAAAACAGTGCCACCAACCAACTGGAGACAAATGTCTATAATACTTACAGCCTATGGGGGGACAACTCATTCAAAACCACGCAACTTCCACTCCCTGGCCCCCATCAAGCTCATCGACCATATAAAATGCAAAATGCATTTAGTCCAATCTAAAGGTCCCCATAATCTTTACCAGTTTCAAAGCCATTCAAAAGTCTACAATCCAAAAATCTCTTCTGAGACTTCAGGCACCATCTCGTAACTGTAAGCTCCTGGTAAAATCAAAGGCAAATACAAACTCCCCAACATAAACGTGGAACTGAATACACATTCCCATTCCAAAAGGGAGAATAGAGGCATACGTGAGGAAATATTGGACCAAAAAAAAAACCAGACAAACCAGCAGGGCAAAAACCAAGTCCAGTAGACTCCCATGTGCTGACCGTGCGGACTTGACTTCACAAAGGGCATTAGATGGCTCAGCTCTTCCAGCTTTGCTTGCAACACGCATTTCTTTCTTATGCTGGTAACCCACTCCCTGTATGCAGCTCTCCTTGCAACATATCTTATCTAAGCTCTGGCATCTCAAATGTCTTCTTGGGGTCTCCGCTGCCACCAGGCTTCACATTCACAGCTTTCATGCAATGGCCATCAGGGCTTTCTAGCAGGGACCCCCTGCTGCACTCTGCCTGAACCTTGGCAGCTCCTGAAACTGTGGAGAAGAACTGATGACCCCTTCACTCTTGCAAACTGCATGCCTCTAAAGCCAGCACACGTGAATGAAACTGCCGAGTTTGGCTGCAAGTTTCAGGATGGAATCTCCCCTACTTTAACCACATTTGCAATTTTTCTCTGCCCTGGACTTGTTTGAGTAGAAACGATTTCACATTATTTTCCTTTCAAAAGGCCTGGAGGATTAGCTGGGTGTGGTCTTGCCCTGAAGGTACTGATTCTTTTGTTTACTTGTAAATCTCCAGGCCTCTCCTTAATCACTTTAGTCTCCTTATGAAAGGAGCCTCTCCTTCACATGCCTTGGCCACACCTTTAATCTTCCCAGTGCAGTTATCAGATCCAAACTGTACATTCTGCATTTCCTTCTGCCCCATTTGCTCTTTTTCACTGTACATCTGCACAATATTCACCATTAATAGCCATGCCACCATTTCCACACTAGGCTGTCTTGAAATATCCTCCACCAAAGACATCAGTCCACTGCTTTTCAACTTAGCATCAGGCAAGCATCTGGGTTGAGGGCAAATTGCTGGCAGACTCTTTATGAAAATATCCCAGTTGCTGCCTAAGTCTTTATTTTCCTCTGGAACCACATCTTTTGCAGCCATGCTTTCTTCCAGGCCTCCACTAGAATGGCCCTTTAAGCTCTGCTTACAGTAGTCAACAGCCTTTCTAGCCCAAAGTTCCAAAGTCTTCCACATTTCTCCAAACATCTACATGGTCGGGTTCTTCACAGCCAACAGCCCACTCTCTGGTACCAACTAACTGTATTAGTCGCTTTTCTGTTGCTGTGATAAAACACCATGACCAAGGAACTTATAAAAGGAAGAGTTTATTTGAGCTTATGATTGACATTTCCAGGGAATTAGAGTCCATTGTGGCGGGAGGCATGGCAGCTGGAGCTGGAGCAGCAGGTTGAGGGTCACATCTTGCAATGAGCACAGGAAGCGGAGAGAGAGCAGCTGGAGACCAAGAGGCTTGTTAAACTCACTAAGCCTGCCCCCAGTGACATACTTCCTTTAGCACGGCCACACCTTCTAAGACCTCCAAAAACAGTGCCACCAACTGGAGACAAATGTCTGAATACTTACAGCCTATGGGAGAACACTCATTCAAACCACCACAGGTATAAAACAAACATTTTTTTCATGAATCTATTTTTGTTTAGAGTTAGCTAAATAGATTTAAATCCATAGGATTATAATGAATTAAAAGCGGGAACTCACATTCACTCACACATACACGCAGCTTGAAGATGGGCTTAGAGAAACATAAAACAGTTTTATTCAAAAAAATTCTCATTTAAATTGAACCAAAATATCAATTTACATTGTTAAAGAGACTTTTACCAATGGTCCTTTAAGCCGGATGTGGTGGCGCACGCCTTTAATCCTAGCACTTGGGAGGCAGAGGCAGGAGGATCTTTGTGAGTTCAAGGCCAGCCTGGTCTACAGAATGAGTTCCAGGACAGCTGGGGCTACAGGGAGACCCTGTCTCGAAAAGACAAAAAAAAAAAAAAAAAAAAAAAAAACAAGACAATTGTTATATTATATCGGACCAAGTTTGTTTGTTAGAACTTCAAGGCCTGTAATTTCTGCTAGAAATCCATCTAGCTTGTTTCCAAAGTGCGGAAAATCAAAAGGATGTTACCTTAAATCAAAATTTAGTGGGCATGATTTAGATACCATGTGCTCAGTGGGGCAGCTGGTATGAATTCACAGCAGGCAGGCTTATGGTGCTGGGCCAGAGCTCAGACAACGTGTGATCTAGAATTCTGTAAGAAGAGATTTTTAAGGTGAAACACATTGAAAAGGAGCAAGATAAAATTAATCAACCATATCTAGGGTACGCGGGGGGTTAAGTAAAAATATTACACTTTAAGTTAAACATGCAGAGATGGATTTGAATTTCTGTTATCTAAATCCCAACCTTGGATCTGCAAATAGCTGGCAGGTTTTATGTAAGAAGAGTTAGATTTAGCGAAAACCCATAAGAAGACAAGAGAGCAACATACTTTTATCCAAAAACAGATTTTGTGTATAAAACTTAAAAGTGGCCAAGGCTTGAAATTATCTAGAAGATGCTCTTGGAGGAGGGCATTCCATGAAAGACCTTAATTTTCAACAGAAAGAAGTATGCTCAGATCGAGGAGAGAGACCAGGAGCAAATTTACATATGAACAAGTAAAAGTTGGAACTGACCTCAAAGAACTGGTTCTTCACAATAGAGAATGGAGTCTTTCTTTGGGGGAATCGAATTTAAAACCAGAAAGATTTTCAGACCTGTAGAATTATGAAAACTTGTTTTAAGGCCAAACATAAATGCTAAGCCTTAATAATTTAAATTCAGCCTTGAGGTCACGGGCTTTTATAGCCTGAAGGAGTGACCAGGCCACCAGGATGGCACATGCCTGGAAGGCAACTGGGTGTCCCTCTGAACCAAATCAGAGGCAGACTCTCCACATGTACAAACCCAAGTGCCCTCAGACCACTGTCCCATCAACCGAAACCAGCAGGAAAGAAGGCTCCACCCGACCCACTTGCTATCCTTGAGAGATAGAGACAACATGCAAACATTTATTGGTATGCCTACTCCGTTGTTACGGCGGTTGCCTTCTGCCCCCAACCTTTGGATGCCAATTGTGGTGTTGCCGCCAGGATTCGTTGCAGGGCCCACTTACTTCCGGGACTACCCATGTGGAAAGACCACGCAGGAAAGCAAACAACGTGTAGGCAGGTTGAGGTTTGAATGCAGAGAGAGATTTTTATTCCAACACGTCCGGTTAAATATCCATCATGCTCAATTCTCAGGGCCAAATAATTTCATCACTAAACCCCACCCAATGGGTGTGGCCAAGGAAGTACCATTGGCTTAGAACCCAGCCCACCTAACTAAGCTTTCCCACAATTGGGTAGGGAACAACCCAGTTGGTACCCTGCTGATCACTGTGCTCACTCTGCTTCTTGCCAGCCAGTTTCTCTAGGTTGTTTCTAAGGCTTGGGGATGAGGGACTAGAAGTGTCTTGGGTTCACTGTTTCATTTGTTGCCTTGCCTTGTGCTCTGGAATCACTATTGTGGTCACACTTGGATATTTCCTCAGCAATTCCAGTTGGTGTGTGTGTATGGGGAGATTCCTTGCTTATCCCCAAGCCCCTGGTACTTCTTGTAACTATCAAGTGGGGTTCCTGGGAAAATCCCGTCACCCCCTTCTAAGCTCTGTGCACCTCAAGTCTCACAGTGGCAAACAGGCCCACCTGTTTATATCAGCTAGCAGGGTGACTCCACCACCACAGCCACAAGCAAATGATACATTAATCCAATAATTGGCCTGGCTTAAGCATCTGGCTCCTACCTTATGCGTCAGGTGGTCCTTGGAAATCTCCGATCTAAGCTTTGTGCACTCCTAAATTATTTTTATTTTTATTTATTTTGATTTTTATGGGTCTTTTTTTGTTTTTTTTTTTTATTTTTTGAGACAGTGTCTCCCTGTAGCCTGAACTGTACTTGAACTCAGTTTAGACCAGGCTGGCGGAACTCACAGAGATCCGCGTGCCCTGCCTCCCAAGTGCTAGGAGTAAAGGCATGCTCCACCACACGCCCGCAATTTATTTTATTTCTGGTAGGTGAATGTCTGTCTGCATGCAAGTCGTGCACCCGTGTCGTGGCAATGCGGTGGAGGTCAGAAGCGGTGTCGGATTCCCCTGGAACTGAGGTTTCATGGAATTGGGAGTTGGCAGATGTTTCTGCTCTGAGACCGGAGCCGCCATGTTGGGTGTGGGATCTAACCTGGCCTCTGTAAGATCGGTCAGGTGCCTCTTAACCAACAAACCCGAGGCCATCTCTCCACCCGATTTTCTGTCTTGTGTATCCAATGTAACTGTTTGCATGCAAGTTTGTGTACCCTTGTCGTGCAAATGCTGCAGAGGTCGAAGAGGGTGTCCGGATTTCCCTGGAACTGGAGTTAATGATGGTCTCTGTAAGAGTGGTTTGGCACTCTTAAAAAACTGCTAGGCCATTCTTTCTCCTTCCAGCCCCCTAAAAATGTATTTTTATATTTTGTTTTCATCTGTACAATAAAAACATGTCCAAAGTTAAGAATAAGTACAAATAAGGAAAAAATAATGCAAAATTCTTTATAATGTCACCATTAAAGGAAAACCATTTTTATGTTGTCTACTTAACCAACATCTACTAATCTGCTCCTGTATTTCTTTTCTTTGTTTTTTTGGTTGTTTATTCATAACTTATGCATTTTTTTTTTGGTGTGGAAAACAGTGGTGGAGGAACCCTTAAAAAGACCTCAAAATGAGCCTACCACCTGACCTATCCAAACCACTTTTGGGTATATACACCCCAAGAACTCATCCTACCTGCAAAGATACTGCCACATCTATGTTTATTGGAGCTCTTTTCACAATAGCAAAGAGTTTGGGACAAACCCACATTGCACCTCGACTGAGGACTGGAAATACCAAAAATGTGGGAATCTACCAATGGAGTTCTAATGGCATTGGATGAAGAAAGTATATGAGATCACAAAATTGGCAGTAATGGATGGAACTTGAATTCATTATTCTAAGTGAAGGAAACCAGACCAAAAAAAAAAAAAAAAAAAAAAAAAAAAATGGTTTCCTTCATTTGTTGATGCTAGTAACCACAAAGCCCCTATTTAAAGAAAAACTGAAGCCAATGTTATTGTTATATTATGCTTTCTATCTGAAAGCAACTGTGATGATGTTATAATGTGAAAATCTTAATGAGTCCTAGAATTAACTTGCCATACACTTTCAGGCATGGTAATTAAAGTACATGGGTGGAAGATATATATTGATATTTTAGAGTATAGATAATAAAAGAAAAATTGAACCCCTGAAACATAATAAAAAAAAGATTGCCAGGCCTGATGGTGCACGCCTCTAATCCAGCACTCGGGAGTCAGAACCAGTCAATCTCTGTGGTTCAAGACCAACCGTTCTACAGGTAAGTTCCAGTCCAGCTTGGACTAAAGGGATACCCATGCCTCAAAAATACAAACAAAAAGGATTGTGCACTTCTTGAGCATAGAGTTGGTAGATGACAACATTGTGCCTCGGTGTCAGGTAAAATGAGTGCACTATGTACTACTTGCGCTATTTTTTTTTTTATTTTTTTTTTTAAAATGTGTAATGAATGTCACTAGCTGCTGAGTCGTTTTGCCCCCCTTGTCATGCAATGCCGCTGAGTCAGAAGAGGGGGTCAGATACCTACTGGAACTGGAGTTAAAGACGGTTTCTCAGCCACTCCATGTGGGTGCTGGGAATTGAAACCCCAGTCCTCTTAGAGTAGTCAGCTCTTAACCGCTAGGCTAATCTCTCCAGCCCCTGCACTTGCTATTTGTACATATGCATGACTTCAGGTTTATGGTAATGTGAGGCTTCCAGTGTTTTATGTTCCAAGGGCAGATAATCAAATTGGCACCACCAGATCTCACACGTGCTGTGGATGCCTTGGCAAATGAAACACAGAGATTATTAATGATTACAAACAATAGACATTCATGGGTATTAAATTTTTTTTAAATTTTAATTTTATTTTACTTTGTATTTGTATGACAATGTAAATGTCTGCATGCAGGTTTGTTGTACCCGTGATCATGCACTGCCGGGAAGGATCAGAAGAGGGCTCGAGATTCCCCTGAACTGAGGTTAAAGACGGCTCTCAGGCCCCGCCATGGGGTGTGCTGTGGATCAAACCTGGGTCCTCATCAAGAGCAGTAAGTGCTCTTAAAACACTGAACCATCCTCTTACTCTCCAGCCCTCATGGTATTTTGAAGACAGGAAAGTATTCCTACTTGATTATAAAGGGCACTTCCACAGCTCAGCCATGTCCCACACACCACTCATCATGCTTCATAATCAGCTGTGTGCTTTATCGTCAGCTGAGATGTTGAAATACTCAAAAAAATTGTTCAGGACAATTAACTTTCACTATAAAAGTAAATATAGTCCCGTATCTTTTTCTTTTTCTTTTGATTACTTGCATGGCTTCTACAACAGCTCAAAAAGAAATAGAATCCCAATATAGACATCTTAACCGATTCCGGACGACTTGTGCATGAACACATGGACAATAGGCTATTATTTTGCTACGCACATAGGCCGCTGTGCTTAGTTTGAAACGTTTTCACGTCCCTAATTTTGAAAAAGACATGGTCATGTACAAAACCATGATGTCAATATTGGTGCCCATAGGACCCTTTTGCAAGGAGAACCTACGTGCCGATCTGCACCAACATCCCTGTCCGTCCCCCCGCCTCCACAATTTGAGCCAAGGTCACACTATGCAGCCCTTGGTGGCCTAGAAATCCTTACGTACAGACCAGCTGGCCTTCAACTCAAAAGGTCTGCCTGCCTCTTGCCTCTGGAGTACTTAGAGAGCTCAATCGGGTAAAGGGACACTTGGTGCATACTGCTGAGAAGCTGATTATATCAGATCCCCAGCACTCAGGTAAAAAAATGCCTGGGCAGACTGAGGAACTGAACGCCTAGTACATGAGGTGGAAACAAGACAGGATTGCATTGAGCTTGCTGGCCCTCAGCATAGCCAAAAAACAGCAGGCTCCAGGTTCAGGGAGGGAGCCCGTGTCTCGAACAAACAAGCCCCAGAGCAATAGATAACAGCAGGTCTTCTTCTGGCCTCCACACTCACGTGCACATGGGCACAGGGACCTGCATACCCACATACTGCACAAATTTAAAAAACTTAAAATTAGATGAATTCTACTGTAAAAGCTAGTTATGTGGTTGCCTGTTTTCCATGAGAAACCATTTTCCCTACTAGTGAAGGGTTTTTTTTTTTTTTTTTTTTTTGGTCCTTTTGGAGACAGGGTCTCCCTGTAGCCCAAGCTGTCCTGGAACTCCTCTGGTAAGACCAGGCCTGGCCTTGACTCCAGAGATCCGCCTGGCATAACCCCATAATGCAACAAATTAAAAATAGTTTCCAATTAGATGAATTCTACTGTAAAAGCTAGTTATGTGGTTGCCTGTTTTCCATGAGAAACCATTTTCTGACAGTGAGGTTTTTGTTTTTATTTTTTTGTTTTTTTGGTCTTTTTTGAGACAGGTCTCCCTGTAGCCCAGCTGTTCCTGGAACTCACGTCTGAGAAACCAGGCTGGCCTTGAACTCACAGAGATCCCGCTGCCTCTCCCTCCCAAAGTGCTTAGGATTAAGGCGTGCAGCGCAACCACGCCCAGCCTGACAGGAGGTTTTTTTAGTAATATGTGAGAGTGGGTGCAAGATAGAATAATGGCCCTGAAGCAAAAGGAATATGATCTACACCTGATACACAGACAAAGTGAACTACTGAAGAACTGTAAACAACATACAAAAGAGAGGCTGCAGAGTAGAGCTGGCTGCTCATTTTCAAATCTCAGTGTTTGGTGAGGACGAGGGTACTGAATGCTATAAATATGGGCTCAACTGCCCCATTTCCCATAGTTGTACTGATGACTGAAGGTAATCCACTGAATAAATGGACGTCTTTCCTGCATTAACACGACACAACATAAGAGTTTGGTGAAGATCAGTTACAAATTCAGATCTCGTTAATGTTGTGCTGCACTCATTTCATCCAATGCTCCTAGATGTAGAGCAGTAAGATCTCTCCCCAATAGAGAGCTGATCTGAATCTAGATAGCCAGGTTGAGGCTGAATGGGACTATAGGGAGACCCCATCTAAAAAAAAAAAAAAAAAAAAAAAAAAAAAATGTTTTTTTTTTTGTATGTTTGTTTGTCATTGTCAACCTGGCTAATGTTTCTGATAGTGCCCAGAGATGGGAAGTAAAATAGAGGGACTCGTAAAGTTAACAGAAGACAATGCAACCCAGGTTAATTGAAGTAATACATCAAAAAATTTATGTCCAAAGAAGGGTTTCAATGAGAGTGGAGAAGGGGAGGGGTCAAGTAGGGCAATGCCAGTGAAAAATGAAGTAGTAAACAAGCAGTAAAAAGGGATAACATCATGTAAGCCATCACCAAGATTCAATTTCCTAAGAGCCAAGGAGTTCTTTGAAAATGTTGATGTGATCTGCCAGATGTGAAGTACACACCTTTAGTCCCACACTTCGATGCATAAGACAGGGATGTCCGATTCCAAGTCCGACCTGTGGCTATATAGGGAGTTCCAGGGTAGCTCAGGCTACATAGTGGAGACCTTCCTCAGAATAAAACAGTTGATGGCTGAGTAAATGACTACACCAGGTTTACTATGCAGAAGATGGCCACATTGACCCTGAATGTTGAAAAGCTTCTATACTTTTCAATGAAATTTGTCCCAAAACTTAACCAAGAAAGTTGACTTGTAGATTTAGCCTTCTTGGTGGATTTAACCATTCATTTAAATTAATTAAAAATGCATCTTAGCTGGGTGTGGTGGTGCACCCCTTAATCCAGTACTGGGAGACAGAGGACGTAGGATCTCTTTGCGACTGACGCCACAACGTAATCTATAATAATGAGATTCCCAGGCTGGCTAGGTTGGGCTGCATAGTGAGACTCTCTGGTAATTATGTTTTCTGGATGTTATCAATATTTTGGTATATCTGCAATTCCATTTCAATTGACTAAATGTGTGACCTGACATGTTTTGTCAAATAAATACATAGAACTGCAAAAATGCAATTCTATACTCAGCTTAACAGAAAATGTGATCCTGTCCCTTTACAAGACTTTTCTAGGTCTTGTCTTCCCAGAGACAAACATTCACACTCTTTACTATCAGACCTTTCTGAAGTTCACATTTGTGAGCAGCTACTTTTCAAGAAGAGATCTGGGGGCTGGGAGCGATGGCTCATTGGTTAAGAAGAGCACTGGCCGCTCTAGCAAAGGGCCTGGGTTCCAGTTCCAGACACAGCATGGTGGCTAATACATCTGTTATATAACGTTCAGTGATCCAGGGGATTGACACTTTCTTCTGACTTCACAGGCACACTGCATGACCCTAGATGCCACTTACATACACAAGAATAGAAGACATACACATAACATAAAAAATAAATAGTAAAATGAATAAAAGAGGCCACCACCAAAAAAAGAAGCAGCAGATTGTAGCACCAGTCTCTTGTATGTGAGTACATATCCGGATGTAACTGCAGGAACCAAAAAATGGGAAGGAAACACAGAGGTAAGGGGAAAGAAAAGGGTGGTTAGTAGAGAAACAGATGTTACTGTGGGAGGTGGGAAAAGTGGGAGTGTTTGGCTGGGATGGGGAATGGAGGGACATGCAAGGGTCCAAAGTGGCAGGGAGGAGGGAACTCAGTAGATGGAGGCTATTTCAGAGTACCACAACTAGTCACTACAGAGAATAGATGTCTGAAAGAGATGCCTATCATAGGTGAACATAGCTAACAGTGGAACCCTAACACCTAAGGATCATGGAACACAGCAGAACACGGGGTGGAGAGAATTCTAGAGCATCCATCAACTCTCACCAGTGGAGCTTCCTTATACAACGAGTGCAGGTAACACAGAAGGAAGCTCTAAGTTTAGAGAATAAGAGACTGCAGAGTGTGTGTCCCTGGATTAGATCCATAATTAAATCTCACCACATTCACTCACAGGCTCAGGAAAATCGTTGGGGCAAGAGGGGCAGAAAGATTGTAAGAGGCCAGAGTGGTTCATGAATGTAGGGAAACAGAGGCTTTCTGGCCATCGGATGCTCGCTCATGTAAAAATTGTGGCAATGGTGGGGTCAAGCTCAGGACCCATGTCAGATCAATCAGAGAAGGGCTCAGGTGGAATGAGGGGACTTGTGTGGTTTGCCCGGTTTAGTCTGGGAACTGTTGGAGATTGATTTCTACTGGGTGAGGGAGAGTGCACTTTCCTGAGATCTTAGATCATCCAGGGGCTGAACGTTGCAACCGAAGGCTAATCTGGGTACAAATGCTGAACCAAGATGGGGACTTCTCAGGAGACGTATGGCAGAATGCATTTGGTCCGGGGTGGGGGGCGTCTAAATTTGACTAAAGCTTTGGGCTGAAATGTAAAAAAGGCTCCACTAAAAAAAGAATTGAAGTAGATCAGAAGCTGGAGAGATAGCTCGCAGTTACGAGTGTGTAAACTGCTTTGTGGGGGCTTTTGGATGGATTCCGCCAAACAACTCTCATCAGGAGGCTAATAACCGCCTGTAACCAGCTCTAGGGGGACTGACACTTCTCTAGGGGGACTAACACCTCTCTAGGGGGACTGACACCTCTGGCCTCTGAGAAATGCCTCTACGTACATGCATATATACATGTAGATATATACATAAACACACGATCCAAATTTTAAAAATCTTTGTTTTTTTTGGCAGAGGCTTATGTTTGTTTAATTTCTATTTGTATTTAGGTTTTTGTAATTTCATACAGTATATCTATCTATTTAGATAATCCCGAATCGGCTCCCATACACCTCTAAGCCAGATTTCCAAGGTACTTTTGTCATATTAATATATATATAGATATATAATATATATATATATATTGTGTGTTGGTGGTGTGTGTTTGTGTAGTTGTGGTGTATGTGTGGTAAAACGAAGTCCTATCAAATTAAGCAGGTCTCTCCCACTATCCTTCAACGTGAGGGTCTAACCCGCTGCAGTCTGGTTAACCTAACCGAGTGAGTTCCCTTGAAAAGAGACGTGTCCTCTTTCCTCTCAGCAGCGGCCATGGGTTACAACCAAAAGTTGCTTAGGGTTGTTGGGATTTTCCGCCCTTTCACATGTCTGTGCTAGATTTTATCTAGTTTTGAGCTCATAGAAGTCCTTGTGCAGTGCTGTCACAGACGGCTGTGAGTTCTAATAAATATCTTCCCCCTGTCCCATGGAAGCCTGTTTTCGTTTGTGTCAGCCCACCACCTCGATCTTACAATCTTCCTGCCTCCCCCTTCCACAATGTCCCTGAGCCCTGGGTGGCATATTTTTAATATAGGAGTCTTATCCTGGGATATGTACTCTGTAGTCTCTCATTATCTGGCACTTTGGCCAGTTGTGCTTTTCTGGGTTAACCACCATCGGTTGGTGAGGGAAACCTTTTGCTGTTGAGAGTCGAGAGATGCATTAAATATTCTTTCAAGCACCCCCCGTTTCACTATGTTCCCCGCCATGGTTTTTTGGGGTAAAGAGATGCCTGTAGTGGTGGGTCAACATATGTCTGGGCCATCTCAGAGAAACAGTTTTCAAATGTTTGTTGACAATGTGTATGAACCTCTGAAGACTCTCCCACGTGTTGTAAAAAAAAAGGATGTTTTTTTGTGAGTTGTGAAAGGTAAACTTGGTCTGGTAAAATATATAGATAATATTAGAATACAGTAAAGAATTTAGGTGGTCTTTAACTGGGTGTGTGGTTCATGGAGCCTTTATCAGACTTGGGAGGCGAGGCAGGCAAGAATCATCGGTGGATATCAAGGCCACCTGGTCTACATAGTGAGTGCCAAGCCAACTGAGGCTACAAAGAGACCCAGTCTCAAAAAAAAATTAATGCTGCTTGTGATGTACAGAAGCAGGTTGTGAATTCTTTTCTTTATTGAAATGGACATTGTGGGTACTAATGTGGTTACTTTACTTTAAGAAACTTTGACCACCCAACTGCTTGCCTTTCCTCCCCAAATAAAGCATTTGGGTTCCCCAGACCCTAGAAGTCCACTATTCACCTTCTAGAGTGTGCATTATTTTCTCTTCTTGTCTTTCTCACCTGTACCTACTGCTGTGACCGCTTCTGCCATATCGTCTTAGGAACTGTGGCAAATGTTTGGTTTGGGCAGGGTACAAAAGTAGCCCTGATATAACGTTCCCAGCCACCCACTAGGATGTGTGACCCTAAAAACTTGTGGCATTCTTTCTTTTCTCTATCTTTCCAACTCATGCTTAATGATTCTTTTTTAGCCTCTTTTTCTTACTTCTTTTTGTGTTTCATGTGTATTATACTTTGTCTGGAGGTTTGTAAGTGTACCATTTCACACAGTGCCTGGGGAATCCCAGAAGAGGTTGTTGGAGTCCCCTGGAACTGAGTGTGGAGGTTTGGCTATCTGTCCCTCTGAAACGCCGGAGGCACATTTCACTCAGTGGCCGCCTTACTGTCACTGGATTGACGGCCTAGACTAATGTATAATCTGCCTAACTGTATTAGGAAGTTTTAAATTTTTTCATTTTTTATATTTTTTGACGTTTAGACTTTATTTCGCTTCTCCTTCAGTTTCTTAGCCTGGAAGACAGGCTTGGCTTGGCCATTTAAAATTCACTAAAGTGTTGACTATTTATTTCCTAAGGGCTTTGAGAAATTATTCATTGAGCTGTTCTTGACATCATATGCAGTTGAGACAGAATTTGTCTCATAAGCTAGGAGGCTAAAAGCATCTACACCTTGCATAACGGTACTCAGTAATTCTTGAGCACACAGTGGGAACTGTATCAGTGGGATTAACGACAGTTAATGCCTCTGGTTTAGCTCAGTTCTCTCAGAAATCTCAGCTTTGCGTCAACCTTCACAGGAGCAGAAGAATTGGACATTCTTCTTATTTCCAATGAATTTATACTTAACTGAGTAGATGGCTTTATGGTTAAAGAATCAGAGCTTATATCAGATAAGAAGTGGAGAAAAAGCCTTGTCCCAAGAAAATTCCCAGCCTGGGGATCAAGATAGTGTGTATCTCCAGGTGTGATCTCTTACCACTGAGTCATCTCCTTAGCCTTCCTGAAATAATTTGAGGCTGGCTGTCATTTTTAGATATGGATGTTTAAACTACATACACAATGAAGGGGAAGTCATAGAACAGAAAAAGACAAATTACATTTAGATTAATCTGTACCTTATCATGATTTGAAGCAAGTTTAAGGGGGTTTTATATGCTCTCACTGAAATATCCTCATTCTACATGGAAGTGATTATCATGGCGTTCTAAAATGAAACAGATGCAAAGATATTGGATGATGTACCAAAGGTCACTTGGTTTCAGAAAGTGTGTGTACACACGTATAAGAGATATGTCTGCCACAGTGAAAACTTTCCTCTTTACCGCTCTGAGAAGTGATAGAAGCCACAGTGGGCAGATTCAGCTCAGTAGAGGAAAGTGATCTTTATAAGTAGAGCTGTTTGGGGAATGCTTGCTCTGGTAAGCCTCTTCAAGGTATTGGTGCAATAGGAGTTGGAGAACACTTTAGTCTTGGGACCAAGAGGTTATCATGAATGTAGGCACAAGAATGATTTTAGGGTCTCTTGCAATTTGAGCATCTCCCACCTTGAAAAGACCTGACTTGAAGGATTGACGCTCTGGGTTCCTCTTCAGTAACGTGGCTCAGTTGCCAATCTGGGATGCATAATCTTTATCTTTCTTCTTTATTATTTATTTATTGTATTTCTGTATGTGTATGAATGTAACTGGCTGAATGCAAGTTTTGGTGCGCCCTTGGCAGCAATGCGCGGAGGTCAGAAGAGGGCGTCGGATTCCTCTGGAACTGGAGTGCTCCTGGAATTGGAGTTTTTAGACGGTTTTTCTCTTCTCGGCGCCATGTGGGGCGGGGATCAAACCCGTGTCGCTCTGCAAGAGCAGTCAGCCGCTCTTAACCACTAGGCCAGCTCTCCAGGCCACAGTCTTTATCTTTCAAAAGCCAATGTGAGCTACTATACATGATTTAAAATTGTGAGATCCTTTCCTTAAATAATTTATATGAAGGAGTAATCTTAACTTATCTATAATCTATTTATTTCCATGCACAAATTATACCTTTTACATGTGTTTATATACATGCAATTTAGATGTGGGGTAGACATAATTTTATATGAGTTAGGAACATACATTATTATTGTGGTGTTTCACATGAATTGTTGTAAATACTTTTGGGGTGAATCCTTCATTCCCTATTTTTTTTTTTTTTTTTTTGTGGTCTTTTTTGAGACAGGGTCTCCTTGTAGCTCTGCTGTCCCTGGAACTCACTTCTGTAGACCAGGCTGGCCTTGAGCTCACAGAGATCCTCCGGGCCCTCTGCCTCCCAGTGCCAGAGTAAGAGGCGTGTGCCCACCACTCCCGCAAATTTATTTATTGCGTAAATGTGTAATCAATATACTGTCTGCATGCAGTCTGTGCACCCCCCGTGTCTTGCAAGTGCCGCAGAGGTCAGAATAGGGGTGTCGGATTCTCCGGGAACGAGAGTCGCCTGGAATTGGAGTTTCAGACTGTTCTCGGGCGCCATGTGGGGTGCTGGGGCTCAATCCGGGTCCTCTGTTAAGAGCAGTCGGCGCCTTAAACCGGTAGGTCATCTCTCCATGCTTCCATCCCTCATTTCCTTTTTTTATCATGATCTTGGTGCATGTTTATCTCGGAGTATTTTCAGTGCTCAAATAGAATATGTGAGTCAACTGCTCTCTCTCTCACTATGATAGTGATCAACTTCTTCATGATAGTTTGCTATAGAGGACAAGATATGAANCACGTTTCCCACCCTTTGCCAAAACTTTTCACCTGCCCAAGCCCAGGACAGGAATTTCACACCAGCTTTTCAGGTTGGTGGTCTACAAAGGGAGCCTTTTTTTTTTTTTTTTCCTAAGCATATCTTTTTTTTTTTTTTTTAATTTTATTTATTTCTGTATGTGTATGAATGTACTGTCTGCATGCAGGTTTGTGCACCCGTGTCGTGCAATGCCGCAGAGGTCAGAAGAGGGTATCGGACTCCCCTGGAACTGGAGTTTCAGACGGTTCTCAGCCACCATGTGGGTGCTGGGGATCGAACCCGGGTCCTCTGTAAGAGCGGTCAGCGCTCTTAACCGCTAGGCCATCTCTCCAGCCCCAAAAGGGAGCCTTTTTCCAAACCAACTGCTCACCCACAACACTAGCTACCCACTGGTCATCTGAACAAAATGCAGGCTCAGCCTGTATGCACACAAAAAAATTAAGAAACAGCAGCCGCGAATTCCACAATGATGTTAATTGGAATTCAATCTTTTTTATTTTTAAATTTTTATACCTTTTATTTTTTATTCCCAAATACCCAAATCTTATTAACACTTTAATACAATGAAAACCTGGCTGCATCTTTGTTTTAGATGTTGAAAGGGCGTAACCAGTAGGTGGCAGTGTAGAGCCATTATTTTAAGATTTTTAATAGATAACCCATAACCTTTGTTGAAATTGAATTATGTTTTGGCTGTTTAATATAAATCTGCATCTTGAGAAGGAAGGGCCACGTTCCAACTCAGAGGCAATGTTTTTACTGGTATCATGGCTGTTAACATTGAAATATACTTAGAACGTAGGTACACACATCCATACACACGTGTGTGCGCACATACATACACACATACATACATACATACATACATACATAATAAAGGTTTATTAGGTTGACCTGTAAGGGAAAATAGTCATATTGTTTGATGTCCAATGAAAAACATGAAATTTTTATAATTTGTTATAGGGTTATTTTTACATAATTAGAATAAATGTCCTAGTAATGCAAGAAACAGCTGAGATCCATATGCCACCTCTTAGGCCCATTTGCAACCACTTGCCTTCAATGAACTATACCTAAAATTTACTATTCTTTTCCTATCCTATCCCTTCTGGTTAATTACTCCTAAGCTGTCCCTCTGCTAAGCCTAAGTGTACCTATGCTATTTACAAATCTAAAGATTGAGAATTTCCAAAAGTAGACAGGCCTGATCCATCATGTCTTATTATTAAGGACTTTGGAATAATAATTATCCATAATCACAACAATTACAACCATTATTAATTATTAATCATCAATAATTAGTATTAACTGTTATTAGTCACAACAATTACTAATAATTATTATGAATAATTGTCAATAATAATAGCTAACAATTTACCATTAGACTGAATTTTATCAATTATTATTAATAATTATATTCAACAACAGCTATAACCATTAATAACAATTACTAATAATTAGCAACAATCTATCATTAAACTGAATAATATGCATACTATAAACCCAATTAAAATTGTTAACAGTAAGGGGTATTGTATTAGTCACTTTTCTGTTGCTGTGATAAAACACCATGACCAAGGAACTTATAAAAGGAAGAGTTTATTTGAGCTTACGATTGATGATTCCAGGGAATTAGAGTCCATTGTGGCCGGAGGCATGGTGGCTGGAGCTGGAGCAGCAGGCCGAGGGTCACATCTCACAATGAGCACAGGAGGCCAAGAGAGAGCGACTGGAGACTGCAAGGCTTGTTAAACTCACTAAGCCTGCCCCCAGTGACATACTTCCTCCAGAACGGCCACACCTTCTAAGACCTCCAAAAACAGTGCCACCAACTGGAGACAAATGTCTAAATACTTACAGCCTATGGGGGACACTCATTCAAACCACCACATTCCACTCCCTGGCCCCCATAAGCTCCTGACCATATAAAATGCAAAATGCATTTAGTCCAATCTTAAAAGTCCCCATAATCTTTACCAGTTTCAATGCCATTCAAAAGTCTACAATCCAAAGTCTCTTCTGAGACTCAGGCCAATCTCTTAACTGTAAGCTCCTGTAAAATCAAAAGGCAAATTACAGACAAACTCCCAACATACTGAACTGAATATCACATTCCATTCCAAAAGGGAGAATAGAGGCATAGTGAGGAAATATTGGACTCAAAAAAAAAACCGAAAACCAGCAGGGCAAAAACCAAGTCCAGTAGCTCCCATGTGTGACTCTGGGACTTGAACTTCCAAAGGGCATAGATGGCTCAGCTCTTCCAGCTTTTCTTGCAACATACATCTCTCTCTTATGCTGGTAACCACTCCCTGTATGCAGCTCTCCTTGCAACATATCTTACAGCTCTGGCATCCTCAAATGTCTTCTTGGGGTCTCCGCTGCCAACCAGGCTTCACAGTCACAGCCTTTCATGCAATGGCCGATCAGGGTTTCGTAGAGCAGGGACACCCCTGCTGCACTCTGCCGGACCTTGGCAGCTCTCTGAAACTGTGGAGAAGAACTGATGACCCTTCACTCTTGCAAACTTCATCCTCTAAAGCCAGCACCACGTGAATGAAACTGCCGAGTTGGCTGCAAGTTTGGGATGGAATCTCCCCTACTTTAACCACATTTGCAATTTTTCTCTGCCCTGGACTTGTTGGAGTAGAAAACGATTTCATATTTTCCTTTCAAAAGGCCTGGAGGATGAGCTGGTGTGGGCTTGCCGGAAGGTACTGATCTTTGTTTACTTGTAAATCTCCAGCCTCTCCTTAATCACTTTAGTCCCTTATGAAAGGGAGCCGCTCCTTCACATGCCTGGCCACACCTTTAATTCTTCCAGTGTAAAAAAGTTATCAGATCCAACTGGGTACAGTCTGCATTTTCCTTCTGCCCGATTTTGCTACTTTTCACGGTAACATCTGCACAATTGTCACCATTAATAGCCATGCCACCATTCCACAACTAGGCTGTCTTGAAATATCCCCCCCCAAAGACATCACCACTGCTTTCACTTAGATCAGGGCAGCATCTGGGTTTAGGGCAAATTGCTGCAGACCTCTTTGAAAAGAGGCCCAGTTGCTGCACTAAGTCTTTTTCTTTTCCTCCGGAACCACATCTTTTGCAGCCATGCTTTCTTCCAGGCCTCCACTAGAATGGCCCTTTAAGCTCTTGCTTACAGTAGTCAACAGCCTTTCTAGCCAAAGTTTCCAAAGTCTTAAGCCACATTTCTCCAACATCTACATGGTCGCGTTTCTTCACACCAACAGCCCACTCTCTGGGACCAAATAACTGTATTAGTCGCTTTTTCTGTGGCTGTGATAAAACACCATGACCAAGGAACTTTATAAAAGGAAGATTTTATTTGAGCTATGATTGAAATTTCCGGGGATTAGAGTCCATTGTGGCGGGAGGCATGGCCGCAGGGGGCTGGAGCAAGCAGGAAGTCAAGGGTCACATCTTGCAAATGAACACAAGAAGCAGAGAGAAGGACAGCTGGAGACCCAAGAGGCGTTAAACTCTCTAAGCTTCCCCCAGTGACATACTTCCTCTAGGACGGCCCACACCTTCTAAGACCTCCAAAACAGTGCCACCACCTGGAGACAAATTCTGAATACTTACAGCCTATGGAGAACACTCATTCAACCACCACAGGTATAAACAAACATTTTTTTTCATGAATCTATTTTTGTTTAGAGTTAGCTAAATATATTTAAA
>VZQC01015340.1:547624-748751 GCA_009823505.1 Rhizomys pruinosus | reverse complement strand
CTGGCCTCGAACTCACAGAGATCCGCGTGCCTCTGCCTCCCAAGTGCTAGGATTAAAGGCATGCGCCACCACGCCCGGCATTTATTTATTTCTGTATGTGTATCAATGTACTGTCTGCATGCAAGTCTTGGCACCCGTGTCGTGCAATGCTGTGGAGGTCAGAAGAGGGTGTCGGATTCCCCTGGAACTGGAGTTCTCCTGGAATTGGAGTTTCAGATGGTTCTCGGCCGCCATGTGGGTGCTGGGATCGAACCCGGGTCCTCTGTAAGAGCGGTCAGTGCTCTTAACCGCTAGGCCATCTCTCCAGCCCCTATTTCTGTATGTGTATCAATGTACTGTCTGCATGCAAGTTTGTGCACCCGTGTCGTGCAATGCTGCAGAGGTCAGAAGAGGGTGTCGGATTCCCTTGGAACTGGAGTTAAGGATGGTCCTCTGTAAGAGTGGTTGGCACTCTTAACTGCTAGGCCATCTCTCCAGCCCCCTAAAATTATTTTTATATTTGTTTTCATACTGTACAATAAAAACATGTCCAAAGTTAAGAATAAGTACAAATAAGGAAAAAATAATGCAAAATTCTTTATAATGTCACCATTAAAGGAAAACCATTTTTATGTTGTCTACTTCAACAACATCTACTATCTGCTCTGTATTTTCTTTTCTTTGTTTTTTTGTTGTTAAATTCATAACTTTGCATTTTTTGTGTGTGGAAAACAGTGTGGAGAACCCTTAAAAGACTCAAAATGAGCCTACCACCTGACCTAGCCATACCACTTTTGGGTATATACCCACAAGACTCATCCTACTGCAAAGATACATGCACATCTATGTTTATTGGAGCTCTTTTCACAATAGCAAAGAGTTGGAACCAACCCAAATGCACCTCAACTGAGGACTGGATAACAAAAATGTGGTACATCTACACAATGGAGTTCTATGCAGTGATAAAGAAAGATGACATCACAAAATTTGCAGGTAAATGGATGGAACTTGAAGTCATTATGCTAAGTGAAGTAACACAGTCCCCCCAAAACAAATGGTGAATGGTTTCCTTCATTTGTGGATGCTAGTACCAAATCCCCTATTGAAAGAAAAACTGATCAATGTTATTGTTATATTATGCTTTCTATCTGAAAGCAACTGTGATGTTAAAATGTGAATATCTTAATGAGTCCTAGAATTAACTTGCCATACACTTTCAGGCATGGTAATTAATGTACATGGGTGGAAGATATATATTGATATTTTAGAGTAATATATAATTAAAAGAAAAATCTGAACCCCTGAACATAATAAAAAAAAGATTGCCAGGCCTGATGGTGCACGCCTCTAATCCCAGCACTCGGGAGGCAAGAGACAGGCAGATCTCTGTGAGTTCAAGGCCAGCCTGGTCTACAGAGTAAGTTCCAGTCCAGCTTGGACTAAAGGGATACCCTGTCTCAAAAATACAAACAAAAAGGATTGTGCACTTCTTGAGCATAGAGTTGGTAGATGACAACATTGTGCCTCGGTGTCAGGTAAAATGAGTGCACTATGTACTCGCTATTTTTTTTTTTTATTTTTTTTTTAATGTGTATGAATGTACTGCCTGCATGTAGGTTTGCGCACCTGTCATGCAATGCCGCGGAAGTCAGAAGAGGGTGTCAGATACCTCTGGAACTGGAGTTAAAGACGGTTCTCAGCCTCCATGTGGGTGCTGGGGATTGAACCCCAGTCCTCTGTAAGAGTAGTCAGCGCTCTTAACCGCTAGGCTATCTCTCCAGCCCCTGCACTTGCTATTTGTACATATGCATGACTTCAGGTTTATGGTAATGTGAGGCTTCCAGTGTTTTATGTTCCAAGGGCAGATAATCAAATTGGCACCACCAGATCTCACACGTGCTGTGGATGCCTTGGCAAATGAAACACAGAGATTATTAATGATTACAAACAATAGACATTTCATGGTATTTAAAATTTTTTTTTAAATTTTAATTTTATTTACTTTTGTATGTGTATGAATGTAATGTCTGCATGCAGGTTTGTGTACCCGTGTCATGCAATGCCGGGAAGGTCAGAAGAGGGCTACAGATTCCCCTGGAACTGAAGTTAAAGACGGCTCTCAGCCGCCATGTGGGTGCTGGGGATCAAACCTGGGTCCTCTGCAAGAGCAGTAAGCACTCTTAACCACTGGGCCATCTCTCCAGCCCTCATGGTATTTTGAAGACAGGAAAGTATTCCTACTTGATTATAAAGGGCACTTCCACAGCTCAGCCATGTCCCACACACCACTCATCATGCTTCATAATCAGCTGTGTGCTTTATCGTCAGCTGAGATGTTGAAATACTCAAAATTTTCAGGACAATTAATTTCCACTATAAAAGTAAATATAGTCCCGTATCTTTTATTTTTCTTTTGATTCTTGCATGGCTTCTACAACATCTCAAAAGAAAATAGAATCCCAAGATAGAAATATTACAGATGAAGGAAGATTGTGAAATGAAAAAATGGACAAATGGCTATTATTTTGCTAAGGCAAATAGGCAGATTTGCTTAGTTTGAAAGTTTTCAAAGTCCATAATTTGAAAAGACATTGTATGTAAAAACATGATGTCAAATTTGGTGCCCATAAGGACCCTTATTGCAAGGAGAAAATAGTAGATCTGAAAAAAATCCATGTTCTCAACAGCATCAAAAATTTGAGCCAAGGTCACACTATGCAGCCCTTGGTGGCCTAGAAATCCTTACGTAACAGACCAGGCTGGCCTTCAACTCAAAAAGGTCTGCCTGCCTCTGCCTCTGGAGTACTGAGGAGATGGCTCAGCGGGTAAGGACACTTGGTGCATACGCTTGAGAAGCTGAGTTCAGATCCCCAGCACTCAGGTAAAAATGCTGGGCATGACTGAGTACACCTGGAACGCCAGTACTAGCATGAGGTGGAACACAGACAGGATTGCTGGAGCTTGCTGGCCCTCAGCATAGCCAAAAAACAGCAGGCTCCAGGTTCAGGAGGGAGCCTGTCTCGAACAAACAAGCCAGAGCAATAGAGAACAGCATGTCTTCTTCTGGCCTCCACACTCACGTGCACATGGGCACAGGGACCTGCATACCCACATACTGCACAAATTTAAAAATAGTTACAATTAGATGAATTCTACTGTAAAAGCTAGTTATGTGGTTGCCTGTTTTCCATGAGAAACCATTTTCTGACAGTGAGGTTTTTGTTTTTTTTTTTTTTTGGTCTTTTTGAGACAGGGTCTCCCTGTAGCCCCAGCTGTCCTGGAACTCACTCTGTAGACCAGGCTGGCCTTGAACTCACAGAGATCCGCCTGCCTCTGCCTCCCAAGTGCTAGGATTAAAGGCGTGCACCACCACGCCCAGCCTGACAGTGAGTTTTTTAAGTAATATGTGGAGAGTGTGCCAGATATAATATGCCCTGAAAAAAAGGAATATTGATCTCACCTGATTACACAGACAAGTGAACTACTGAAGAAACTGTAAAAACTACCAAAAGAGATCTGCAGAGTAGAGCTGCTCATTTCAAATCTCATGGTTTGGTGATGGACGATGGTACTGATGCTATAAATATGGCTCAACTGCCCATTTCCATGAGCTGTACTGATGATGAAGGTAATGCCACTGAATAAATGGCTTCTTTCCTGCCATTACACGACACAAAATAAAGAGTTCTGTGAAGATCAGTTAAAAATTCAGATCTAGGTATGGTGGTGCACACCTTTCATCCAAGTGCTCCTGAGGTAGAGGCAGGAAGATCTCTCCCCAAGAGAGGGAGGCTGATCTGATCTAGATAGCCAGTTGAGGCCTGATGGGACTATAGGGAGACCTTGTATCAAATAGTAAGTACATTAAAATGTTTTTTTTTGTTGTTGTTGTTCATTGTCAACCTGGCTAATGTTTCTGATAGTGCCCAGAGATGGGAAGTAAAATAGAGGGACTCGTAAAGTTAACAGAAGACAATGCAACCCAGGTTAATTGAAGTAATACATCAAAAAATTTATGTCCAAAGAAGGGTTTCAATGAGAGTGGAAGGGGGAGGGGGGTCACAGAGGGCAATGCCAAGTGAAAAATGAATAGTAACAAAGCAGTAAAAATGGATAACATCATGTAAGCCATCACCAAGATTCAATTTCCTAAGAGCCAAGGAGTTCTTTGAAAATGTTGATGTGATCTGCCAGATGTGAAGTACACACCTTTAGTCCCAGCACTTCGAGGCAGAGACAGGGATGTCCGAGTTCAAGGCCAGCCTGGGCGATATAGTGAGTTCCAGGGTAGCTCAGGCTACATAGTGAGACCTTGCCTCAGAAGAAAACTGTTGATGCTGAGTATGACGACACCAGTTACTATGCAGAAGATGGCCACATTGACCCTGAATGTTGAAAAGCTTCTATACTTTTCAATGAAATTTGTCCCAAAACTTAACCAAGAAAGTTGACTTGTAGATTTAGCCTTCTTGGTGGATTTAACCATTCATTTAAATTAATTAAAAATGCATCTTTAGCTGGGTGTGGTGGTGCACACCTTTAAATCCAGTACTGGGAGACAGAGGCAGGTAGGATCTCTGTGAGACTGAGACCAACTTAATCTATATAATGAGTTCCAGGCTGGCTAGGGGCTGCATAGTGAGACTCTCTGGTAATTATGTTTTCTGGATGTTATCAATATTTTGGTATATCTGCAATTCCATTTTCAATTGACATAAATGTGTGACCTGACATTTTTTCAAATAAAATACATAGAACTGCATGCCATTCTATACTCAGCTTACAGAAAATGTGATCCTGTCCCTTTACAAGACTTTTCTAGGTCTTGTCTTCCCAGAGACAAACATTCACACTCTTTACTATCAGACCTTTCTGAAGTTCACATTTGTGAGCAGCTACTTTTCAAGAAGCAGATCATGGGGGCTGGAGCGATGGCTCAGTGGTTAAGAGCAATTGGCTACTCTTGCAAAGGACCTGGATTCAGTTCCCAGGACCCACATGGTGGCTAATAACCATCTGTATATAACTTCAGTTCCAGGGGATCTGACACTTTCTTCTGACTTCCACAGACATTGCATGACATAGATGCACTTACATACATGCAAGAAATACAGACATACACATAACATAAAAATATAGTAAAATGAATAAAAGAGGCCACCAGGCCAAAAAAAGAAGCAGCAGATTGTAGCACCAGTCTCTTGTATGTGAGTACATATCCTGATGTAACAGCAGAAGCCAGGAAAATGGAAAGGAAACACAGAGGTAAAGGGAAAGAAAGGGTGGTATAGTAGAGAACAGATGTTAATGGAGGACTTGGGGAAAGTGGGAGTGTTTGGCTGGGATGGGGAATGGAGGGACATGCAAGGGTCCAAAGTGGCAGGGAGGAGGGAACTCAGTAGATGGAGGCTATTTCAGAGTTCCACAACTGGTCACACACAGAGAATATATGTCTGAGAGATGCCTAGTCATAGGTGACATATCTACAGTGGAACCTCTACACCTAAGGATCATGGAACACAGCAGAACACGGGGTGGAGAGAATTCTAGAGCATCCATCAACTCTCACCAGTGGAGCTTCCTTATACAACAGAGTGCAGTGTACACAGAAGGCATCTCTAAGTTTTAGAGAATAAGAGACTGCAGAGTGTGTGTCCCTGGATAGGACTCCTATATTAAATCTCACCCATTCACGGCTCAGGAATCGTTGCGGAAGAGGGGGCAGAAAGATTGTAAGAGCCAGGATTGGTTCATGAATGTAGGGAAACAGAGGCTTTCTGGCCATCGGATGCTCGCTCATGTAAACTTGTGGCAATGGTGGGGTCAAGCTCAGGACCCATGTCAGATCAATCAGAGAAGGGCTCAGAGTGGAATGAGGGGACTGTGTGGTGGGCCCAGGTTTAGCCTGGGAACTGTTGGAGACTGATTACTACTGGGTGAGGGAGAGTGCACTTTCCTTGAGATCTCTAGATCATCCAGGGGATGAACTTGCACCGAAGGCTATCTGGGTACAAATGCTGACCAGATGGGACTTCAGACGTATGGCAGAATGCATTTGGTCCGGGGTGGGGGGCGTCTAAATTTGACTAAGAGCTATTGTCTGAAATGTACAAAAGCTCCCTAAAAAAAGAATTGAATAGTCAGAACTGGAGAGATAGCTCGGCAGTTAACAGTGTGTACTGCTCTTGTGGTGGGCTTGGGTTTGATTCCCACAACTCTCATCAGGAGGCTAATAACCGCCTGTAACCAGCTCTAGGGGGACTGACACTTCTCTAGGGGGACTAACACCTCTCTAGGGGGACTGACACCTCTGGCCTCTGAGAAATCCTCTACTTACATGCATATATTAACATGTAGATATATACATAAACACACGATCCAAATTTTAAAAATCTTTGTGTTTTTTTGCAGAGGCTTATGTTTTTAATTTCTTATTTGTATTTAGTTTTTGTAAATTTCATACAGTATATCTGATCATATTTAGATATCCCCATCTGCATCCCTCATACAGCCCTCTAACCAGATTTCAGGTACTTTGTCATATATATATATATATATATATATATATTAATATATTATATATGTGTGTGTGTGTGTGTGTGTGTGTGTGTATGTGTGTGTAAAGTCCTATCAAATTAAGCATGTATCTCCAAATATCCTTCAACGTGGGTCTAACCACTGCAGTCTGGTTAACCTACCATGAGTCCCTTGAAAGAGACTGTCTCTTTCCTTCTCAGCGGCCATGGGTTACCAAAAGTTGCTTAGGTTAGGTTGGGATTTCCTACCACTTTCCCATGTCTGTGCTAGGATTTTATCTAGTTTGAGCTTCCATGAGTCTTGTGCGTGCTGTCACTACTGCTGTGAGTTCATATGAATATCTTCCCAGCTGTCTGGAAGCCTGTTTCGTTGTGGTCATCCACCACCTCTGATCTTACAATCTTCCTGCTCCCTCTTCCACAATGGTCCCTGAGCCTTGAGTGGCACTTGTCCTGCTCAGAGATAAGGAATTTTCAGTCTCTCGTTCTCTGCACTTTGGCCAGTTGTGGCTTTCTGGGTTAACCACCATCTGTTGCGTGAGGAAGCCTTGCTGTTGAGAGTCGAGAGATGCATTAATATTCTTTCCCCCCCCGTTTCACTATGTTCCCTGAGGCTTTTGGGTAGAGATTGCACTGTAGATGTGTCACATATGTCTGGGCATCTCATAGAAACTTATTCAGTATGTTTGACCAATTGTGGAACTCTGTAATACTCTCCACGTGTTGTAAAAAGAAGGATTTTTGATGAGTTGTGAAAGGTACACTTGTCTGTAAATATATAGATACATATTTAGAATACAGTAAGAAATTAGGTTTGCTAGCTGGGTGTGGTGGTTCATGCCTTTAATCCCAGTACTTGGGAGGCAGAGGCAGGCAGATCTCTGTGGATTCAAGGCCAGCCTGGTCTACATAGTGAGTTCCAAGCCAGCTGGAGCTACAGGGAGACCCTGTCTCAAAAAAAAATTATGCTTGCTTAGTGATGTAAGAAAAGCAGGTTGTATTCTTTATTGAAAATTGGACATTGTGGGTACATAATGTGGTTACTTTAAGAACTTTGACCACCCAAACTGCTTCCTTTCTCAAAAGCA
Source organism: Rhizomys pruinosus (assembly GCA_009823505.1). Lineage (NCBI taxonomy): Eukaryota > Metazoa > Chordata > Mammalia > Rodentia > Spalacidae > Rhizomys > Rhizomys pruinosus. Next base: position 741,148 of record VZQC01015340.1, on the reverse strand, counting down.
TTTGGTTTCCCCAGACCCTGAGAGTCACATGTTAACCTTCTAGAGTGGTGAATTCTTTCTCTTATTGTCTTTCTCATGGCCTCATGCTGTGAAGCTTCTGACCATATCTTCTTAGGATGTGGCAAATGGTTTGGTTTGGGGCAGGTAAAAAGTATGCCTCTGAATAACTTCCCAGAAACACTGATGTGTGACCAAAAAACTTGTGATTCTTTCTCTTTCTCTATCTTTCCAACTCATGCTTAATGATTCTTTTTTAGAATATTTTTTATTTACTTATTTTTGTTTTATGTGTATTAGTACTTTGTCTGGAGGTTTGTAAGTGTACCATTTCACACAGTGCCTGGGGAATCCCAGAAGAGGTTGTTGGAGTCCCTGGAACTGGAGTTATGGAGGTTTGGCTATCTGTCTCTGAGAACTCTGTACCAGTGTCTCAGTGGCAGTGCCTTACTGTAGCACTGGTGACGCTAGTGAACTAATGATACTAATCTGCCTAACTGTAATTAGGAAGTTTAAATTTTTTATTTTTTTATTTTTTGAAAGTTTAGACTTTTTATATTCTCCTTAAGTTTCTTAGCCTGGAAGACAGGCTTGGCTTGGCCATTTAAAATTCACTAAAGTGTTGACTATTTATTTCCTAAGGGCTTTGAGAAATTATTCATTGAGCTGTTCTTGACATCATATGCAGTTGAGACAGAATTTGTCTCATAAGCTAGGAGGCTAAAAGCATCTACACCTTGCATAACGGTACTCAGTAATTCTTGAGCACACAGTGGGAACTGTATCAGTGGGATTAACGACAGTTAATGCCTCTGGTTTAGCTCAGTTCTCTCAGAAATCTCAGCTTTGCGTCAACCTTCACAGGAGCAGAAGAATTGGACATTCTTCTTATTTCCAATGAATTTATACTTAACTGAGTAGATGGCTTTATGGTTAAAGAATCAGAGCTTATATCAGATAAGAAGTGGAGAAAAAGCCTTGTCCCAAGAAAATTCCCAGCCTGGGGATCAGAGAATAGTGTGTATCTCATGTGTGTATCTCTTACCCACTGAGTCATCTCCTTAGCCTTCCTGAAATAATTTGAGGCTGGCTGTCATTTTTAGATATGGATGTTTAAACTACATACACAATGAAGGGGAAGTCATAGAACAGAAAAAGACAAATTACATTTAGATTAATCTGTACCTTATCATGATTTGAAGCAAGTTTAAGGGGGTTTTATATGCTCTCACTGAAATATCCTCATTCTACATGGAAGTGATTATCATGGCGTTCTAAAATGAAACAGATGCAAAGATATTGGATGATGTACCAAAGGTCACTTGGTTTCAGAAAGTGTGTGTACACACGTATAAGAGATATGTCTGCCACAGTGAAAACTTTCCTCTTTACCGCTCTGAGAAGTGATAGAAGCCACAGTGGGCAGATTCAGCTCAGTAGAGGAAAGTGATCTTTATAAGTAGAGCTGTTTGGGGAATGCTTGCTCTGGTAAGCCTCTTCAAGGTATTGGTGCAATAGGAGTTGGAGAACACTTTAGTCTTGGGACCAAGAGGTTATCATGAATGTAGGCACAAGAATGATTTTAGGGTCTCTTGCAATTTGAGCATCTCCCACCTTGAAAAGACCTGACTTGAAGGATTGACGCTCTGGGTTCCTCTTCAGTAACGTGGCTCAGTTGCCAATCTGGGATGCATAATCTTTATCTTTCTTTTTATTTTATTTTATTTATTTCTGTATGTGTATGAATGTACTGTCTGCATGCAAGTTTGTGCACCCGTGTCATGCAATGCCGCGGAGGTCAGAAGAGGGCGTCGGATTCCTCTGGAACTGGAGTTCTCCTGGAATTGGAGTTTTAGACGGTTCTCGGCCGCCATGTGGGTGCTGGGGATCAAACCCGGGTCCTCTGTAAGAGCTGTCAGCGCTCTTAACCACTAGGCCATCTCTCCAGCCCAGTCTTTATCTTTCAAAAGCCAATGTGAGCTACTATACATGATTTAAAATTGTGAGATCCTTTCCTTAAATAATTTATATGAATTAAGGTAATTCTTGAAATTATCTATAATCTATTTATTTCCATGCACAAATTATACCTTTTACATGTGTTTATATACATGCATGTATATTAGGGTATACATAATTTTATATGATTTTAGGAACATACATATATTATGTGTGTTCACATGAATTGTTGTAATACTTTGGTTGAATCACTTCATTTCCCTTTTTTTTTTTTTTTTTTTTGGTCTTTTTGAGACAGGGTCTCCTTGTAGCTCTGGCTGTCCTGGAACTCACTCTGTAGACCAGGCTGGCCTTGAGCTCACAGAGATCCTCGTGCCTCTGCCTCCCAAGTGCCAGGATTAAAGGCGTGTGCCACCACGCCCAGCATTTATTTATTTCTGTATGTGTATCAATGTACTGTCTGCATGCAAGTCTGTGCACCCGTGTCGTGCAATGCCGCAGAGGTCAGAAGAGGGTTTCGGATTCTCCTGGAACTAGAGTTCTCCTGGAATTGGAGTTTCAGACGGTTCTCGGCCGCCATGTGGGTGCTGGGGCTCGAATCCGGGTCCTCTGTAAGAGCAGTCGGCGCTCTTAACCGGTAGGTCATCTCTCCAGCCCCTCATTTCCCTTTTTTATCATGATCTTGGTGCATGTTTATCTCGGAGTATTTTCAGTGCTCAAATAGAATATGTGAGTCAACTGCTCTCTCTCTCACTATGATAGTGATCAACTTCTTCATGATAGTTTGCTATAGAGGACAAGATATGAAGGTCATAGCAACTTCAAGGAAGAAAATTCTCCCATGTGAAAATGAGTTTTGTATTACTGTGTGTGTGTGTGTGTGTGTGTGTGTGTGTGTGTGTTGGTTAACTGTGAGGAGACTTAATTCCAAATCATTGGCCCAGATAGGGCTCAAGTCTTATACAGAGAATGAGTATATAAACAGTTCTATAAGCTGGTCACGCTGGGCTAGACAACTAGGAACAGAGGGGCTTGGTGGCAACAGTGTGTCTCACTCCGCAGGTGTGGTCTCCCTGATAGGATCTAGCTGACCTTAGAGTCTCTGTGGGATGGACAGTAAGGATCCCACACGGCAGTAGCCATGCTGGCTTGCGAGTTAGCTCCTTTCCTTTTTTTCTTTTCCTACATGAATCCCCTGGAATCTGGTGTTATTTAAGCAAGATAAAGATCTGTGCTATCTTTTCCATGTCATACTTTATTCTGATCTTTACACCCTGTAGGGTATCCTAGAAATGCCTGTCTTGGTTGTTTTCTCCTTACATCAGTCCCTCACCCAGGGACGAGGCTCCATTGATTATAGCACTGGAAACCTCCAGACCAGAAAGCTCCACGGCATTTCTAGTCCCATGCACTGATGTCCTGGGCTCAAATGTGACAGTCTACCTGAACACTGCAAGCTGTGAGACACATGTTACTATTTGGAAGCAAGATGGATTACATGTGTGTGGATTTCCAAGGCAGAGAAAGAACACTCAAAAACATTTTGGTGAAAGTCCACATCACTGCTTCACAAGGGTGTGGGCAGTGCCCACATCCTCGATTTTGAAGGTCCAGTACCAGTTATTTAGTAGATTTCAATATCTCTTTGTTTGGTGATTAATCACAAAAGTAGTCCTTTCCAATCCTACCACACAGTTTATTTTTTACTCAAGTGGTAGCTAGAGGCTGGGTGGGTAGCCCATTAGACTTGTGGCCACATTGGGATTGGTGACAGACAGTTTAAGAGGGGTTATGGTTATTGAGTGGCCTATGTCTCATGAGCCCTTAACAGCTGAGTTATCTTTCCAGCCCTAAAGTATACTTGTCATTTACGAAAATTTGCTATTCACATTAGCAGTTATTATCTACAAATACTGTATCAGTTTGCATAACTGCATACGTGAAATCTCAGCAATGGTTTCTTCACTCCCACACCTGTACTATATATTTATATTTTTAAATGGTTGCCAGTCTAGTAGGCCAGTGCTTTCTTTCTATCTTAATGATTTTCTTTCTAGGAAGTTAGGAGATACAAATGGCCAGATAATTTTAGCTTGGTTTTGTCTGGAGCTCCTAAATACTATGTTTTATGTTCACACAATACTCCACTATATAGCTTTATCAAAGTTAACCCTTCCCTACTTGTTATTTAAACTGTGTATGTATTTTCCTTTTGACACAGAGTCTCATGCAACCCAGACAGGCCTCAAACTTACTAAGGAGCTGAAGTAGACCTTGAACTTGCCTCTTTTTTCAGAGTTCTGGGATTACAAATGTGCAGTATCACCCCATTTATTTACTGCTGGGGATTGAACTCCGGGATTATGCATGCCGGGTGAGAATTCTCCCAGCTGAGCTGTATTCCCAACACAAATACTTTCTAATTAAAAATTATTTATTATATGTGTATGAGTGTATTGTCTGCATGTATGTAGTGCAGACAATATGTAAGTGCACCTGTGTTGTACAATGCCCGCAGAAGAGGGCATCAGATCCCCTAGGACTGGAGTTACAGATAATAATAGCCACCATGTGGATGCTGGGAACTGAACCCAGGTCTTCTGTAAGAACAGCCTGTGCTCTTAATCACTGAATCATCTCTCCAGCCCCCAAGTTCCAACTTTTGAGAAAAGCATCATCGGTGTGCTGAAAGTGTGCGTGTGTGTGTGTGTGTGTGTGTGTGTGTGTGTGTGTGTTAGGATATATTTTCAATTGTCACATTAAAATATTGGTATTCAATTATTTAAGTCTTACTACTTTGAGCCTTACTAATGTAAAAAGCTGTCCAGGAGTCTGGTCACATCTGACAGTCAGTACAGTGCAATGCTGTTTCAACATTGCCTCTCACTCCTGATAAAGTGAGGGTTCCCATCAGGTGTTAGTATTCATGAGAAGGAACAATGGCCTAAAGTCCTTCTGCTAAGGAGCAAGGGGGTGGTGGGAATTCCTGCTCTTTCTAACTCTAACCTTGTTGTCACGTGTTGGCTCAGAGCACTTCCCCTAACGTGACCTTAGTCTCTTCTCACTTGTTTACATTGCTTGTTCATTTGGCCATCAAATGGTGACCTGAATTTTGGTGTCTAAGCCTTGGAGAACTGTAGTTCCTGTCTTCCCTTGCCATACCTACACAAACCCCCTTTTAGAGTAACAAGCTATATATAATCGATAAGACCACAAGTAAATACAACATCAGCAATGAAAGTCAGCAAAGTAACTTTTAGAGGGAATCGATCTCTGAGTTTGACAGTTTAGAGCTGCCTGGGGCATGCAGAAAACAATTAGGAAACCATGAAATGCTATAACATTTAATGAAGAACCAAACAGAGGACTGGGGAGATGGCTCAATGAGTAAAAGCACTTGCTGAGCAAGCATGTGTACCTGGGTTCAAGCCTCTACATCCCATGTAGAGCTGAGTGTTGTGCACCTGTTAATCCCAGGGCTCCTATGGTGGGCAGGGAGGCAGAGATGGGAGCATTTCTGTAAGCTCACAGGGAAGCTAGCTTGACATAAGCTTAGTGAAAGGTGGAAGGTGAGCACCAGCACCAGAGGTTGACCTTTGACCTCCACCTGCATGCCAGGACATGCACACCCACACTCACACATGAATATGCATGTGTGCGCGCACACACAGACACACACACACACACACACACACACACACACCCCTAAAAAAAAAAAGAAAGAAAGAAAAACAAAAGAAAGAAAAAGACCAAACGGAAATTTCAAAAATTATAAAATAAATATACAATAAAATAAATAAATAAAAAAAAATGAGTTCTTCAGATTGAAGACAACTGAAAAGAGAAGTGTTATTATCTGGAAGAAATATGAGAAGACATTTTAAGAGTACAGTTCAGAAAAAGTAAAGCTGATGTAGCAGCTTAAAATTATTAAAGGAAAATGACATTGTTTACAAAGTAGTAATCATGGGGCTGGAGAGATGGCCTAGCGGTTAAGAGCGCTGATCGCTCTTACAGAGGACCTGGGTTCAATCCCCAGCACCCACATGGCGGCCGAGAACCGTCTGAAACTCCAATTCCAGGAGAACTCCAGTTCCAGGGGACTCCGACACCCTCTTCTGACCTCCGCGGCATTGCATGACACAGGTGCACAAACCTGCATGCATACTGTACATTCATACACATACAGAAATGAATAAAATAAAAAAACCAAAAAAAACAAAGTAGTAATCATAATTTCTAACATTATTAAAGACTCAAATGTAAAACTGCTCAGAGAAAATGAATCAGGTTGAGAAATTCATGGGTTTCTTTATTAAATTTATCTCTAATAAGTTAACCAAGTAACCACTAAATGAATATAGCACAGACTGTGTAACTTCCAGATTAGTGGAGGGGAAGAAAAAGGCAAAGTAAAATGTAATCCATCCAAAGAAAGGCAAGGAAAAGAGGGCAGACATAAAAGAATAAGAAGAAAAAAGGAAGGAAAGAAAGGAAAGACACAATCAAGCTGTGAAAAGACAGGGGAAGCTTAAATGTTAATAGTAAATGAAAAAAACAGGCAGTCTGAAAAGGCTATGTACTAAGTCTCAGTATATGCCTTCCAAGGAAGGCAAAACTATAAAGAGATAACAGATTCAGGTAGTTGGGAGGTGTGGGTGTGTGGGTGTAAAGTGCTGAAAAGGGACGAATAGGTGGAGCACAGCAGATTTGGGGAGCAGTGAGATTATTCTATGTGGTCTTATATAATGTATATGGCATGCCAATATATATATATATATATATATATATATATATCCATTTTAAAAAGTGAACCAATGGGAAGGAATATTTATTGATGATGAAGGAGGCTGTGTACACGTATGTGGCCAGGAGTTACATGGGACAGCTCTTTAGACTCCTCTCAACTTTATTATGAACCTAAAAGCTCTCTAAAATCCAGAACACTTTAAAACAGATAAACAAACTCCCCATAGATGTTGGGACAGACATAAAGCATAAATTCAGAGTATATTTGAAAGAAAATATGTCAATAACTGTATCAAATATAAAATTTTAAATGTCCCTGTTAAAAGACAAAGGATCTCAGACTGGTTATAAAAACAAAACATAAAAATGTCTTTTGGGCAAGAGACTTAAAAAACTAAAAGTAAAAGAGAGGAAACAGATATAATCATAGCAACCAAAAGAAAACCACTGGAAGTGTATTAATAGCAGGTTGAACTAAGACAAAAGCTTCTGTAAAGATGAATAAGGTCATTCATTCCACAATGATAGACAGTTCCATTTGTCAGGAAGACATGATAATTAAAACATATGGTGATTCTAAATACTTGACCAGGAATCTTATAGAACAGAAATGAAGGAACTGCAGAAGATAATGAGTCTACCATCACCTCAGAAGTTGACCAAAAGGGTGGTTGAAACAGGGTATTTTACACACTGGACCTAGCAGCTCTAGAACTTGGCCTCCATGCCTACAGAGTATGTATGTCATAAATACACAGAAAAATATTTGCCAAAGTTGATCATATAGTGGGCCATATAATGAATCTTGAGGTATTTCAAAGCTAAACAATCTTTAAATATTTTCTGGTCATAACATAAACTAGAAGTCAATAAGGTAACTAGTAAAATATTTAAAGTATTATAAAAGAAGAAATATAGTTTTAAGTAGCACAAATCAAAATGCAGTTCATAAAACATGTAATGCTTGAATGAAATATAGCAGTACCTGTTAAAATTGTGGAATACTGTGGCTGCTACTGCTTTTTCCATTCTTCAAAGACATGAGAAACAGCTTTTTAACTCTCCAGTATGGACTGAGGACTCATGTCTCTCCAAGAATCCTCCAAACCTTCAATGCTAGATGGGGACTGCTGAGATATCCAGCTGTGGACTGAGCAGCTACTGGGATTTCAGCCTCCTCAGAGTATAGACTGACATTGTTGGACTACCCAGTCTGTATCATGGAGGCCAGTACAGGAAGATCAAGACAGGACAAGGTAATTACTGGATCTCATTTGGGTGACCATGGGAGGGAAAGACTCCAGTGTGGAGCACAAGGGCAAGATTGATGGTTATTTGGACTTCCCAAGGAGGAGCCTTCAAACACTTCCTTAAAGAAAATCCAATTCAGGTGATATATATGCAATACAAGTTGGAGATAACAACAACAACAAAAGAACTGGAAAACAAACAAACAAAAACTCAAACTCAGAAAAAGATGCAAGACATGTATGGCAGAGTGCAGGAACTCAGGTGGGGTGGGGGGCATGGAAAGGGAAGTGACTCTAAATTTGACTGAGAAATGATGTATGATGTGTGGAAAAAGGTTAATAATAAAAAATAAATTAAATAAAAAATTGTGGAATACAGTGAGGCAGATATAGAAACATTTAGTCTTAAAATTCATATTGCAAAATTATTGACTTGGTTATTTACCATAAGAGGTTAGAAATGAATGAATCAGAAAGTGGGAGGAAGAAAAAGTTAGAGACATTAACTCAAGTTAATGAAATGACAGGAAAGCATACAATAGAGAGATTTAATAAAGCCAAGATTAACTATACGAGAAAGTAAAACTGAAAATCTCTCTAGAGACTAATCAAGACAAGATCAGGTGCATTCAGGGAAAATAACGGCACAAAAACATGATATCAACATGTAAGATCAAGAATTTAAGAAGGACAAATGCTGTACCCTGGAAAGATAAGCCAAAATATTATTACTTTATGCTGATAACTTTGAAACTTTAGACAACATATAACTACGGCTGCCTAGCACTGACTAAAGAAGACATTGTAAGCTTAAGTAGCCCTAGAAAATTAAAGACATTGCATTATTCGTGCAGCCTTTTTCCACAGACAGAACTGACATCTATGACATAATTGGTAATTTCTACTGAAATTCAAGGAAAGAATCTTAATTTCTGCAGATGCCTCTAGAAGGAGAAGGCACACATCCATCTCACTTTGTACTTCTGGCATCACCTGGATATCAAGAGCAGACTGGGAAAGTATCTTTACAGATCAAACTCATTCATGATCCATAGACACAAAACACTTCCTACACAAAGTATCAGCTCTCACGATTAATCTTGTCATATATACAAAAGCTAATGTATCATGGTCAAGTTAGATTTGCACCGAGAGTGTGAACCCCATTTAACATCAGAAAGATCAGTTAATGCTAGTTTGCTACACGTGTTTTATTTTTTAAGTCACAAAATCATCTCAGTAAGCAAATGTATTTGATAAAATTCAACATCGACTCATGTGAACAATGTTAACCTTTAGCAGAACAAAACAGAGAATTTCCTTATCTTGATTACTATCTGTAGCTTTTGTTCACACCATGGGCAATCAGAATCAGTTTATGGAGGAAGTTTGGGCTCACAGGCCCTACTCATTTTGTAATTGAATTTTTGAGACTTTCATAGGATGTATTTTGACTATATTCAACTCTTCACACCTATCTGTCCTCCCCTATTGACATACATCTGACTTAATGTACTCTGTCTCATATACATCTCTCCCTCTCTTTCCCCCTCTTTCTCTATATCTATATCTATCTATCTGTCTATCTATCTATCTATCTGTCTATCTATCTATCTATCTATATATATATATATATATATATATATAGAGAGAGAGAGAGAGAGAGAGAGAGAGGTATATTGAACCAGATTTGTGTCCCCAAATGTCCTTTGGTGTGGGTCCATGCACTGGACCCTGGTGATCTATCCATTGCCACATCCTTAAAAGAACATTGACTCTCCCTCCCCCAGCAGCTACTTATTGGCATTGTTTTCTCAGTTGGGGCTTCTTCCCCACTTCTGCACTTCTATGCTGGATATTTTTCTGGCTTGAGTTCACATGAATGATGTGCTGCATGCTGTAATAATTACTATGAATTCACATGAGTAACTTCCTAGCTATCTGGAAACCCTCTTTTCCTGTGGTCGTCCACACCTCTGGCTCTTATACAGTCTTTCTGCCCTGCTTCTGCACTGATTCCTGAACTTTAGGAAGCAGAGGTGGATTTAAGTGTTCTATTCAGGGTTAAGCATTCTGCTGTCTCTTATTTTCTGAAGCATGGCCATTTGTGGGTCTCTGTGTTAATCGCCATCTGCTGCATGAGGAAGCTTCTCTGGTGAGAGTTGAGAGATGCATTAATCTGTGGACATTAACAATGTTATAAAGAGTCAGTTTAATACTATGTACATTTAGCAGAATAATAGAAATAGGCCTGTGACCTATCTAGTCAGAGGTTTCGAAGCCTAATACCATGGTGAGGTGTGGGAAAACTTAGTTAAGATGGGTAGCATTCTAAACCAATGGGACCTCCCTGACCACACCTATGGGGTGGAATATAGTGACGAAAATGTTTAGGATTTGGCCTTGGGATATGAGCCATGCTTGCTATATAACTAGACATTTTGAATAAAAATCTCTCTTTCTGTATTTGGACCTCAACATGCATCCACGTGTTGTGCTTTCCTGCTCGTGTCTTCCACATGGATCGTCCTGGGATTAAATGGGCCCCCTACAAATCTCGGTGGGACCCCAACAGTGAGGTATGGGATCTTATGAAGCAGACCTTAAATCTAACCAGAGAATGGCCCGTTACTCCCATAACATTTGTGCCACTATTGCACTTGTGGACATGTCTTGCCAGGCTTGTTGTTAATGTAGCTCACAGGTTCACAGCTCATGTTGAGGGTTACTTTTCTCTTCTGGTTGCATGAATAACACCTTTACCCACTATGAAGGCTAGCTAGTAGACATGAAGCTTTGAGGTCAGCTCCAGCTTGATTTGTCCTTATTTTTTTTCTACAACTCATGTATGTAGTGTCAACAACAGGGTATTACCATGAAGTTCTCATGAGTAACCAAGGTGAGGGAGTATGAGGAGAGATAACTAACACTAACGGCCTTTAAGAAGTAATCTGGAAACTTACCACCATAGAAGCTTCTTAAAATATATACATAGACAATAGAAAAAGTGACAAAAAGGAGTTAACTTCTAATGGGGGGGGATAAGATAGCAAATAAAAAGATCTGTGTTAGGCATGGACTCCTCTTTCTTGAAGCTGTTGATCAGGGGTCCCTTAGACACTCAAATGATACTTTCCATTGCCCTTGCTTTTGGTTACCTTCTACCTTTCTATGTTTTCTCTCTCTCTCTCTCTCTCTCTCTCTCTCTCTCTCTCTCTCTCTCTCTCTCCTCCTTTCCTATTCTCTTTCAGTTGATACCTGATCTATACTGTGCTGCTTCTCTTGTTTTGGACTTTCATGAAACATCACACTGTAAGGCATGAAAATTGTCTCTTTAGTGGAAATTCTGGGAGAGTTATAGTTGTCAACAGTTTTAGTGGCATCAATCCTTACATACCTCACTTCTCAGGTTTACTAATCCCTTGACAGATTCACTTTTGCTTGACACCACTGTTTTTGTTGTTTTAAGACAGGGTCTCCCGGTAGCCTCAGCTTGACTGGAACTTGCTATGTAGACAAGGCTGACCTCAGTCTCAGAGTGATCTGTCTGCACCTACGTCCTACATGCTAGAATTAAAGGACTGTGTCACTAATCCTGGCTAGACCCCATTATTTATAAGTACAGGTTTCCTTTGTGGAGAAAGCAGTACAGTCAACTTTTTATTTCAGATATTGAAGGGTATTGTTTTTGGTGACACTCTTTGCAATTATTCTGAAGAGATCTCACATGGTGAGCGTTCCGTTTGCTGAGAACTGTGCCTTGCCTCTTAGTAACACCTCTGAAGTATCCACCAGCTGTAGCAATAGAAAATGGCACATTGCGTTTCTCAGTTCTTTTTTTCATACTGTTACTACCCTGCCCTAGACTTCTGTTCCTCAAATAAATTATTATCACCTCACTCTTCGCCCCATGCACTGCCTTACAAAGGAGCCTTGAAGGGAACAAGCAGTAGAGTGCAGTTTGGGACACTTCTTTCTTTGTCTCAGGGTAAAAGTTGAAGCTTATAGGAAGCCATTTCATGAAGTACAAACAAGATAATCCTCTTAGATATCATTCCATAAAACCTCCCTCCTCACAGTAGCCTGCCTTAGAATTCTTTGGATATTTCTTCCCCACTGTTTCACCAGGGTTTGTGATAGAGGCCTTTTCTCTCTGTCTCTATTTATTTATCTATCTTTTTTGATCCATTTTAAAACAAGTTTCTAGGCACTGACTAGGTATTTAATCTGCTTGCCTCCGATTGGTGGAGAAAGACCATAGGTATAGCTTTCTGAAGAACACTGGGGTGTTCTCAGTCCCTCTAAGGGAAGCGTGGCTTGTGCCTCCTGCAAGGCTCCTACAAGTCTCCCTGTGACATGAGCTGTCTATGCTGGAAAAGACTAATAGCAAAGGAAATGCCATGGATCAGTCCCCCAGAGTCACCACAGGAAACTGTGGGCCTCAGAGAGGGGCCTCTGCATGAACTCCTTCACACACTTCATTTCTTCTGTTTTACAGTTGTGTGATTACCCAACTAAACAGCGGTGACACTGGTTAAGGAATAACTGAAGCCAAGGTGTGCTCTGTGACAGCCTTGAATATACGCCATGTGTGGGCTTTGTATGATGTGGGGGAATCATGAGGAGCAGCAAATGGTACAAAATGGAAAGACTGTAAATGAAGGAGGGCAGTGAGAGACCACTGGGTAGTTCGCAAGTGACAGGAGCACTCGGAAGGCAGTGTGTGCAACAGAAGAGAGAAACTTCCCAGGGTCATCCTGCTATCTCCGTGGAACTGGGCTGGGGAGAGTGGTTTAGATCTAATCGTTGTCTTCAAGTGCACTTTTGCATTTTTCTGCCCTTGACCTCTACCTTCATATCTTAGTTTTTCTATCAGAAATTTTGGTGATCTTATCTCCTTTGCCTTTAAAAAGATTTTGTTTGCTTTTAATCTGTGTGATGCTCAACCTCCTTCCTGCATGCCTTTCAACATTAGTTTTCCTTTTGAGGAACGTGTCATCCTAACAATGGAGACTAATTATATAGTTTTATGTTGTCATTTTATTTGAAGAATGAATTCTCATTTTTAAGTCTGCCTCCAATTCTTTCTTTCTATTTTTTTAAGACAGGTTTTCCTTTATAGCCCAGGCTAGCCTGGACCTTGCTCTTTGAACTCTGGATTCTCCTGCTTCAGCTTCCTGAGTGCTGGGGTTATAGGCATGGACTATCGTTTTTGGCTGACTAGTACTTTTCCATGTGATTTCCATTCCTTTATTACATAGAACAACTGTGGACCACGTGCCTTGTGCTCCATCTCAGGATGTCCTCTGACACCGAGCTTCCAGCTCAAACTCTGGACAGATAGAAGGGAGGACGGATGGCACAGCTGATAATCTCAGGGAAACCTGAAATGGGCTGATGATGGCATTGCGTGTGTAGAGGGCATATGTATTAAAATTCTCAGCACTACAGTTTCTAGATGGGTGGTAGGCAGACCAATGTTCTGAATCAGCCAATTAGTTAATACTGATACCTCTTTCAGTGCATTAAATATAATAAAAATAAAATAGTTCATTGAAAACGTGCTAGAGAGAGAGAACACAAAATTCTGAGGGGCAGGTTGTGGGTGAGAATTCATTGAGATTAGTCAATAACCACAAACTTGCAATTAACTGCTCTAACCATAAATCACCCTTCAAGGTTTACTCTGTCGAAAGAGCCGTTGACTCTTGATAGCCATCGTGGCCACAGCTGGAACCTCAGAAAGAGAAGACTACTGTGGGCCTGAGATCATAGACAGGGTTGTATTTCTTGCTAATTTTGAAACTTTCCATTGTGTGAGCTGATATGGGGGGAGTCAAATTATAGCAACACTGGAGAATCAGTCCCTAGGGAAGGGCTTTCACCTCATACAGGTGGAGAGGGGATGTCTGTCTCAGGGAAATTCATTCATTCAAACAGAATGCATTAAGTTCTTTGGAAGTGCTACTCTGAAAGCACTGGGGATAAAATGGTGTTTGGTTCTAATCCTGAGGAGTAGAGTGAACACACACATACATGATTATCACTCATGGCAAGTACTTTGAAGAAGAAATTCTAACACAGCATGACAGGCTAATCTGACCTATTCACAGGGGTTATCAAAAACTTCCCTGAGCAGTAAATATTTGGAAGTCATTCAAATATATAGTTGAGGATGAAAAGTGCTCTCTGACCCATTCAAATAATTATTTTGAAGCTTACATATCCAGGTATCCTGGACTGCCTAAGTGTTATAGAAGATAATGAACAGTTATGCCAGAACTTGGTTTCTTCTATTTTCCATCAACTACATGAATCCAAAATCAATAAGAATAAATTGATAAATTCAAGCCTGAAAATTTAAATCTCCTGTTCAATAAAGACATCATTATATGACAAAGCAAGTTTGGATTATGAGACAATATATTGTTCTAGTTGGCAAAAAGTGATACTCCTGGAACATATTAAATAATTTGGAAAGCAACCAACTGAAGTTAAACGTACAAGAGATTTGACAGGCAATTCCTAGAAGATCAATCTCAAATGGTTAATATAGTTTAGAAGTAATCATGAAGCCCATCGGTAATGGGACCCTATTTTAATGATATATCCTAGAGAAAGTCTTACATATGTAATTCATGCAGACATGTTAAAGAATGCTCACTGAAATTGTTCTAGCAGCAAAAACTAGAAACAGGATGAATGTGCTAAGAAGGTGGATGGGAAATTGCTCATGTGAACTTACAGCAATGTTGTCAGTATACATAAGACCCAGACAAACTCAAATAAGACAAAAACAAACAGTATACAACTGGGGAAATGGGTAAGAATCCCAAATTTTAGCTGAGGAAATGTTGGCAACTGATCACTGCTGGGTGAGGGAGAATTAGTCGGGTTTTTATTTTATTTATTTATTTATTTATTTGGTCTTTTTGAGACAGGGTCTCCCTTTAGTCCCAGATGTCCTGGAACTCACTATGGAGACCAGGCTGGCCTTGAACTCAAAGAGATCTGCCTGCCTCTGCCTCTCAAGTGCTGGAATCAAAGGCATGTGCCACCAACCCCAGCTAGAATTAGCCTTTTTTAAGGGAGTGACTCAAGATAGGCTGACCAGGCTCCAGTGGATGAACTCACATTGAGGGACACAATGAATTGTCATAATTTTCCAGCAGAAAGTATATCTCCCTTATAGCAAAAACATGTCAGAACCAAGGGGTGCTCTTTAACATTTGATCCTTAGACTGACACTGATGGTAGAAGTTCAATCTGTTTTTGGAACTTCTCTTTTAAGACTAAGGATTTATGAGGCCTCTGGGAAAGAGAAAAGCTCAGGGTCATTTCCCTGTTGCTCTCATTTCAGCAGAAATAAGGTGCTCAAGCTGGGCATGGTACCTCCCAGAAGACTGAGGCAGGAAGATTTCCTTGAGTTTGAGTTCAAGGCCAGTTAGAGTTACAGGGTTAGATATGTTTGAATGAAATAAGGCACCCAGGTTGGTATTAAAAAGCATGCCCTAGCCCTGAAACGATGGTGGAGGACATTTCCATAGCAGATCAAGCAGGGCACCAGACAGAAAAATGTGGGAAGATCCAGTTTGAATTAGGGGCTAGCTTTTCAGCTAGCATCTCTTGGGGGCATAGGTGGAAATCATGAGGCTGCCCTATGAGACAGCAGCTTGTGGCCCCATGATGCTGGACAGAATGGTAGCAGGTGATGTATACAGGGCTCTGGGATTGGCCCTGAGAGATGACAGCATTTTGCTTATAAAAGTATTGCAGTAGTTGGGCGTGGTGGTGCATGCCTTTAATCCCAGCACTTGGGAGGCAGAAGCAGGTGGATCTCTGTGAGTTCAAGGCCAGCCTGGTCTACAGAGTGAGCTCCAGGACAGCTGGTACTAAAAGGGAAAAACCCTGTCTCAAAAATACCAAAAGTATTGCAGTATGCAATAAAGTGGATTCTCCATTACCATCTAAGCATGATCCCTGGATCCATTATTTTGCATGTGTACAGGCTGGAGCAGGCCTGAATTTTGAGTGTCATGTGCTAGGAGCTGGAAGGGGGCCCATCAGACCACCAGCCTGGAATTCTAGTGTGGTGTTTGGACGGAGACTAATTAGGTCACCAACCTGTGGGGTGATTGATGTAGGTATAGGCTGAAGATCAGCCATCAGCTGTCAGTCTGAAATTCCTGTCCAGAGGCCAGCAGTTTCTGGGTAGGTAAGCAGACATGGCCAGTTGGGGTGGTGTTCTGCCATCCTAGGCTAAGGACCTGAGAGGGACAGTAGTCACTCAGATCAGGCTATGGAAGTAGCCAGCTGACCTCTACCTCCCAAGTGATCACAGGTGGCTACTCCCCTTCCCTTATCAGGACTGAGATTTACCTGCTCATAGCTCGGAGATGGTTCCTACAGGAAAAAAAGGAACTTCCAGACTCAGGCAGAAGCAGACCTGCCTGTCTATCAGAAACCAGGGTGGGGGTGTTAACTAATGAGCAAACAGTAATGAAATCAACTTTCTCCTATATTTGACATTTCTTATTAGCTCTTCAATAGAAATCTACAAATACATTTATGCTTACCACAATGAAAGGTAAAACCATGAATGATCATCCAGCTAACTGCTATACTGCCTGGCACTGCTGTACATATTATTTTCATGAGAAAAGTTTATTTTCTTCTATCAGAAAATTACCGTAGTATATTGGCTGAGTTAGGACAAAGTGGTTTATTGAAATCTGTTGTAGATTTGGCTGTTGTCCCCTGATGTCTACAGTGTGCAAGACCTGCTCAAGGGTCCAAGTCCTGGCCTCTCTGGCTTTAGCTCTCTGAGCCTGGAGAACTGTTTCTTTCCTGGGGTCCTCCTTAGAGAAGATGCGCTGAGCTTTGTTTATGGGATGGTTCTCCGATCACTAGCTCATTCTCTTTCCTCACTGTTTAGCTCTTCTTAGGCTGAATCCACCTGCAGATGTCTTGGAGGAGCTCGGGAGAATGAAATGTTTCTTTTCTTTCAGGGCCATTGGATGTCCTGACTGATGTCGCACGATGCCCAGGCCAACTGCTCCTAACCTTCCCTCAGTGCCAACTGCTTGCAAGCCTGCTCCTTCTACCAATTCCTAGTACTTTCTGATTGGACTGGAGTTATGTCTTCTGAATGTTTGAGCCTTGAGGTGCTTTCAAAATTAACCTAATGTCCAAGAAAGAAGATATTCCAAGTACATCTCTTTAGGTAAAAACTCTCCCAGTATTTGTCCCTTGTTTCCCCCAAAAGTGCTGTCATCATCACTCTTGGAGTTCATGGCATTTGTGGTCAGCAGGATCCTAAACTGACCATGGTCTTATATAATCCCCATCTCTTTTCGTGAGAGTAAAACCCATGGATATAACTTCCTTGATTATTACACTACACAGCAAAAGGCTCACTCTATAGGAGTCTTTAAAAGCAGGGATGGGGGGGCTGGAGAGATAGCCTAGCGGTTAAGAGCACCGACGCTCTTGCAGAGGACCCGGGTTCGATCCCCAGCACCCACATGGCGGCTAAAACCGTCTGTAACTCCAATTCCAGGAGAACTCCAGTTCCAGGGGAATCCGAGACCCTCTTCTGACCTCCGCGGCATTGCACGACATGGGTGCACAGACCTGCATGCAGACACTACATTCATACACATACAAAAATAAATAAATAATAATAAAAAAAAAAATAAAAGCAGGGATGGATGCCAACTCAATCAAACAAGGGCTCTGGGTAGACAGGGAAATGGCTGGCTGGCTGGCCTGAGCCTGGGAACTGTTGGAGACTGAATTCTGCTGGGTGAGGGAGGGTAGACCTTCCTTAAGATCTCTAGATAGGCTGACTAGACTCCAGTGGATGGACTTGCACCGAAGGACATCTAGGTACAAATGCTGGACTTAACACTGAGTTCCAGCGGTGGGTGGCAATGGGCATGGATGGGGGGAGGAGGGGTCTAAATTTGATTAAGAACTATTGTATGAAATGTACAAAAGGTTAGTAAAAACATTAAAAAAGGAAGAGAGAGCCAGAGAAAGTCCAAGTTTGAGAAGAACTTGAGGGACCACTGCTGGCTTGAAGACTAGGAGAGCGGGAGCCAAGGAGAGAAGCTGGGAGCCAAGGAGAGAAGCCGGGAGCTAAGGAGAGAAGCCGGGAGCCAAGGAGAGAAGCTGAGGGCCAAGGAGAGAAGCTGAGGGCCAAGGAGAGAAGCCGGGAGCCAAGGAGAGAAGCTGGGAGCCAAGGAGAGAAGCTGGGAGCCAAGGAGAGAAGCTGGGAGCCAAGGAGAGAAGCTGAGGGCCAAGGAGAGAAGCTGAGGGCCAAGGAGAGAAGCTGAGGGCCAAGGAGAGAAGCTGAGGGCCAAGGAGAGAAGCTGAGGGCCAAGGAGAGAAGCCGGGAGCCAAGGAGAGAAGCCGGGAGCCAAGGAGAGAAGCTGGGAGCCAAGGAGAGAAGCTGGGAGCCAAGGAGAGAAGCTGAGGGCCAAGGAGAGAAGCTGAGGGCCAAGGAGAGAAGCTGAGGGCCAAGGAGAGAAGCCGGGAGCCAAGGAGAGAAGCCGGGAGCCAAGGAGAGAAGCTGAGGGTCAAGGAGAGAAGCTGAGGGCCAAGGAGAGAAGCCAGGAGCTGTGCCACAACGCAGACAGGAAGAAAACTGGCCTCTGTCCTCCAGCTGCAAGGAGCCAAATCCTGCCAATAACCTGTGCAGCCTGGAGCCCCTTTCCCCAGTGCTTCCAGATGGGAGCTCAGCCTGGCCAGTGTTGGCTTTGGCTGTCTGAGGCCAGTGCGGAGAACCCAGCTGCATCTGCTCCAGTCTCTGGTCAACAGAGCTATGAGACTTGGGTGTTATTTTGAACTGCTGACATTGTGTAATCTGTTACACAGAGATACTAAAATGAACACAACAGTAATCAGAGATGATCCACCTCACAGAAACTTGCTATTTTTCAAGGTAAAGCAAGATAGAGAAAAGAAGGGGGGAAAAAAGGAAAGAAAAAAAAAAAAACATCTTGCCTGGCTTGCGAGCTTGGAGAAATAAAAATGAGCAACCTTCTTTTTGTTTGTCCCCTGCACTTACTTGATCTGGTTAATCCTAGTCTTCTCAGTTCCGTTCCCCTCCCCATTTCATCTCATTCTAAATTTCCTCCCATACGTAAATTGGAATTGTGTGTGTGTGTGTGTGTGTGTGTGTGTGTGTACATGCACTCACAAGTGCACAAAGTAGACTGTGGTTGACCAGAGGTTCAGCTGCAGCAACCAGGATCTCCCTATTGCTCAGCTTTCCCTTCTCAGAGTAGCCTGGAGGGTTAGCAGCCAGTTAGGTGCGAGCCAGGTTATCATGTCTCCCTGCAGAGGAACTAGGATATTAATGAGCAGATATTTATGGAGTACCTGCTCTGTGTCAGCTTCAGTTCTGAGGCCTTTGTATGAATTCGTTTACTCTTACAGGAGAGCCAGGAGGGTGCACTGTTAGTGTCACTGTTGAGGAAACAAGACGGTCAAGTTAGCCAAGACTGATCCAACACAGATCTAGTCTAGGCAGTCTGCTGGTGGAGTGTGCATCCTTACCTGAGACATGGTTGAAGGTTTTTTTTTTTAGGAAAAAAATAAAACATATCCCATGTATCCTGCCCCCTTCTCTGAACTTTCTCTGCTCATGAACATGGTGTGGCTGTCACTTTGTCCCCACAAACGTCTCCTGCTATCCAGGGTGAAGTCAGATCTCCTTTACCTCTTGGGGGGAGTTGTGGTGGGGGAGTCATCTTGAGTGATCTTCTTGCATCTGAAATATCCCTTTGCACTTTCTGATGTTAAATCAAGAAGTAAAATCTGAGAGATGGGTTTGATAGCATGGCCTGATCCTAGTATTGATAGCATGGCCTGATCCTAGTATTGAGCAGTCTAAGTCAGAACAAGGCAGTGTCAGTTCAATGAATAAAGGAGAAAGGATTAAGGTGGTGGGATCTGAGAGCCGTGGGGGCTTGCCCTTGCTTGGCCTGCGTCCCAAGACTCCAGGGTAGAGTGCTCTCCGCTGCAGTCATGCTCCCAGTCAACTTCAACAGAAAAGCACTCCCAGGACATCTCAGTCCCACGAACAAACTCAGTAGAAATCTCCCCGCTTCTCCCAGAGCAGGTGTCCTGTCACTGGCCGGAAGAGCACAGATGCAGAGGAAACTGCTGCGAGGAAGCTCAGTGTCACTGTGGCTTTTCTCAGGTGGTCTGTTTGAGGAGATGGTGGGTGGGACAGAGATAGATTTCTTCCTGTGCACTACCACATGTCTGGCTGCACTAGTCCCCTCATTAGTGACTAGATAACCACATCAAAATGTTTGTTATAGGGACTGGAGAGATGGCCTAGCGGTTAAGAGCGCCGACCGCTCTTACAGAGGACCCGGGTTCGATCCCCAGCACCCACATGGCGGCCGAGAACCGTCTGAAACTCCAATTCCAGGAGAACTCCAGTTCCAGGGGAATCTGAGACCCTCTTCTGACCTCCGCGGCATTGCACGACACGGGTGCACAGACCTGCATGCAGACAGTACATTCATACACATACGGAAATAAATAAAATTAATAAAAAAAAAAGTCATTAAAAAAAATGTTTGTTATAGTCTCAAGGTCTAGCAGGGCCCATTTATTTCTAGCTGAAAATATGAAGTACGTATTGCAAAGCCCATATTTGTCTGCTTCATAATTTAAGTTTTTAGTAAAGCTCCTCCAATTATCCCTAAAGACCTTCTTGCCTCATATTTGGAAAGAAGGCTAGAAGACCTGCTGGGGTGTTATCTGTGACCAGTATCGATGGCTGCCTGCCCACCATCTCTTTTCCTTAGTTCCTTACTAAAGAACACTCATTTAAAAATATTTTATTCATTATTTTAATTTATGTGTAATAGTGTATTGCCATGATTATACAATGTTCCCAGAGGTCAGAAGAAGGCATTGCATCCCCTGGAACTAGAGTTATAGGCAGTTGTTAGCTTCCATGTGGATGCTGGGAACTGAACCCAGGTCCTCTGCAAGAGCAGCCAGTGCTCATAACCACTAAGTCATCTCTCCAGCCCCATAACTCTCATTTTTATCAGAGTGGAAATGTACAGAGCTAAATATAATATACCTATCCTCTCAGCCTCCTTAGTCTGTGGGTTTACATGTGACACA
Source organism: Rhizomys pruinosus (assembly GCA_009823505.1). Taxonomy (NCBI): domain Eukaryota; kingdom Metazoa; phylum Chordata; class Mammalia; order Rodentia; family Spalacidae; genus Rhizomys; species Rhizomys pruinosus. The sequence continues at coordinate 720,038 of VZQC01015340.1, read as the reverse complement.
ATTCTAGCCAATGAAAATCAATGAAAAAGATTTCCAGTAGAGATAATTATTTAGCACAGGGGATGGAACCCAGGGCCTTACACATGCCAGATAAGCACTCTACCACTCAGCCTTCCAGAGGAGCTTTTTATTATGTCATTTCTTTAGGGCCTTTTATCTCTTTCTTTTAAAAAATATTTCTTTTTTATGTGTGTGAGTTTTTTGCCTATTCATGTCAGTGCACTTGAGTTGTGCAATGCCCACAGAGGAGGGAAGACTGTCACATCCCTGGAACTAGAGTTGCAGATGATTGTTAGCTGCCATGTGGGTGATGGGAACCTAACTCAGTCCTCTACAGGAACAGCCAGTGCTCTGAACTGCTGAGCCAGCTCTCCAGCCCGTCTCTTCCTTTCTTACTCTGCTTGGACCTTCATCACTATGCCTGGAGAAAGAGGATCCACCTTTCAACTGAGAAATGCTGACACTGAGGACATACCCTCCCTTTAGCTCTCCCTCCCACTAGTCATCTCTGTTTCTACCACAATGCTTTGTTTCCAATCTATATTTTCTGCCCAGGAAGTGGCTACTAGTATTCTGAGGAAGCACTCGGTTGGGCTCTTTTTCTTGACATGTTTTCCAAAGGGTGCCACCTTCTCCACAGAAGGTTCAGTGGCAGCTCATTCTTCTAGAGACCCCATTTCTGAAAATATCACACATCTGGAAGCGAGAGGGGTGAGATCACCATGAAGACCATAGGGCCCCAATGTTGTACACTGTGGAATGTGACATAAAAGTTCTCTGATTTCATAGTCAGAGCCCTTCTTACTAAGAGAAATATAAATGCAACTCAATCCATTTTCCCAAACTCTGTCTTAACTTCTTATCCAGAGAATAATTGTTAACCATCTTCTTATTGACCACAATATTATTTGTTGCAACCTAAAGCTTAAACTATTGTTAGAGAATGAAATAATGATCAAACTGTTCTATTTGAAGACTCTGATCATGTGTAGAATCTCCTTAAGAAAACTATTGTTAAGTAAAACTGAATGGAAATCTAAATTGCCATAACATTAAAGTTTTTATAAATATTTCAACATAAAACATGGAGAAAATAGTACAACAAATACCCATATACTCTTCATTAAAAATATTAGCCTTTCTTTCTTTCTTTCTTTCTTTCTTTCTTTCTTTCTTTCTTTCTCTCTCTCTCTCTCTCTCTCTCTCTCTCTCTCTCTCTCACACACACACACACACACACACACACACACAATGTCAGTGGAGATATGAGTTGTATCTTGGAATGTGTTTCCAGTCAAATACTGGAACACATTTGGAAGGGGCTGGGGAGCCTTCGGTGGCACAGCACTGCTCACACTGGTGCTCCTCTGCCATCTTCACTTGGGTGCCTCATGGGCAGATCAAACTCTAAGACACAAAACTGGGATTTAACATCTGAAACTATTGCCAAATGACCCTGAAAATATGACTTTTGTTGAAATAAAATTTATGTCATAAAATAAGCCATTAACAATTTTATTATTTATTTATTTATTTATTTATTTATTTATTTATTTATTTATTTAATCTTTTTGAGAAAGGTCTCATGTAGCCCAGGCTGTTTTCAAGCTGTTATGTGGGTGGGAATGAGCTTGGTTGGCCCCACCCACCTGCTGGGATTATAGGCATGGCCATCATGCCTGGCTGCCACTAACCACTTCAAAATACTTTATTTATTATTTATTTTATGTTTATGAGTGCCCACGGAGGTCAGAAGATGGTGCTGCGTCCCCTGGAACTGGAGTTATGGATGGTAGCCACCTTGTGAGTGCCAGTCCTCTGCAAGAGCAGCCAGTGCTCTTAACTGCTGAGCCATCTCTCCAGCCCTGCCATTAACCATCTTAAATTGAACAATCCAGTAGCTTTTAGTAACATTCAAATGACTTTGAAACCACTACTTCTATTTAGTCACAACACATCTTCATCATAATAAAAGAAAACTTTGTACCTAATTAGCAATCATTTTCCATTTCTCCTTTCTACTGTGGTCCCTGAAGAAGTCAGCTCATGGCTATTGTGGATGTTTCATATAAATGAAATCATCTAACACGTGACACTTTATATCTGGCTTCTTTAAGCCAGAACAACCTTTTAACGTAGTATGATTCAGAACATCAATGTTTTTCTTATGACTAAATAATATTTTAATGTGTGGACATAACTTACTTTGTTCAACCTTTTCTCGGTTGATGAACATTAGCCAGTTTTGGTTATGTATAGTACTGGTGTGTATAATTTGTGTACAAGTATTTGAATGCCTATTTTGCCTATTTTCAATTTGGGGGAGATATACTTGAGGATGGAATTGCTAGGTCATGCCATCATTTTATGTTTAACTTTTTGAGCAACTGCAACAGCTCTCTGCCTTTTTACACACACACACACACACACACACACACACACACACACACACACACACACTCATCTTAGGTTTACATTGGCAGAGGAAGGCCCAAGGGTTCCAGTTTCATTTTTGCCAAAACTTGGTAATTCCCTTAATGAAAGCCATTCTGGTAGGTATGAAACAGTCTCCTTGTGCTTTTACTCCTCATTTGCCTAGAGACTAATGATGAATTTTTTTTTTTTCAGCTGCTTGCTGGCCATTTGCAAACTCTCTTTGGAGAAGTGTCCGTTCACTTGCCTTGTTCATTTTCCATCAAGGCCTGACTTTGTGCTGGACTTTGGAGATAGCTCAGCTGGTACAAGACTTGCTGCGCATGGACTGCAGGCCGGGTGTACAGGATAGTCACTTAGTTTAACCTCCAGCATCTGTGAGAAAGAAACTTTTCTTTTCCATAGTTGTTTCCTTGTACTCTGAAGTGAGAAGTTATAAAGAAATTGAGTCTGGGTTCTGGTGAACCTTTTGACATGGTTAAGGAAACTATAATCCACACATCTAGTTGTCGAAGTAAAATGTGAGCAACCATTCTTGACTTGTTCCTTTCTCTGTCAAGTTGTCTTTGTTATATTGGGGCAATGCATCACGGCCATTTCCCCTCATTATTAACTAACTTCCACAGTTGTACGTTTTCAAATTTAATATGTATTAACTGTCACCAGAGTAGCCTGTTAAAGATATCATGTCCTCCTGGAACTTCTAATTCAGTCAATAATGGGGGATCCATGCCAAGAAATCTGTATTTTTAATAAGCCCCTGGGTGACTTTGATGCAGGCTGTCCTTAGAACCTTTGAAAATCACCAATAATTTTAACTATTGTCTAATTTTTCATTGTATGGATATGTGACTATTTATTCAACCAATTACTGATTTAGGATTATACAGACTATTTGCACTTTCATAATTTTATTAAGACACCTGTTGTAAATCTCCTTCTACCTTCAATTTTGCCTTCATCCCTGACCGTTTACTGATTCTACACAGAGATTGTTATGTAAGAGTGATGGTGCTATACAAATACATCCCTAGTGGTCAAATGTAGAATTGAAAGTCTAGGGCCTGGAGAGAGCCCCTAAACTAAGTGCATTGGCTTCTGAAAGAGATAAGTGAGAAGGGTTATCAGAGAAGTGGAAGGAGATGGCTTGTGAGGGAGCGAGGTGCTAAGTGCTTGTAATTAAAACTAGAGGACAAAAGAGCTTATATAGCTGGAGTCTGCAGGCTTGCAAGGCCTCTTGCTTCTCTAAGAACTAGGAGGAGACTGAAGTTAGAATGCTTTTAAGCGGAGCTGATGTCTTGGGTCAAAGGAAAAGGGCAGGCAGGAAAGCAGCAGTTTTCTGCCACAGCATAGCTTATGAAAGAGAGGCTAGGAGAAAACAAAGAAACAAACAAAAGTCTTCTTTTCTACAAGAATTCCTAAGGAATACCAAAGTACAAATAGCATTCCTTTGCCCCTGGAATGCCGAAGGAAACGGAGGTGTGATTGTGGTGTGTTGGCCTGTGACAGCACGGGATATGAGTGCTACAAGAACTTCAAGTAAAACACAGCATCCTTTTGGGTCTCAGTGATCTTCGTCCATGCACAGGACATCAGAGAAAACCATTGGCTTGGTGGTGCTCCCTTGCACATGCTGGTGTGAGCTTTGATGGAGTTTCACAGGCTGTGACAGCTCTGCAGGAAGCCAGTGACTCAGTGCCAGAGAGGAAGCCTAGGCTCTGTGAACCAGAAGGGACTTGCTTGCTTGTGAGCAAGTGTGAGTCTCTGTTGGGAACTTTTAAGAATTACATGTCAGATGGGTGGGGGGTGAGGCCAGAAAAAAGGCACCAGGCACTGAAGCTTCTACAATAGGAATGGAGATAGGAGCCCCTCACAGGTGACCAGGGGCTTGGAGCCTCAAACCAGGCCATGGCTGAGAGTGTGCATGGAGTGTCAGGACAGGATTGCTCATGTTGTGGGGAGGGTGATGTGTGAAGGACGACAGAAGTGGGCAGGGGGATGACACCTGTAGACTCACTTACCAGAAGCCCCTCAGAGTAACCAAAAAGGCTACTTCCAAGAAAAGGCTGACGTTTCTTTCACTCTGAGGAGGTGGGTGAGAGAAGTCATCTTTCCTTCTACCCTCATTTACACTGCTCCCCTCTCTAAGCACACAGAGAGTAGATACATGCCCCTGAACTACAGTTAGCTCTAACAAAACCCCTTCAGCGATCTGTTCCATGTGAAAGCAGGGCATGACTAGGGGTAGCAGAAGGAGACGGGGAAGGGGAGGGGGCTGTCCCCGCCCCGCGGGCACCCTAAATATAGGAGTGGCTGCATGGAAAGAGAGGCAGTAAATACAGAGAACAAAACACAACCTCTCTGCGTCTGAGCTGCCCCTCCCGTGCAAAGCCTAACAGAGCTGGACCGGATGTGGTAGCTTCCTGTTTGTCATTTCACAGGACTCCACGAAAGAGTAGTGATATTTTCAGTGAGATCAAGATCACCATAACTTGATACTTTGAATTATTTCAAAGTACTGCATATTTCCACTTATAACATTTAGCCATATTTAAGATTCAAATAAGAAGAGCCTGACTTGCAATTGTGCCAACATCAGCTCCTATTAGTCACATACCCACCAAGAGGATCTTAACTAGGGTGCTGCAGCTGTTACTGGAATTGTTGGGATTAGAGCCTGGGCCCTGAGGTGGGGGTATAGTTCCAAGTCCCTCTCAGATCACTTTGCAGGAAAGACTGGAGGCAGAGACACTGGTGAGGGACAGGTCCAGACCTTGGCAGGGAGTTTAGTTACACACACCTCTTCCCTGCTATTTAAACCTAAGCTTCACTTCAGGACCCTAAAGATGAACTTGAGGCAGTGTCAGGGGAAGTCACTGGGCTCTTCCCAATGCAGCCATATTGAATAAGCCTCCTTTCCTTGCTTTTCACTAGTACTTGTATGTTAATTGGTCTGTTGAGGATGGGTGGGTTGCCAAAACTTGGTAGGGCTGCCAGGGACCCTCTGCAACCCCCAGTCATGTCGCTCTCAGAAGGAAAGACAAAAAAATGACCAATTCGATGGCAGCACAGGCTTTATCTGGAAAAGGACCTGTGGAGGGAGTTTGTAGTCTAAGAATCAGAGCTTTAATATCTGGAATACAAAATGGGGTAGGCTGTTAAAAAGACAGGGCAGAAAGCCATGGCTTTTAAGTTATGGTCCAAGAAAGCAAGAAGGCTCAGGAACAGATACCAGCAAGAAGCCACATGGCAGAATGAGGGGGAGGTGCTTCAGAGGAAGAGTGGAAAGGCACAGAATGTCAGGGCCAGCAAGCCCATGGCTTGGCAAGTATCCCAAAATAAAAAGAAATTGTAAAGAAGGAAAGGAAGAGCCACGCTTTGCTTTTCTGAGTAACCACAGTTCTAACGTAGAATCTCTGCAAGCTAATGCATGGAGTTGAGGTGGCTGCAGAGGGCAAGTACATCATCTCATTAGGGTAATTATTCCTTCCATCTCCTTTGCATGTCTTCAGGTGAATCAACTTTCCTGGGTGTGTGGACTCCTGGCCAGGCAGCTGACAGGCTGCAGCTGGAATAACTTTTTTTTTTTTTGAAATTTTTATTGAGTTTTTGAAAAAAATATTTACAGGTAAGTATACCAGTCATCACTCATCAAAGAAGCTTCTTTTACAACATGTGGGGACTATTACAGAGATCCACACAATTGGTTATACACAGAGATTGTGAAATGGCCAACCCTAAGCGACACTTTTACAATGGAACCTCTGTACCTAGGGCTCATGGAATATCATGGAATAACTCTTAAAGGAGACAATAGTATTTTTTCACCTTTGGAGCAGATCAGAATGTCATGCCTTTACCAAGAGCTAGAAGTATTTTATTCTTTTGACCAGGAGGAAATAGCTTTAACATTTCTCACTCAAGAGATGAGATCCTAACATCATTTGAGAGATGGGTTGAAATCAGGGAATAGATACAACCCACTTCATCATGAGAATACTTCCGAAGGTGTTCCAGAAGGGATCAGTGTCTGGACTGCAGTCTTGATCACATCTGTTCACAGCCTCCAGGCAGGAGTGCTCATGGAGAAGAAAACAGATAACAAGAAGTCAGACCAGGTACTGGATTTTTTTTCTGGCATCTCTGGCCTATGTCCAGGACAGAACCAAGAACATTTATAGCCTCTGTCCAAGGACACGAATTAAGGCCTTTCCTCAAACTTCCTGCTTCATTTCTATCTCCTGTTCTTATCATTTCCCCCTCTGAAGAAGTGCTCATTAAGGTTCCCAAATGAAACTGAAGGATATATCCAAACTAAGAAATGCACAAATTGTATCAGAGAAACACAAGAAACATGAAAGAGTAAGGCAATATGACTTATCCAAAAGGCTATAACAGTTCAACTATTGAACTCAAAGATAACCGAAATGGATAAAATTCTGAATATGTTACTAAAGTTAAGGTCAGAGCTCAAACCCTGGTGGCCGCCATAAGCCAGGTGAGCCACCCATCCTCAGAAGGCCAATTAAGTAGACAAAGTAATATTGAAAAGCAGAAAAATGTAAAGCAAAGAAACAATATTAAAAGTCATAAGGGGAAAATGTCAAATCACCTACAAAGGCAAATAGAACAGGATAACATCACGTCTCTCATCAAAAACTGCAAAGCCAGGTAGTCATGTAATTAAGTATTTCGAGTCATGAAAGCAAGTAACTGTCAATCAAGATGCCTGTATTCAGTAAAACTATCTTTTAAAATTGATGGAAAAATAAGGATGTTTCAAGACAAGTCTAAACCAACGAAGTTCATGAGAAAGTCCAGTTCTGCAGAGGTAAAGGAATATTATACAGAGACGAGGAAGATGAAAGTCTCTTTCACAAGAGCATAAGAAAAGGCAAATTTCATGGATTTGTGAACAAGGGAGACAGAAGAAAGAACCTATGTCTAACATGGTAAACCAGAAACCCATAATATAAACAGGGAAGAAAGAAAAGAACAAATCATAATCTAACCAACCAGAAAAAAATTTCCTGTGAAACCACAGGAATTAGTAAACATCTCTCAATAATAACCTTAAATGTAAATGGCCTTGATTCACCGATAAATTGATACAGACTGGCTGACTGGATTAAATGACTGGATTCACCTATCTCTTGTCTCTGAGAAACTTACCCCACTGGTAAAGACATCACAGACTGAGCATCAAAGGATGGAAATCAGTCATCTATCAAGAGCATGGATGTAAGAACAAGTTGGTACAGCTACTCTAGTATCTGATCAACAGACTTGTTGGAAGAGATAAAAGGGCCACTACATATTAATAAATGGAATGATTCATCAAGAATATATAATCATTGTACATGTGTATGCAATAAATGTTGGGGCTTCCAGTATCACAAAGCAAATAGTGGACATAAAATGTTATATAGGTCCTGAAATAAAAGTGGGTGATTTCAATACCCCACTTTATCTAGATAGGTTGCAAGAATTAAAAATCAACAAAGAAACTAGAGTCAAGCTACAATATAGGTCAAATAGATCAGATATCTACAGAATACTCCGTCAAATACTGAGTACACATATTTCACGTTACCCATGAAACCTCTAAAATATGCCCTATTCTAGGTCACAAAGTGAGCAATTACAAATACAAAAAAGAAAATAATTTATTATATATTATTAATATCAAGAAAAATGGCAAAAACTACACAAAGAGTTAGACACTGAATGATGCACTCTTGAAGAGCCAGCATGTCATTAAGGAAATCAGAGAGGAGAATTAAAAATTCCTAGAGTTAAGTGTTTTCATTTTTGAAAACACATCGTATTAGACTCTGGGATACAGCTAAAGCAGAAACCTAATTCTTGAACAAAAATGTAAAAAAAAACTACTGAGTGCAGTGGTGTGTGCCTTTAATCCCAGCCATTGGTAGGCAGAGGCAGGTGGATCTCTGTGAGATCAAGGCCAGCCTGGTCCACATGGTGACTTCCAGGCAGGCTGGAACTAGGGTGATCCTGTCAGAAGACAAAAAGCAAACAACAACAACAAAGTGTAAAAAAAAATCATTGGAAAAATGACAGTTGCTTAAACAAATCAGAACTGGATATCCACATGAAGAAGAATAAAATTTGATTCATGTGTCTCACTCTGCACAAAAATAAATTTAAAATGGGACCTCAGTGTAAGACTTGAAGCCTTGAATCTACTAGATGAAAACACATGGAGAGCAAGCACTTCAGCATTCTGGGGATCTGCAAAGATTCTTCTGAAAAGACTCCAATTGCATAGAAAGTAATCACAAGAATTGGCAAACAGAATTATGTGAAGCTGAAAGGCTTCTGCACAGCAAAGTTAACAATCACCTGAGTGAAGAGACAGCCGATGGAATGGCAAAAATTCTTTGCCAATTATGACCAGATAGCGAGTAAATATTTGGTGCATATAAAGAACTATAAAAATTAAGACCAAGTTTAGAGAAGGAGAGAGGAGGGATAAATAATGCCTAGCTAGAGTAAAAACCAGAGGGAATCATATTAGTCTAACAACCTAATGACAAAGTGCACATACAATATTTCTACATGAGTCCACGCATGTAGCTGAAGACTACATAACAAGAAACAGTGTCAGACAGGAGATACCTTCCTTTGAGTTGTTGGCCAGGGTAGTTCAAGAGACTCCCAAAATTGCACAGGCTCTTTTGATAGCCTTTGATTGCCTCCCAGATCCTGAAGGTAAGACCCTATTGCTGAGAACAGGACAAACTTCAGATACAGGATCTGGAGCAGCGGAGCTGGACTGACTTGGAAGCCACTTCTGAAGGCTGGCTCTCACAGCCTTGGAGGGAACTGTACAAGCTGCTGGGGAAGAACAGTAGTCAGTGGTCCAACCCCAGCTTCTAGGCCAAATAACCACATCAATGACGGCACATCAAAGGACTTTGGTGAAGTAGTGAAAAGTTGGTTTTTTTTTTTTTTTTTTTTGTCCCTTTTGAGGCAGGGTCTCCCTTTAGTCCTAGTTGGCCTGGAGCTCGCTATATAGACCAGGCAGGCTGGCCTTAAACTAACACAGATCCACCTGCCTCTGCCTCCCAAGGGCTGGGATTAAAGGTGTGCACCACCATGCCCAGCAGTAGTGACACTTTTATCTTGGGGGTAATCAGCAGGTACCTAATTGGACTTAAAGCCCACTCAGTGGCCAGAAACTCATGTAAAAATACTATAAACATAGCCAAATACACATGGTTGGAGAGGTCATAGATCTTAGAGAAAACCTTAAGACTCTCACATTGTCAGACCAATGTGATTTTTTACTATGTGTAAAATACCTATCCTTATACTTACAGACAAGTACCCCAGTCACCATCAACGAAACTTCTTTTTCTACAGACAGAGACTTTTACAGAGTTACACAACTGATCAAACACAGATATTGTCTGTGAATTGCCCAAGTCCAAGTGGCACATCTGCAATGCAACCTCTACACCTAAGGCTCACAACATAGAAGAAAGGGCAAAGAGGACATTAATGAATCTCTCAGTTCTTATTAATGAACTTTCCTCATGCAACAGAGGGCCAGGATCATAAAAGGTCAGAAATGGCCAAAGCATAGAGAGTAAGAGTCTGGGTCCTTGGACAGGACTCCTTTATTAAATTACACCCACCCGAGGCTTAGGGAAGATTGTGGAAGACGTGGCAGAAAGATTGTAAGAGCCAGGGAGGATGTGCATGACCATATGGAAATAGAGTCTTACATTCTCCTGGGACCCTGCTCATATGAACTATAGCAATGGTGTCAGTATGTACAAGACCCATGCAAACTCAACCAGACCAAAACCCAACACATAACTATGGAAATGGACAGCAGGCACCAACCTTAGTTGAAGCACTATTGGCAGCTGATTACTGCTGGGCAAGGAAAAGCTGATCTTCTTAAAGGGAGGGACTCTAGATAGGCTGACTAAAAAGAGTTAGTATCTGTGGACACTAGCTTGACATGATAGTCCTTAACACAAATGACAGAATGAATGAATTCCAATGGGTGGGAGCTATGAGAGGGTGCTAGTGGGGAATGGGGTGTAAAGATGATTAAGATTGATTGTTATGTTCTGTATAAAATACATAAAAATCCAATTAAACTTTTTTTTAAAATTTGAGCACCAAAAACCACACAGTCAATAAATAGGCTAATAACTAAATATATGGTACTAAAAATACAAAGGATCAATAAATATTTTAAAGAGTGCCCAATATCCTTAGCCATTAGGGAAATACAAATTAAAACTACTTCACAATTTCACTTTGTCCTGATAAATAATAGATACTAAGAAAACAAGTGAAAACAAATGCTATCAAGGAAAAGAGCAATCCCTGTTTACTCCTGGAGAAAATGTAAACTTGTGCAGCCAGTAAAGAAGTCAGTGTGGAGGGTCCTCAAAAAGCAACAATAGAAGCACTGCAGGACCCAGCTCTATCCCTAGAGCTTGGACACAGACATGGTCTCTAGGTCAACAAACCATGGAGATATCTGTACATCTATGCTTATTGATACACTATTCATAATAGGAAATAGAGTCTAGATGTCCATTAAGAGATGAATTAATAAGGCCGGGTGTGGTGGCACACACCTTTAATCCCAGCACTTGGGAGGCAGAGGCAGGAGGATATCTGTGAGTTCAAGACATACATAGTGAGTTCCAGGACAGTTGGGGCTACAGAGAGACCCTGTCTCAAAAAGACCAAAAAAAAAAAAAAAAGAGAGAGATGAATTAATAAATAAAATCTCTTTATATACAATGGAATTTTATCCACATGTAAAGAAAAATATGGATAGGGGACTGGAGAGCTGGCTCAGCAGTTAAGAGCACTGGCTGTTCTTGCAGAACTGGGTTCAAATTTCAGCACCCATATGGTATCTAACAACTATGCTTAACTTCCATTCCAGGGGATCTGATGCCCTCTTCTGACCTCCATGGGCATTGCATGACTCAGGTACACTTACATACATTCGTGCAATATACTCGTACACATAAAATAAAAATAAATAAATGAAAAAATTTTAAAAATGAAAATGTATAGGACTCATATTAAACTTCATCTACCCAGGGCTCAGGGACCATTGAGGAAGAGGGGGCAGAACGATTGTAAGAGCCCAGGGTGGTGGATGACCATAGGAAACAGTCTTCCAGGCCTCTGAGAACTTGCTCATATGTGCTTGTGGCAATGGTGACAGCAGCCACAAGACCCATGCAAACTCAATCAGACAAAAACCAGCATAGAGCTGAGGAAATGGGCAGAAGGCCCCAATCTTAGCAGAGGAACTATTGGAAGGTGATCACTGCTAGGTGAAGGAGAGTCAATTTTCTTCTATAAGGGAGTGATACTTAATAGGCTGACTAGACCCAGTGGATGAACTCACACCGAATGACATCTGGGTACACAAGTTTGATTCTATAGGCCTTAACATACATGACAGAATGCATGAAATTAACACACATGACAGAATGCATGAAATTAACATACATGACAGAATGTATGAAATTAACATACATGACAGAATGCATAAAATTAACATACATGAAAGAATGAATGAAACCCAGTGGGTGGGCTATGGGGGTGAAGATAGAGGAGGGGTCTAAATATGATTATTATGTATTCTATGAAATGCATAAAAAGTCAATAAAATTACATTGAAAAAGAGAAAAATGAAATCATAACATTTTCAGGAAATGGGTGCAACTGGAGAAAGCTATGTTAAGCAAAATAAACCAGACTTTAGAAAGGCAAATACTGGGCTGGAGAGATGGCCTAGCGGTTAAGAGTGCCAACTGCTCTTGCAGAGGACCCAGGTTCGATCCCCAGCACCCACATGGCGGCCGAGAACCATCTTTAACTCCAGTTCCAGGGGAATCCGACGCCCTCTTCAGACCTCCGCAGCATTGTACAACACGGGTGCACAAATCTTCATGCAGACAGTACATTCATACACATAAAAAATAAAGAAAGTTAGTAAAAAATTTTTTTTAAATAAAGAAAGGCAAATACCACATGTTTCTTATATGTGGACTCTAGATCTGTGTGTGTGTGTATGTGTGTGTTTTAAGAAGTTTTAAGGGAACAAGAAAGAGAGAATGAAATGTGTGTGAAATGAATAGAGAAGGGAGGTGCTGGGGAAGGAAAAGGACCAAGAAGAGAAGATGGGGAGTGCAGGGAGATGGGGGGAGAATTAGAGCAAAATTTAATGATAAGTAATATGAAAATGCCGTAATGAAGTCCATACTTTATACTAACTTATAAAGAGCAAACCAAAAGAATATGTCTCATAGTCAATGGCAATATCAATTTTTAAAATGCTGATTTTGAATAAAATTACTTGCAATGTTTATAGGCTGTCTTGCCATTTATATAGATACAGACAGATAATCTGTGAAAATTCACTATTTCAATTCTTTTTTAAAATTTTATTTATTTTTTATGTGTATGAATGTACTTTCTGCATGTAAGTTTGTGCACCCGTGTCGTGCAATGCTGTGGAGGTCAGAAGAGGGTGTCAGATTCCCCTGAAACTGGAGTTAAAGATGGTTCTCAGCCACCATGTGGGTGCTGGGGATTGAACCTGGGTCCTCTGCAAGAGTGGTCAGCGCTCTAAAATACTAGACCATCTCTCCAGCCCAAATGTCAATTCTTTTTCTAAATTTTGTAACATTTTACCACTTTGGTAAGTTAGGTCTCAATTACATGTTAATTGAGTAAAGAGAATGCTGCAAAGGTAAGGTTCTAGGCTAATTTTTTGTTGTTAGTGATGGTTCTAGTCCATGGAAAAAGGGTGTCTTGTACTGGGACAGTCGCAATGGAGACATGAAGTAACCAGAATGTGAAAATGTTTAAGACAAAGAATCATAGCGACTCAGTAACTAACTGTATTTGAGGGGTAATGAACAGAAGGGAGTTCATTTTAAAATGAAATTTGTATTTTAATATAGTTCAGAATTCTTTAAACTCTGTAAGAATGAATGAATGAATTTATGGATACCACCATTAAGATTCCAAAGGTCAATCTGTCTTACTCTCCCTCCTCCTCTCCTTTCTCCTTCTCCCTCCATCCTCCCCTTCACCCCCCTCCATTCTTCCCTCTATCTTCCTCTCCATTTCCCTCCATCTCCCTTCTATCTTTCCCTCTATGAACCCCTCCCCCCTTCCCTCTCTTCCTCCCTCCCTCTCTCACTCAATCCCTTTCTCTTACCACTTATCTCCTATTCCCTTTCTCTACCCTTCTTCCCTTTATCTCTCTCTTTATTCCATTTCACTCTCATTTAAAAAATTATTTGTACACATGTGCTTTGTATGTAGATATGTGCACATGTGTTTTGTATGTAGATATGTGCACATGAATGGCGGTGGCTGTGGAAGCCAAAGTAATGGATCCTTCTGCAGCCAGAGTTACAGTCAATTGGGAGCCATTATTTTTTTTTAACTTTTTAAAATTTTATTTATTTTTGTATGAATATGAATGTACTGTCTGCATGTAGGTTTGTGCACCCGTGTCGTGCATTGCTGCGGAGGTCAGAAGAAGGTGTCGGTTGGATTCCCCTGGAACTGGAGTTAAAGTTGGTTCTCAGCCGCCATGTGGGTGCTGGGGCTCGAACCCGGGTCCTCTGCAAGAGCAGTTGGCGCTCTTAACTGCTAGGCCATCTCTCCAGCCCCAGGAGCCATTCTTAATCACTGGGCCATCTCTCCAGCCCTCTTTCTTCCATTTAAGGGGGAACTGTACTGCCTTTTTAATACCTAAATTCTCAATGCATTTTTCCAAAAGCAGTTCTCTTTTGAAACCCAGTACTATTATTAAAATTAGAAATCAGCATTATTATAGTGCTATTATATAGAGAACTTATGTTTCTCCAATTGTTCCAGTAACTTCTGTATTAGTTACTTTTCTGTTGCTGTGATAATATACCATGACTAAGGCAACTTGTAGAAGGAAGAGTTTATTTAGCTTATGGTTCCAAAGGGGCAAGAGTCCTTGAGGGTCCGGGGAGGCACGGTGGCAGGCTACAAGCAGACACAGGAAGCAGAGAGCAACTGGAAACCTGGCAAGGCCTGTCCCCAGTGATGTGCTTCCTCCAGCAAAGCCACACTTCTTAAAACCTCCCAAAACAGCACAACCAACTGGGGACAAGTGTCCAAACACCCAGAGACTATGGGGGGACATTTTCATTCAAACCATTACAGCAGCCCATACAGCAAAAGAAAATCTCAGATCATGCATTGCTTTTCATTTCCTTTCTCTTTCTTGTTTCCCTTAATCTAGCACAGTTTTGAAGTCTATATTTCCCATTTTTGTCAACTTGACAGAGCCCTTATTTAGGCTTTCCTGATAACTCATATTCCCATCCAGATCCTGGAGCCCGTGGAGGGGATGCCACGCTCCAAGTGCATCACATTGGACACTCTGGCTCACGAGTTCCAGGACTGGCAATGGTATGCTTGCTCATTTTGTTTTTGTTTTTTAATTTAATTTTTATTTTTGTATGTGTATGAATGTACTATCTGCATGCAGGTCTGTGCACCCGTGTCGTGCAATGCCGCGGAGGTCAGAAGAGGGTCTCAGATTCCCCTGGAACTGGAGTTCTCCTGGAATTGGAGTTACAGACTGTTCTTAGCTGCCATGTGGGTGCTGGGGATCGAACCCGGGTCCTCTGCAAGAGCAGTCGGTGCTCTTAACCGCTAGGCTATCTCTCCAGCCCCCCCCCCCATTTTTTAAAAGCTATACAGTGAAGATTTTCCCTGTAAAATAAAGCTATTATTTTACCTTTTGAAATTAGCATCTTATGGACAGATATTTGAAATGATGTAAGTCAACTATTCTACTAGTGGCAATGATTCTTGCCTAAAAGAATTATTATTGGGATGGCTAATAAAAGGTGATTTTCTAATTCTGTTATTCTTTCTACCTTTGTCATTAGTTGATTTCCTTTTATAAAGAAAAGCCTTGTGTTGTCATCTATTTATTTGTACATTGACTTATATTAGTGCAGACTTTGGAATCTTATTTAATAATTTAAAATTCTGAGTGTCATTTATTTTGATGCCCACATTGTCCTATGTTTGAGGAATTAGTCAATTTTGATGTTCAGGTGTTTGGTTACACAACTGATGAGGGAGACTTCATTTAATGGAAATGAGAAATCAAAAAAAAGCTGAAAAATGCTTTTCATTGTGACTTTACTTTCATTCTTTGGTTACTTGAGAATTGTATTTTATCTACATATATCTTATCTTGTGAACGATTCATAATCTCTAGTGACTGCTTATAAAAAAATAGCCCACAGTTTAAGGATATCAACCCTTTGTTTGACAGAAGCTTTGGAAACTGCTTACTGAGAGGATGCAATGAAGTAGAAATGTTACCAACAACAGTTTAGCTTTTTCACATCCTTTACAACACTCCTCTAATATCTGATTATTCTTTCCATTTTATAGTCAAGGATGCAAAAGGGCATAGGCATACTGCTCCAGACCATGGGCTAACAACCAAGAATGCCAGGGACGGTCCAAATTTGTGTGATTATCAAATTTCTATTTTTCATTTACAATTCTGCATGGTGGGATAACACTTTAATTGTTAAAAGATTTCTGGGAAAGCTAATGTTTTGTAATGATTCTTTAAATTCAGACATTGTTTCTAGCCCATTGGCTCAAGATGTGTCATCATATATGTGATGTGGTGCTAATGTAATTTGTGCTCTATTTGGGACTTGGAACAGTGCAAAGGAAGTGAATATTCATGTTGACTGGTGGGAGATAAAATGTTACCTAGCAGGCCTGGGATAAGGTTTACACAGTAGTTCCTTTTTTTCCTTGGTTCTGCTTTTAGTGGTTTTAATTGCTCATGATCAGCCATGATCTGAAAATATTAAATATAATATCCCATAAATAATTCAAATTTTTTAATTCTAGTGTAAATATTCTACTTTATTATTAATTATTGTGGTTGATCTCTTATTGTGCATAATCTGTAGACTTTATTGCAGGTATGCAAGGAGAAAAGTGTATTTATAAAGCTTGGTACTAGGATATCTTGGAATGCATCTTGTTGCAGAGGAAAGGGTACTGTGTGCTCTATGAAGATGACATATGGGCAATGAAGAGCCTCAGCTGAGGTCACAGCAACTGGGGACTGCCCCTACCTATAACTGCAGAGAGAGACCTCTGGCTTTTTATGCAGGTGTGATGGTTAACATCAGATGGCAACATGGTAAGTTCTTGACTCACCAGGAAGACAGGCCACATGCATTCCAGTGGTGAGTTATCCTGATAATCAAGAAGACTCCCTCACCATGGGAGCACCATTCCCTGGGTGGAATGAGGACTGTATAAAAGCAAAAAAGTAAACTGAGGACAGCATTCATGTCCTTCTGCTTCCTGACCAGCTGTCTCACGTTTCTGCACCACAGCTGCCCTGCCACGATGGATGGCAACCTGGAACTGTGAGCCAAAAGAAACTCTTCCTTCTTTAAGTTGCTTTTGTCAAGAGTATTTTTCACAACAATGGGAAAAGTAACTAAGATACTGGGAAATGAAATTTTCAGTAAAAATGGTCTGTGGTACCTTCTGGCCTTGAACTTCTGGAATCTGCCCCCTCTCCATAACAAGCAAAATTACCCCCGTTTTGCTTGACTTCTTAGTTCCCCTCTCTTCTTTGTGTCCTTTCTATTTAACTTCCCTTTTCTGGTGCCACATGCATTAAGCCTGCCAGGGTCCCCTTTAAAAGCCAGGCTTGCCCAGGTACCCCCCTGACCAACATGGTCAAGTGCAGGTGGCCTGTGATCTTACCCTCTATTTACAATCCCAGGAGCCTTGATTTTTCAAAACACTTCTATTAAATGTTTCTGACTTTCATAAAATACAATTTAATGGTGTTTATATCCCCTCCCCATCTGTTCCTTCCCTTACTGCCCCTCACCCAACTCAGTGTACTCTCTCTCTATGTACATGGCCTATAGCATCTAATTTATGTCCCCAAATGTCCCTGGCACTGGATCCTAGTTAACCTACCAAGAGTCCAATGCTTGAAAGAGATTAACTCTCCCTCTCCCAGTAATCATCAGTTGCCAAAAGTTCCTTAGGTAGGGTTGGGGTGAGTTTCTTACCCACTTCCCTGTCTATTCTAGGATATTTTCTGGTTTGAGCTTGCAGAGGACTTGTGCGTGCTGTCACCATTGCTGTGAGTTCATGTGAGTAGCTGACCAGCTCTGCAGAGTTCTCTGTTTCCCTGTGCTCCTCCACCACCTCTGGCTCTTACAGTCTTTCCATCCTGCCTTCCACAATGGCCCCCAAGCCGTGGGAGGCAGAAGTTTGATACAGGGTCCTATTCAGGGACAAGAACTCTGTCGTCCTTGTTGTCTATATGTTGACCAGCTATGGGTTTCTGTGACACCATCAATCAGAGTGGGGAAAAAGTCTTTATCAGTGGTGTCCCTGACAGAGGGTTAGTATCTAGAATATACAAAGAACCAAAAAACTAAACATCAAACAAACAACCCAATTAAACAGTGTTATAAGGAGCTAAACAGAGTTTTCTAAAGATAAAAGGCAAATGGCTGAGGAATATTTTACAAAATTGTACCACATCTTTAGTCATTAGGGAAAGGTAGATTAAAATCACTTTGAGATTTTACCTTACTCCTCTCAGAGTGGCTAAAATCCAACAAACAACAAACATACAAACAAATGACACATGCTGGTGAGGACAAGGAGAAAAGGGAACTCTTATCCACTCCTGGTAGAAGTGAAAATGGGTGAGCCACTATGGAAGTCAGTCTGTGGATTCCTTAAAAAGCTAAAAAGAGGCAGGTGGATCTCTGTGAGTTCAAGGCCCGCCTGGTCTACAAAGTGAGCTCCAGGCCAGCTGGGACTAAAGGGAGACCCTGTCTCAAAAAGACAAAAAAAAAAAAAAAAAAAAAAGCTAAAAATTGATCTACCATTTGCCCAGCCATACTTATTCTTGGGTACATATCCAAAAGACGGTATACCTTACGACTAGATACCTGTTTATTCATGTTCATTGCTGCCTTTTCATAAGCCGGAAATTGGAAACAACATAGATGTCCATCAAGTGAAAAGTGGTTAATGAAGGTGTGGGGCACACAGATGGTGGGAAAAATCCAGCTTAAATTGCAGGCTTACTCCCAGCTAGCAGGCCTCAGGGCACCGCATGGCTGAGGGTCTGACCTTGCCGCAAGGAGGAGCAAGTAACGTGGCCTAGGTGCATGATGCTGGGTTGGTCAATGGTGTGCAGCTGTGCAGGAGTTGGGGGACTTATGATTGGCGCTGGGAACTGACGTCATTTGGTTTAAAGCAAGCTGTTGCAAGGAGTAAATTTGAATTTTATAGTAAGATCATCAATGTATTTTCCTCCATTAATTTTTTATTAATCTCACACGATATAGGCAAGGTAAGGCCTGCATTTTCATTTGGGGTGGCCAGTGGGTTTGGAAAAAGGCTCCCCTTTACGGAGCACCAATCTGGGTAGCTGGTGTTTGAGTGGACAAAGGCTGAAGATAGGCCAACAGCCATCATCCTGGAAATTCCTGTCCAAGGTTCAGCAGTCTCTGGTCAGGTGAGAAGTCATAGCCAAGAGTGGACAGGTTTTGGTGGGTCCAGGCTAGGGGCTTGAGTTGGAAGTATCACTCAGGCTGGGCTATGGGGGAAGTAGCCAGCTGGCCTCTGCACCGAGGGTCAGCTCCCCACAGGTCTGCAAACGGGCCACTGTGTTTCCCCCTTCCCTTAGCAGGAGTGTGCTGTACCTGTTCTGCATAAAAAGAAAGTTTCCTACACACATACACAATGGAATTTTATTCAGTTAGTAAAATGAAATTATGAAATTTGCTGTAAATAAAAGAACTGGAAACAATCATCCTTAGTGAGATAACCACTGGATCCTGAAAGACAAGTGTGACATGTTTCTCCCTCAAAACTGACACTAACTTTAAAATCCTGATATGTGTGTTTCAATTTGCAAATCCGTGAAGTCAGGAAAAAAATAACCTGGCCGTGGAGATGGTGGGATGCCTTCTTGGGAAGCCGTGGTAGAATGTAAGACTGTAAAGGGGTAAAGGGGAATAAGAAAATAGGAAGCACTAAGTGGGGTGGAGACTGGGAGGGCATGGCTGAGGAGAGCATATGGGGAGGGCGAAGGAGTAAAATCAAGGCCTTTAAAAAAGCCATATGGAAACCTGTCACTAGAGAAGATTCTTAAAGTATATACATAGACTTTATAAAAAGACACCAAAGGCCAACAACAACTAAAAATCCAGGGCCAGGAATGTACTCCCTCTCTTGAAGCGGTGACCAGGGTGCTCCCCATAATAACCTCAACACTATTGGTCACTGTTCTGCTCTTGTTTTACCACCCCACCAAAATTTGATGGTGAGATTCTATTGATGAAGACAGTACATACATGAGCTGTAGAACAGACAAGGAAGACNAAAAAAAAAAAAAAAAAAAAAAAAAAAAAAAAAGCTAAAAATTGATCTACCATTTGCCCAGCCATACTTATTCTTGGGTACATATCCAAAAGACTGTATACCTTACTACAGAGATACCTTTTATCCATGTTCATTGCTGCCTTTTTCATAATAGCCAGAAATTGGAAACAACATAGCTGTCCATCAAGTGAAAAGTGGTTAATGAAGGTGTGGGGCACACATATGTGGGAAAATCCAGCTTAAATTGCAGGCTAGCTCCCAGCTAGCATGCCTCAGGGCACCGCATGGCTGAGGGTCTGACCTTGCCGCAAGGAGGAGCAAGTAACGTGGCCTAGGTGCATGATGCTGGGTGGGGCAATGGTGTGTAGCAGAGTTGGGGGACTTATGATTGGCTCTGGGAACTGACGTCATTTGTTTTATAAAAGCAAGCTGTAGCAAGGAGTAAATTTGAATTTTATAGTAAGATCATCATGGATTTCCTGGCCATTATTTTTATTAATTACTCACACATATAGGCTAAGGTAGGCCTGCATTTCATTTGGGTGGCCAGTGGGTTGGAAAAAGGCTCCCCTTTACGGAGCACCAATCTGGGTAGCTGGTGTTGTGAGTGGGCATAGGCTGAAGATAGGTCAACAGCCATCATCCTGAAATTCCTGTCCAAGGTTCAGCAGTCTCTGGGCAGGTGGGAAGTCATGGCCAAGAGTGGAACATGTGTCTTGTGGGTCCAGGCTAAGGGCCTGAGTTGGAAGTTCCATCCAGGCTGGGGTATGGGAAGTAGCCAGCTGGCCTCTGCACCGAGGGGTCAGCTCCCCACAGTGTCTGCAAAGCGGGCACTGTGTTCCCCTTCCCTTAGCAGGGCTGTGTGGTCCTGTTTGGCATAAAAAGAAAGTTTCCTACACACATACACAATGGAATATTATTCAGTTCTTAAAAATGAAATTATGAAATTTGCTGTAAATAAAAGAAACTGGAAACAATCATCCTGAGTGAGCTAACCTGGATCCTGAAAGACAAGTGTGACATGTTCTCCCTCAAAACTGGACACTAACTTTAAAATCCTAGATATGTGTGTTTCAATTTGCAAATCCGTGTAAGTCAGGAAACAAATACATGGCCGTGGAGATGGTGGGGAGGCTTCTTGGGAAGCGTGGTAGAATGTAAGACTGTAAAGGGGTAAAGGGGAATAAGAAAATAGGAAGCACTAAGTGGGGTGGAGACTGGGAGGGCATGGCTGAGGAGAGCATATGGGGAGGGCAAGGAGTACTCAAGGCCTTTAGAAAAAGCCATATGGAAACCTGTCACTAGAGAAGATTCTTAAAGTATATACATAGACTTTATAAAAAGACACCAAAGGCCAACAACAACTAAAAATCCAGGGCCAGGAATGTACTCCCTCTCTTGAAGCTGTGGACCAGGTGTCCCACATAACCTCAAACACTATTGGTCACTGTTCCTGCTCTTTGTTACCCACCAGAAATTGCTGGTAGGAGCCTATTGCTGAAGACAGTACATACATGAGCTGTAGAACAGACAAGGAAGACTAAAACTGGTACTGACTTCAGAGCCTCATTGAGACTGGACAGTTCTCATAGTGCAAGGAGGCACTGTGCATGCAACTGGCAGGAAAAAAGTAATCACCGCTCTTATCCAGATGTGAACTCTGTGAACTACAATGACTGCCCTTCCAAGATGTGTCTACCAGTGCAACAGTGACCTAAATACAGGAGTGATTAACCACTTTCTAATTGGATTTAAGGTCCGCTTCATAGGATGGAGCCCATTCCTGACATTGATATCAGACCTAGGAACCTGAGGCTATACAGGTCACAGGGCATAGGGGAGAGCCCAATATCAGTTTTCTACCAAGTAGTTGTGGTATTAAACTGGCTCCTAATGACTTACTGTTACAGCTATAGGTTAATGCGTCTCTCAGCTCTCATTGGAGAAGTTTCCTTACGGAGCCTTCATTTTTGGCTTAGGTGGAGGACCAAAGGCAGAGGGAGCCCCTTAAATTTAGTTTTGGGTACACTGACATCTTCATGGTGCCCTCTGGTGTCAAAATTGTAGTCTTTAATTCTTTTACTATCTAGACAAGTCCCACCCCATGCTTCACCCCCTCATCAGGGAACAATGCAGGCAAGATAAAAGTATAAATATAGGGGCTGGAGAGATGGCCTAGCGGTTAAGAGCACCAACTGCTCTTGCAAAGGATCCGGGTTCAATCCCCAGCACCCACATGGCGGCTGAGAACCGTCTGTAACTCCAATTCCAGGAGAACTCCAGTTCCAGGAGAATCCGAGACCCTCTTCTGACCTCCACGGCATTGCAGGACACGGGTGCACAAACCTACATGCCGACAGTACACTCATACACATACAAAAATTAAAAAAGTATTAATATAAACACTATTTTGTTTTCACATAGTCGTAGTGTTGTGAGTTCCTAGAAAAATACATATTCTTAAGCTTTAGATTATCCAGTTTCTAATGAGGGGTTCAATAAGACATGGGCAAATAATTATTTGCCAAAATATTAATGAATGAATGTATTTGATAAAATGACATAGAGGAAGCATCAGTCACTGATTCCTTGTGTTCATAAGTCATTTAGAGATCCTTAGCAGTATGAATAGAGTTCATCTAATTTCAGCTCCAAGTTGCTGAAGAGAGCTATTTCTAGTCCTAATCTTTCTGTGATGCTGCAGTGGAAAACAAGATTTCTCATTCATCCCTCCCAAATACTTTCCCTGACCTCCGACTCTACCGTCCACTAAGTTGCACAGACTCAAAGCCCAGAATAATTCCTGACCTGGAATCGTTATTTTTCACACATCTTACAACTGATTCACTGCTCTACAGTTTGCATAGGGAGAGGGTTTGGAAGCTCAAAAAAGTAAAACATCTTCGTTGAGTCAATAAAGATGGAACAAGGGGCAAATTGGGAGTGTGCCACTTTTTTCCAGTGGAGTGTTCTAGATGCTGTGTTGGACATGGGGCCACTGAGAAGATCTAAGCCCATCTCCCAACTCGACCTCAGTAGGATGTCCCCTCCATCCCACTGGAAGAAATCGAAGAACTACATGCAAGTCCAGCACATCTCTGTAGAAAACCCAGTGTTAGGGCAGTGAGGACTACTCCCCACTGCTTCTACGTCTTCTGGCAGCCATAGTCCATCTGGTGCATATTGACCCTGTTTGAGTTCTCCAGAGAAAGTGTGTGACTGGCCTTCCGTAGCATTGGTCTCTCTGTCTTTCTCCATTTATCTCTCCAATGTTGTGAAGCTGTCAAAGCTACATTCAAGCCACCCTAAGCATTGTCGACCCGCTCCAAGAGACTATGGATAAGGAATCACACAGATTCACCCATGGCCTATGCCCAGTGAATTATACATTAACTAGAAAGGCATCCACAGGTAGGGAAGAGGGTAGGTCCAAATGTTTTTGTCTTTGTAGTAAAGAGTATGTGTCATCCGGGGTCATACTTAGAGTGACTGAAGACATATGCATAGAGTCACCCTCTGAGTCATAGAG
Source organism: Rhizomys pruinosus (assembly GCA_009823505.1). Taxonomy (NCBI): domain Eukaryota; kingdom Metazoa; phylum Chordata; class Mammalia; order Rodentia; family Spalacidae; genus Rhizomys; species Rhizomys pruinosus. The sequence continues at coordinate 696,592 of VZQC01015340.1, read as the reverse complement.
TGAAAACTAGGTATCACGGAACGGGAGAAGAAAATGAAAGCACCACATCATCCCCTCTTGCTTTTGGCTTTTTCCAAGCTCTGCTTAAAATTTCAGCTATTCTCCCTGGTCATTCCCTTGACTAATACTTTGTTTCAAAATTAGCTAGAAAAGTTCTGCTTATTTCTTTTAACTAGCATTTTACTTATCCTGTAGTTTATTGAACCCTAGGGAACTTATGGTCTATAAATAAATGAAACTATTACTATTATGTAGCTCTATTCAGAACATTAGTTGAAGGAGAGAAGTGACATTTTTCTTAATTTGGTGTAGAAATATGTTGCAGTCACAACAACTTTCTTCCTGCCTTGAATTAATGGCATAATTATTCACACTGGAAAACAGAGAAGGAATGAGTTTGAACTTGGCATGAATTAATACACCAAAATATGCCTTCTGTTCTTTCTCACTGTCTAATTAATTCTGAATTATGAAATTCCCTTTGAGCTATCCAAAAAGCAGGGTCACTGGATTCTCGTGTAATTATTCATTCCTTGAAATAAAAGCAAAGTGATTTGATAGTAATGGAGTATTTGGAAAAAAAAAAGAATGTCTATTTGAGTGTCCTAAAAAGAAGGGAGATGAGAGATGCTGCAATTCTCAGGAAGTTTCTTGTGAAGATGATGTGGACAATGTATGTGCAAGCTCTGCAGAGGAGAGTAAACTTCCCACAAGCCAGCGTCATGGCTGGGGGAGACAGAGGCGGGGTAGTTGGTAATATTAATCCTTTTTTTTTTCTACAAATGCCATGATTTTGGATTAGAATATTGTTTTCAGGTTCCTAATTAAAAATGGATGAGTGGTCCACAGAGAATAGCAAAATTGCCTACCAATCACCCTTGTACAGAAAAGAGAACTTGCTGTTTGTTGTGAAGACAACTCTTTTCCCAAACTTACTAGCTCCCCCTTCAAGTAAGTAAAAGTTAGGTTTGACTTGATAGATATAGAAAAGGCATTTATAAAGCTTAACATGACTTCATGATGAAAGTCCCAAAGAACCTAGAAATTGATGGAATGTAACATATAATAAAGACTATATTCAACAAACTTATAGCTAACTCTATGCTAATTGAGGAAAAACTGAGAGTATTTAATGTTAAATCTAGAGTGGAATAAGGGTGCTCACTCTTTCTATCCTTACTCAACATAGGACTTGATGTCTTAGCTAGAGCAGTAAGATGAGAAGAGGATATAAAGGGTTAAAAATTGGAAAGAGAATTTAAATCACCCCAATTTGCAGATGACACGATTAAAAGAATCTACGGACTCCTTCAGAGAACTCTGAGATATGACAGCTAGTTTCGGTGAAGTTACAGGCTATAAAATCAACACACATTAAATCAGTAGCATTTGCATATATCAATAATGAACTTGTTGAGGGAGGAAGACATTAGGGAACCTGTCCCATTCACAGTAGCTTAACAAATAATCCAGAGATTAGCCTAGCCGTGGAGGAACTTTAAGACACTGAAAACCAAACTGAAGAAGACACTAGATGATGGAAAAAAGCTCCTGAATTGGCAGAATTAATACTGTGAAAGTGGCTACATTATAAAAATAATCTTCAGATTCAATGTAATCATGATCAAAATTCCAATGACATCCTTCACCTAACCAGAAAAAACAAGTCTAAAATTTACTTTGAAGTACAAGAGAACACAGAGAGCCAAAAACAGTCCTAAGCAAAACACAGCTAGAAGTATCACAGTAGCTGATCTCAAGAAGTGTAGAGATTTGTCTAGGTTTCAGGCTTTCCACACAGAGGGGTTTGATGTCTGTCGACTGCTATAGACATCAAACCCCTTTGTGGATCCTACTTGTAACAACTATTTATAGAGTCCTAATGAAACTTACATTCTAGGTGCAGCAAAGTTTTAATACGAGAGACTTTCTTACCTCCCCTCCATAGAACAAGGAGGAATATGATGAAGATGAGGTCATTCTCTAACTATAAATTGGAGCCAACTGTTATAGAGGTAATCTCTTATAAAACTGGTGAAACTGCCTTCTTTTTTAATTTTTTTTAAATATTTTATTTATTTATGTGTATGAATGTACTGTCTGCATGTAGGTCTGTGCACTCGTGTCGTACAATGCCTCGGAGGTCAGAAGAGGGTGTCGGATTCCCCTGGAACTGGAGTTCTCCTGGAATTGGAGTTACAGATGGTTCTCAGCCACCATGTGGGTGCTGGGGATTGAACCCGGGTCCTCTGTAAGAGCAGTCGGTGCTCTTAACTGCTAGGCCATCTCTCCAGCCCCAAAACTGCCTTCTGTAATTGACTAATAGACATAGGAACTGTGAAATGGACTATTCTCTATCCAGAACCAAATATAATACTAACATCTCCTTAAGCTATGCACTTAAGCAACATATATTAATACAGGAGAGCTCTGATATCAGCAATGGATTATTCTACCAAGGAGATGTTGGTCAGGGGATCCAAGCACCCCCCCCCAAAAAGGTAAAGGAGTCTTGCCTGTAAACTGGGATACCTGCAAGAAGAGAGGCAATAAGGCCCTGCTGTCGAAGACCTGATGTAAGCATGGAAAAGATGCATTGACCGCACTTGCAAGTGTACAGTTGGTCTCTGGAATACCAGAGCATGTTACCAAAGGCCACTAAACCAATAAAGCAAATATAGGTCTCCTTGAGTTAAGCAAGACTCCTCCGTCAGCACCAGTTATACCTCACCTACCTGGAAATACTGTGCAGCAGTGGCAGCCATATGCCTGTATATCCCAAATCTAATTGGCTATTAGCTCTCTTCTTGGAGGAATAACCCATGGCTAATGCCACAAGCTTACATCTTCTAGAGGTTAGGAGATGTTATAAGCCACAGTAAGACCCTGTCACATTTTACGAAAAAAAATGTAATTCATGGATTAACATACCATCCAAACATCTGTGTTTATACCAAAGTAACCTACCATAACAATTAGTACTGTTTAAATACCTATATATCTAATTGCTTGTGCTTCACTAGTAGAATTGAAAGGTTATTCCTGAACAAACTGTCAGCCCATGAAAGGAAACAGTCAGAACTGACCAGAATCCAAAACAACAGTTCCAGAGAAAGTAGACTATTTTGCTTCTCATCCACCTGTGCCCCTTTTCTAAGCCTAGGGAACAATCTGTGGAAGAGGGGGCATGGTAGAATGTAAGGGCTGTGACTGGAGTGAATGGTGAAACTACAGCAATATAGTTTGGACACTTATTTGATCAACTTGATTGAGCATACAAGCCCCCCCCCCAGCTGGATGGTGGGACCCTCGGGCTGTGTGGGTTTGGGCACAACTGCTTGCAAACTGGTTTTACATGAACGATGCTTGTACTCATAAATTATTACTTATTGTTAAAAAATGAAAAAAAAGAATAAAAAAATAAAAAAAAAAGAAGTGTAGAGAAAGATATCATATCACTGTCACAAGAATAGACACATATATAACGCTGGGCATGGTGGCGCACGCCTTTAATCCTAGCACTTGGGAGGCAGAGGCAGGCGGATCTTTGTGAGTTCAAGGCCAGTCTGGTCTATAGAGTGAGTTCCAGGACAGCTGGGGCTACAGGGAGACCCTGTCTCAAAAAAACCAAAAAAAAAAAAAAAAAAAAAAGATAGACACACATAGACTAATGGAATGTGATAGGAAACCCAGAAATAAATGCACACAGCTATGGACAATTCATCTTTGACAAAAGTGTTGAGAACATAAACTGGAAAAGACAGCCTATGAATGGTGCTGCAAAACTTAGACACACAGGATGTGGTGGGCACTATGGCTTAATGCCCAGCACCAGGACGCAGAGGCAGCGGGATCTCTATTCAAGGCCAGCTAGTTCTATATATTGAGCTCCAGGCCAGCTGGGACTAAAGGGAGACCCTGTCTCAAAAACACCAAAAAAAAAAAAAAAAAAAAAAAAAGAAAAAAAAGAAAAAAAAAACCCAAAAAAGTAGACACCCATCTGCAAAAGAATGAAACTAGATCCATAGTTCTTACCTTGCACCAAATCAATTCAAATGGTTTTACGTACCTAATTTAAAACCTAAAATGATGGAACTGCTAGAGGAACTCATAGGTATAGGCATACATAATAATTATTTTCTGGACAGAATCTCAGAAGCATAGGAAATAGCCCAAAGAAGGGGGCTTAAATGAGAAGTGGTATTATATAAAACTAAAAGGGAAAGAAAAATAAACGTTCAGCAGAGTGGTCAGACCACTTACAGAGTGGAAGAAAACTTTTGCCAGCTATACTTCAGACAAGGGTCAATAAACAGAATGAAGAGCTGAAAAAAATAGATACCCCAAAAGATCAAAATTGCCTATCTATAAATGGGCCTGTGGTAGTTTGAATAAATATCTCCCAAGGCTCCAAGTATTTGAACATTATGTCCCCAGTTGGTGGTGCTATTTTGGAAGGTTTTAGGAGGTATAACTTTACTGGAGGAAGCATGTCACTTGGGGCGGACCTTGAGAGCCCATAGCCATGCCCATTTCCAGTATGGCCTCTCTGTTTCCTGTGCCTAATTGAAAATGTGAGCCCTCTGATTTCTGCTCCAGCCACTTCTGCTGTCATGCCTCCCTCTGGAACAGTAAGCCAAATAAATTCCTTCTTTTTAAAAAATTTTTATCTATTATTTTTATTTTCTCTATGTGTATGAATGGATTGCCTGCATGTGTGTAAGTGCTTAATGGGCAATCTAATAGGTGCCTGGAAGAAAATAGTGCTGAGAGCAAGGTAGTCTTCCCAGAGGGAAATAAGACTTAAACAGGCCTGGGATATTTTGGCAAAGCATCTGGCTGTCCACAGCCCAAGAACTTGCTGGAGGCTAAGTTAAAAAGTAATGGACTCATTTGTTTGGTGGAGGAAATTTCAAGACAGCCTAATATAGAATTGTTGGGGTGATTAATTATTAATGGTGAGTATTATGACAATCTACAATGAAAATGAGCAAGTTGGGCAGAAAGAAATGCAGAATGGACAGTGGATGGAAAAAGAGCACTAGAAAGCTGAATAATGTTGGAGCCAACTCAAGTGCTGAAGGAGTTTCTCTCCTCAAAAAGGAGATTAGAGCCATTTAGGAGAGACTCTTGAACAAGGGAAAGAGTACCCTCAGGGCAGGACTCCACCCAGCTAAGCTTCCTTGTGAAAGGAAAAGTCCCAAGGACTTTTCTTAGAAAATTGCAACCTACGAAGCTGCTGGTAATGTGGATAGCCAGAGACCACCCCAAATTGGCAACTGAACTAGGCAATGTCCACATGGTGCTGGCCTTAGAGCAACGAAGGAAGCAAGAGAGAGGGGGTTATTTGTTCTTTCTCCATGGTTTCAGAGAGAAGCAGAATGCAGGCTGCATACAGCAGGGGTTCCCTGTATTAGAAAAGTCCTGACATGCCATCGCATGAAGCTGTGAAGGTGAAGCCTGTTTGGTAGTGGAGACCCCAAGACGTTGGAGATGCCAGAGCCATGAGACCCCTGCTAAGGAGAGCTGCATCCAGGGAGTGGTACCTATTAGGTTATACAAAGGGCCGCGCACCCCCAACCCCTAGATAAAAGGGTACATGAGGCTTAAGTCACGCCAGGAACATAATTTCCTTCCATGTGGGATTACCAGCAAGGAACGTGTGCGCGTGCAAGAGCTGCCTGCAAGAGCCGCCTGCAAACACTGGTGGAACAGAGCAGCATGGCAGAGAGGAAGATGGCGCCTGGGGCCCACTCATAGCCATCGGGTGGGGCCTCAGGTACAGAGGAAGCAGTCAGAAGATTGACAGCCTCTGGAAGAAGTGGGTGTCTGTGTGCCTTGGGATTCTGGGAAGCCCAGACCTAACAGTACCAACCCAAGAGAGTGATGAAAGTTTCAGAAAGCAAAACTGGAGTGGCTGAGCCATGTAAGCCCTTTGGAAGTAAGTCTCAGACCTGGTCATGGTGCTGCAGGATTTGGTGTTCATTCAGCTGAGTTTTGGCCTGATATTTTCTCGCTAGGCCGCCATCCTTCCCTTTTGAAATGGGAATGTATATTATGTGCCATTGTATGTTGGAAGTATGTGATTTGCTTTTTTTATTTTACAGGGGATTAAAGTTAAGATATTGCCTTGAGTCTCAGAAGAGATTTTGCACTTTGGATCAGTGTTGATAATGTTAAGGTCTGTGGGGAATTTTGAAATTGGACTAAATGTATTTTGTATTATGATATCGCCATGAGGCTATGGGGGCCAAGGAGTGGAATGTGGTGGATTCAGTAAGTGTCCCCCATGGGCTCCAGGTATTTAAACATTTTGTCTCCACTTGGTGCCACTGTTTGGGGATGTTTTAGGAGGTGGCTTTGCTGTAAGAAACAAGTCACCAGGGAAAGCTTTGAGAGTATCTAGCCAGGCCCACTTCCGGTCTGGGCTTTCTGTTTTCATGCCTGACTGAATATGTAATCCTTCAGCTTTCTGTTCAAGCCACCTCTGCTGCCCATCATGATGGACTCTTGCCCCTTTGAATCAGTAAGCCAAGTAAATTGCTTTGATCATGGTGTTATACTACAGTGACAAAAAAAGTAACTAATACAGGGTCAATGATCTAACAGCTCTCAAAAGAGAAATAAATATTTTCAAAAGTATTTATCCTTAGCCTTCAGAAAAATGCAAATTGAAGATACTTTGACATTCTGTCTCACTTTCTTCAGAATGGCTATCATCAAGAATACAAATGACAGAAGCATAAAGATGGCTCAGCATTTAGCTTGTACTGCTGCTTGCTCAGGAGTGGACAATCTATTAGCCCTAAACCCATGTAGATATGAGCAACACTAAATGGACTCAGGTTTTGTGGTGTGAGTATGTAACAATAATAATTATATAAGAAGTCATAAATCTGAGAAGGATTTGGGGAATGAGGAGTTGGAAGGGGATAGGAGAAGCACAGAAATCATAGAAATATAGCATATTCATGTAGAACTTCTCAAAAAACCAAAAGAGCTTGTACTATTTTTCTAAAAGATCTTTGTTTCATTATTAGCACTCATCACATTGGGTGGCTAACAATTGCCTTTATTTTTTATTTTTTATTTTATTTATTTATTTATTTATTTATTTATTTATTTATTTATTGTCTTTTTGAGACAGGGTCTCCCTGTAGCCCCAGCTGTCCTGGAACTCACTCTGTAGACCAGGCTGGCCTTGAACTCACAAAGATCTGCCTGCCTCTGCCTCCCAAGTGCTAGGATTAAAGGCGTGCCCCACCACTCCTGGCACGATTGCCTTTAACTCTGGTTCTAGGTGATTCAATGCCTCTGTCCTCTGTGGACACCTGCACTCATATGCATCCCTCAAACATACACATAAGTAAAAATAAGAAAAAGAAAATTTTAAATATACTGATTAAAAAAATACAAATAACCTCAAATGCTGGTGAAGATGTGGGAAAGAGAACCCCTTATTCATAGCTTTGTGGGAACTTAAACTGGTATAGCCACTATGGAAATCAGTGTGGCAGTTTCTCAAAACAATAGCAAATAGAACTACCATATAATTCAGTAATACCACTCTTGGCCATATATTCAAAGGACTCTATATCTTACCACAGAGATACTTGTACATACTTTCACAATAAACAATATTTTTTATATATTTTTGCTCTACTCACAATAGTAAGAAAATGGGATTAGCCTAGATGTCCAGAAACAGATAAATGGATAATGAAAATGGGTTGCACATTTACAATGAAATTTTATTTAGCCACAGTGAACAAAATTATCAAATGTGCAGGACAATAGATGGAACTGGAAAAAATATTCAGTGAGGGAAGCCAGCCTAGGATGGCCGTAACTACCTGCTCCCTTCCATATGTAGATCCTAGCATTTAATTTTTATATGTGTGCAGGTATGTTAGAGTGATTTTTGTGGGTAGATGTCCGGAAACTAGAAAGAGGCCTGGTAGAGCAGAAAGAGGGCTTGCGGAAGGTGAGGAAGCAGAGCACCTGTATGTGAGAGTGGACGAGCTCTGGAGCAGAGTGGTACAGGGTGGGGAGCTGGATGACAGCAGAGAGAAATGGGGGTGTGGGCTCACCCCAAACTAAGTCTTATAGACATGTCACAAGGAGTCCGGGCGGGCGTGGTGGCACACGCCTTTGCTCCCAGCACTTGTGAGGCAGAGATAGGTAGATCTCGGTGAGTTCAAGGCCAGCTTGGTGTACATAGTGAATTCCAGGCCAGCTGGAGCTACAGGGAGACCCTGTCTCAAAAAGATTAGAAAAAAGTCACGAGGAAACCCACTACTTTGTGTGATAACTGAAAATAATGAGTTGTGAATGAGAACTATTGGAACTCAAAGTGCCGTGTCATAACAGCTAATAGATACTGAGGTGCAGCATCACAAGCACAAGCACAGCTACTGCTCCTTTATTCTTTCTCCACTCTGTGGAAATGCATTATTGAACACAAGTCCTGAGCACACTCTTCAAATTACCATTTTCCCTATCATTTCCTAGAGAGGATAAGATATCCTTAATTGGATACAGGATTTGGCTAAGAGGTCTGGACTATAGGAATTTAGTCAACAATTGTCACAATTAGAACCTGGGATATTGGTACTGGGAATTTGAATAACCATTCATAGAGTGATGCTTTGTTATTCTTTATTTATTTTTCTTTTTGACAGGGTCTCCCTAGTCCCAGCCTTCCTGGAGCTCATTGTAGACCAGGTTGGCCTTGATTTCACAGATATCCACCCTGCCTCTGTCTCCCAAGGGTTGAGATTAAAGGTGTGCTACCACACCCAGCGTTATTTATTTCTTGTGGCTGGCCACCTAAAGGAATTGGAGAGAAAAGAATAATGGGCATGGTGAGATTTTACTATTTCTCTTTGGGTTCCTGGCAGTGGTAGCCTCAGATACTTCTAGCGGGAAATTTGACAGTATTAATCATGCACCCAAGTGTGTGTTGGTTCACCACCTTCCCTGGAAATGATCAACTTTTGTTGAATTCTCTTGGAGACATGCAAACATTTCTGCATTGTCTCTTATCTGGACATAACACAAGACAGAATTTCCTAGTCTCGGCAATTCCTTTCAGTTCTCTCTCTGTGCATTTATAGAATTATTAACCTTGCCCCCTTCACGTTTTTGTCCCTTACCTCATGTTCTATCCAATTCTTGCCAATCTATTCCCAGCAATTTACTGTAATTATCTTTGTTAAAGTCACCAGTCTCCCTTTCTGTGAAACTTACTATTATTCTTGTCTTTTCCTTCCCTGTGCTCTCAACTGTACGGCATCTGATTCCTCAGATGTCTTGTCTTCTTCCGCCATTTCCTGGGTGTACCTATTCAAATACCTGTCAGGTGCAAAGATGGCTCAGCAGGTAAGAGCACTGGTTGCTCTTGCAGAAGGAGTTTGATCCCAGCACCCACATGGCAACTGAGAGCCATTGGTAACTCCAGTTCCAAGGGACCTGATGCCCTCTTCTGGACTCTGACGGCATCGCATCCATGTGGTGAAGGTGAAACACTCATATACATAAAATGAAAATACATAAATAGAACAAATGAATACAACAGATATCACCTACCAAGGAGGGTTTTTTGTCATCTTATCTGAAGCAGTTCCAGCTGTTATTCATGTCCCTGTATTGCGCCTTTTTACAGCTTCGTAGAGTCTAACAGTATTTCATGTAACATGTTTGTCTTTGCCGTCCCCAGCTTGTATATAAATCCTATGAAGGCAAGCACTTTGATTTCACTGGTGTCTGTTGAATTTCAGTTACCCAGAATAGTACTTAAAGCATAAAGAGTACTTAATAAATGCTTGTAGAATAAATAATTTATGGTGCAGGTGAATAAATGGGAGAGTAAAAGTTTTTTGAAGAGGAGCCTGAAAAGTGTCCAGATGAGGAATATGGTTATGATACGACTGCAAGGAAACAAATCATCCCACAGGAAAGAAAACTAAGGCTTAGCTATCTTTCCTTTAGGTGGTAAGAGTTAGAATTAAGGCTCAGTCTTAAGTCAGGCTGGTGCCAAGCCATAAATGTGCCAAGCCATAAATGTAAGCCAAATGCCATGTGTTCATCCAGAGAGAACATGATCTAGGGTGTGGCAGGAAAACCAATACATCTATGTCATACTTATACTTCTGTTGCTGAGGTAAAATATCTCGACTAGGGCATCTGGGATAAAAAACCAAAGTGTAGATCAGGGTTCCAAGACACCACTGCCAACCTGGGCACTGGAAGATGGCTGAGCCAGACCCCAAGACCATGTAGGACGTCACCTTGGTGGAGACATCCTTGTCCAGCAGGTGCAGGACAGATTTCAGACCATGCTTGATCAGATCAATGGGAAAATGGATGGCATGAGTCGTAGCGTTGATGATCTGGAGAACATTGCTGACACAGGACCCAGGCTGGGGTGGAAGACCTGGCAGGTAAAACAAGACTCCTGCTGCCCAAGAGTTGATGGTTGTTGGTAACTTACACCGAATTCTGGAACATCATTTTCCCAAGCCAAGCAAAAACCAAGTAGAATTCTGCAACTAACTACTATGTGTGGACAAGTTTTATAAAGTGTGAGTTCTTATCACAGCCTGGAAAGTTAACTTATAGAGTGAGTAACCCCTATCCCCCAGTTTCTCAATCTTGGTATCTTCATATCTTGGTCACTTGCCTTAATTACTAAACACTAAAATTTTGGTGATTCCTGCATAAAATTGTCAAAATTTAGTATATCTTGTGAACTCATTTTTCCCATGTAGTTCCTTTTGTAGTGGTTGCTGTTTGATAAAAGTAACTGTGTAATTTTTTTATTAAATGAATACTAACTTTTCTCTCTAGTAGACACAGTGATGCAAGATATGTATAGTTAGGGTTCTTTGATTTTCAGCACAAAGTGACTTTTAACCTGATGCTAAAGTGCCAGAAATATTTTCCAAATGACTGAAAACATTTAACAATAGTTTCTGCAGAAATATCTGTTTGTAGATATTACTGCCATTCTCTGGCCGCAACTCAGAATTGAACCATGCCATGTGACTCTGCCCGAGAGGAGATGCTGAGGTCAGTGAGAGCCTCTGGCGCTCTGATGCATTCATGGGTGAAGCGTTTTACTAGATAGTCCAGTCACTTAGGTAAGGGCCCACAGTGCTCATCTGCAATGATTACCTGAGAAAGTCTGGCAGGATTTAAGAAACCCAGTGATTCCATCCTTCCTTTGAGCTACTGACTGAAAGAAGAGGCAGGGACCCAAAATGAGTCTGTACCAGTCACAAGGCTGAGAAATAACCAGTGGCTAGCAGGATGCTCTGGATTAAAAATCAACAATAACAATGACACACTGTTTCTTACCTAAATTCTTGAGGGGTAACAACTTTATTATTGGTTATAAAAGACATAATAAACTCTGGCTGCTCAGAAGCTCAGAATCCTAATGTCTTGAGTCCCAAGCTTTGAGGCTGCATTTGATGACCTGGAAGGCAATCCATGTGATTTCATGTAATAAAAATGTGAATCATTTTAAAAGTTAAAATCTCTTGAGAGAAAGATTTGGCTTCTAATTTCATCATTGGGGGAAGTCAAAACATCACATTCACTGGTGGGAACAGAGGGGATAATTGCCTGGGTTCTTCGTTGTTTCTACCCAGCTGGTCGTAGTCACTCTCACACTGCTCAGGGTCCAGCCCAGGCAGCAGTACCACCCACCTCCACAATTAACCATCCAGAAATTTCCTGGAGATATGCCCACATGACATCAACCTAATCGAGGTAATCCTCATTAAGACTCTCTTCCCAGGGATTCTAGGTTGTATCAAATTGACAGTTAAAGCTAACCAGCTTAATCTGTTTCTGTTCTTTGTAAAGTTTACATGATTTTAAGTACTACTTTGTGTAGGTTTAAAAAATATAAATAGTTATTTAATGTGACACGAGTTCACACATATTGTTAATGTTAAATGAGTATTCAGAGATAAGGAATATGTGCTCCAAAACTGTTCAGGACTGCCACATGCTTCTGGGAAGTCTGAGGCAGAAGGGGTACCTGGTCTGGGGGAGGTCCACAGTGGCGTTGAGCACAGAGAAGAGGAAGTCAGGATATGAGGAAGAGAAAGGATCGGAGTCCTGAGGTGCTTTCAGAGCCCCCAAATAACCTAAGAACTTACTACTACACCCTACTTCCTAGTGGTTCCATCACCTCTCAATAGCACCATCTTGAGGACCAAGCCTTTAACACGTGCTTCAGGAGATAACATAAGACCTACATATAGTACACTAATGCCCAGAGATATTAAATGTAGTCGTCCTGTGGAACCAGGACTAGCTTCTCCCCATCTGCAACCTCTGACTTCCCACATTTCCATGGAAGCCATTTCACTTACTTGTGCTTATTTTCTTTTTTATTGTATTTATTTATTTAAGCAGTAAGTACACGTAGGCAACAAACCTGAGAGTGTCCATAACAGTCCAATTACATCTGCATCCAGTTTTTTTTTGCCAATGTTTTATTGAAGCCCTGTGCATTTCATACAAATAAAATTGCATTACATATCAAATCTAGACCCGTGCTCCCTCTCCCTGCCCCCCCACCCCACCAGAGCTCATGCATTCTGCCAAACATGTTTTTCATCTTTTTCTCAGTCTCTCTCAAAATTCTCAATGCAGAAGTTTACTGTTTCAAGCAGAAGTTCACTGTTTCAGTCAGTTCTTTGACACAGTCTTTTCTGTTGTTGTTATTCCTTCCAATAGCCATCATTCCAAATATGCACATATGCATGCCACATATATCATAGGTTTTAGCATCTTCAGCTTATGATTTTTTTTATTAGGCTGAAAGGTGTCATGTTTGAAGGCTCCTCCTTGGCAAGCCCAAACCACCATCAGTTCTGCCCTTGTGTTCCACACTGGGGTTTTCCCTTCCCATGGTCACCAAATGAGGTCCAGTAAGCACCACATCCTGTCTTGATCTCCCTGTACTGGTCTCCATGATACAGCCTGGGTAGTCCAACAATGGCAGTCTATACTCTGAAGAAGTGGAAACCCCAGTAGTAGCTCAGACCACAAGTTGGATGTCTCAGCAGTCCTCATCTGGCACTGAAGGTTTGAAGGATTCTTGGAGAGACATGAGTCTTCAGTCCATACTGGAAGGTTGAAAAGCTGTGTCTCATGTCTTTGAAGGATGGCAAAAGCAGTGGCAGCCGCAGGGTAGCTGCACTTGCCAGTAAGACAGGCAAAAGAACTGTGCTTTTTTTTTTTTTTTTTTTTTCTTTTTGTCTTTTTACTAAGATCTCAAGTTTTATAACTGAAGTAAATTTCTCAGGTCTTACTATTTATTTATTTCTGGTTATACTTTCCTTTTGGATGTTTAAGGCCACACAGTTAGCAGACATTAACCAAGGTATTTGTTTTCTCAAGGTCAGTTGACGATCTGGTCCTCAAGGGTCACTCAGGTTTTGGTGGTGGTGGGGAGCCCCTGGCTCCTTTTGGCTTTTCAATAACCAGTTCCAACCACTCAAGGACAAAGTCAGGTCTTGTTAGACCAGGTTTCCCTTTTTGAAGCATGAGCAGACTTTCCTCTTTATTGACTGGACACTGGCTGATGTCCCATTAGTGGATCTTCAAGACCTCCCTGCACAGGAAGACTGGTGACTCACACTTACAGGGCATTTCAAAAGATGCCCCCATGCATAGTCCCCTGGGACTTAGTTGACCTCTGAGGGCAAGGAACAAAGTTATCCCTTAAGACCCTTGGCCAAATTGGTATGAGCATTAAGTATGGTCATTAAGCATCCAGAAAGGCTAAGTTACACCAGCCTGATACTTTTAACTACTCTATAATATTTTAGAAAAGGCTTGGACAAAAGCTCAAGCAGCCTTGTATAAGAAATACTAAGAAGCACTCCCATAAAATAAATGCTGTGGTTAGACATAATGTCATGACAAACTAGTTTTTTTCTGCATTCCTTTGATCTTATATTACTCTAAAATATACATACATATCCCTCATTCATATACCAAAACTTCCTAACTCTGAAAATAAATGGTAGTTTAGTTCTAGAACCTGTTAAGGGATTCACAATATAAGAGCACAGTTGTTTTCAGAGCACATTAACATTGCTCGGTTTGCCTTATAACTAGGTACTTGGTGCTAGCATCCACAGTTGAGGGATGCCATTCGTCGTTTGTTTTTCTGGGACTGTGTTACTTCACTCAGCATGATATCTTCTCGTTCCATCCATTTACCTGCAGAGTTCATGATGTCATCTTTCTTTACCGCTGCACAGAACTCCATTGTGTAGATGAACCACATTTTCTCTGCGTCCAGTTTTTTGTACAACCCAGGATCTCCTAGCCCAATTGAAGAGGTTTGTTTACATGAAGACGATGATCAAATGAAAGGAAAAGAAAAAAATCCGTCTTTTTTTGCTGTAATCTCACAACTTATCCCCTCCTTGGCCCTTGCAATCTGGTGTGCCCACCTCTTCTGAGAGAGTCCTTGGGCTTTGGAGAAGAGGGTGAGAGAGAATAAGTGATAGAAGTTCTTATTTTTTTTTCTTTTTCTTCTCTCCCCTCTTTCCACTCTCTTTCCCCCTTTCCCCTCTCTTCCTTTTCTGAGGCAACCAGTCAAATTCTTGGGGCTGTCCATGTTTGTTTAGGAGGGACTGGTGAGTCATCTAGCAGCCTCCTTTTAATTCCAGTAATAAAAGACAAATAGCAACACATATTAAAAATTGTAACAAGTTACTCTATGGGCACAGACACATTTGCTTGGAGATATCTTGGTTGGGGGATTATAACTCTTTGACAGCACTTATTGTCTTTTTTTAAATTTAATTTATTTTTGTATGTGTATGAATGTACTGTCTGCATGCAGGTCTGTGCACCCATGTCGTGCAATGCTGCGGAGGTCAGAAGAGGGTGTCGGATTCCCCTCGAACTGGAGTTCTCCTGGAATTGGAGTTACAGACGGTTCTCAGCCGCCATGTGGGTGCTGGGGATCGAACCCGGGTCCTCTGAAAGAGCAGTCGGCACTCTTAACTGCTAGGCTATCTCTCCAGCCCAGCACTTATTTTCTTACATGGAAGATTTTACCCTCAAGGCTGACCAGGATAATAACTGTTCTCAGGATAGCATGTCTTTGCAGTATTAGAATGCAGGAGACCCTTAGCAAGGAGGGAAAATGTGGATTCGTTGACTGATTTTCCTTCATTTCAACATGATGTTATGCTCAGACAGTAAATATCCCCTAAAACACAGGTGGATCTGTCCAAACCTCAATTCATACTTCTATCCTATGTCCAATTGTAGTTCCTCCCTGCCATTCAGAACAAGGGACCCAAGCAAGCACTTGAAGCTCAGTTGATCTAGATGTTTAGAATCAAACTTCATTAGCTCAGTACTTCAGTTTGCCTAATTTGTTTCCTCTTTGTGAGCTCTGATGAGCTTGGTTTCACATCTTCTAAACTGTGTTGTTTGTCATCACTGATGCCTGTTCAAATTACTCCTGTAGAGTAATGCACCAGGAGAAATGGGGCCTAAAAGCTACAGCTGTTTGCTTTTTAGAATTTCTATACACACTAATATAACACGTGACATCCACGTCACTACAGAAGAACTTTATTCCCATAAGATAATTCTATTTTTACAAACAAAAGACATCCCAAACCCTTTCATTCATTTATCTTTGAATATGATTAGGTATTAGGGATTCCATAAACTTTGGGATTATTTTGTGTTTATCATCAGGGGTATACTCATTGTTTTATTATCTCAGTCTGCTAAGAGACTTTTGACTAGCCTAAGTTTATATGCTTATATATGTGTTTACAAATTATATATATATATATATATATATATATATATATATGTGTGTGTGTGTGTGTTTTGGGACAAATGATTCATCTTTGTGTCTATAAGGATTGTTATATTGATTCATCTCAAATACAGAGAAATTTTTAGCATTACTGAAAGTTGCATTTCATCTCTGGAAGGAACTGTTAGCAATGGTTGCTTCACAGAAAGCATGCCTAGGGAGAGGTTTTCATTAGTATACCCATTTATCTATGTCTAATTGTACATAATATGTTTTTAAAAATTAAAAACAAAAATTCAGTTTCAGTAACAGTAGTCATACCAATTTCTTCATGGTATTTTGTCTGCTAGCTGTGTTATATGTCTGGCTCATATGTTTTTGTAATTCAAAACTGATTTCAGTCCAGTGTATCAGGACAGTCACCAGGCAGGTGTTTCCAAGCTGTGTTGACAGTCTGTCTTATATCTGTTACTTTAACATGAAGAATTGATGTGAGGCTACGGAGATCTTTTCAACACATCCCACCCTTCTTGATAAGTGTGTGTTCAGAATCTGGAATGCACAGGTACGTTTTCATTGACTCACAGAAGCTCTGGTTACAGTCATATTTGTAAAGGTCCTTTTCAGATTATCCAGCTTCCATACTGACAAAAGTAAGTGTGTTTCCTATACTGCCATCCATCTTAGTTACTTTTTGTTGCTATGATAAAATATCATGTCCACGGCAACTTGTAGAATGAAGTATCTTTGGGGTTAGGTTCTAGAGGGAGCATCCATGTCCATTGTCAAGCATGGCTTGGCAGCAGATGGACAGAGCAGGATGCTAACATCTTCAACCTCCAATGGAAAGCAGAGAGAGAATGAACTGAAAGCCGTACACCCTCAAAGCCCTCCCCAGTGATACACTTTCCTCATGAAGGGTTCACATCCTAAAGTTTCCTTAACATTCCTCACCCCTGTGCAAACCATGCCACCAACCATCAACCGAGTATTCAGATCCATAAGGTTATGGGAGGCATTTCTCATTCAAACCACTTGCATTCCCAGTTGTCGCTTTTACCCAGAAAGTGTACCTGGACTTGACAAAAGGTGCACACAGCCTTAATCAGAGAAGTCTCTTTTTGCAGTGAACAGGGGTGAGGGAACACAGACACTCACTGCTGCTCAAGATGCTGAGAATAAGTGACACTGAGGGATGGCTTAGCCCCAAAGAAGACATTATACCATTCCCTCTAAGGCTCAAGGAGAATTTTGTATGAAGAATATAAGAGATGGAACATAGGGTGAAGTGCTATGAAGTACCACTCTCTGGGCATGGCACAACTATCTCAATCATGAATTCATAACAGCTGGAGTTACTTGTATTGAGGCTGCAGAAGGCTGGCCTTGTCAACTATCAGTCATGGCGGAAGAGCTCGTAGGTCTTATCCCTTACTGCTGAACTCTTGGGTACTGATTGATTCTCATGCTGAGCTCACCAAGCTCCAAAGGATAGCTCCAAATCCCCAGCCACACAGGCAGCCCTGCTTAAATTCAATGGGTCATAAAACAAAAGAAATAGGAGTGTGAGAAATAGATTAGTGGAGAAGAGAGAGGGTGGACAGGAGTGGGAGTTAAGAAAAGGTGGCCCTTGGGAGTGATGCATATTGCAAACAACAACAACAACAACAACAACAGAAAGGACTGCATTGAAGAACTGACTGAAACAGTGAACTTCTGCTCAAAACAGTCAACTTCCTCATGGAGAATATTGAGAAAGACTGAGAAAGAGATGAAAAGCATGTTTGGCAGAATGCATGAGATATGGGGGGGGGGGACACAGGTCTAGATTTGATAGAAAAAAATAAAAATAAATTTATAAAAAAAAAAAAAAAAAAAAAAAAAAAAAATAAAGCCAAAAAAAAAAAAAAAAAAGAAAGAAAGAAAGAAAGAAAGAAAGAAAGGGTGGCCGGAGACAGTCATAATATATTGTGTGCATTTATGAAACTCTCTAAAAATGTGATTAATTAATAAGTTAATAATAATAATAAAGAGCTTGCCCCTAGCAAATATTAGCCCCCACATCAGGAGACATAGGCAAATCAATGGGCCTTTTAGAGATGAGAGAAGAGGGGTATACCCATAACCTCTCTGCAAACACCTGGCCTCTCATCTCCATTGTATATTGTGGCTGGGGCCTCCCTGTGGGACATCTGGCATGTCCACTACATTTTGGAAAGTTAAGCAGAAAAATGTGTCACTATGCATGTGGACTTGTGACTTGCACCTTTATGCACAATAAAATAAATGTATAATTTTGAAGAATTTTACATTGAAGGAGACAAAGAAATAGTAGGATTAAATCATTTTTTATGTCATTGTTTTGAAAGGCCACAGCAACAAAATGGGCTGAAACATGGTGAAGAATGGCTTGGAAAAGAGTCAAACACTACACACAATGGGAATTTACACAATTTTAAAAAATGTTTTAATCCTTGGGATGTATATGTGATTTTACATAAGTATTTCCTTCATTGTAAATGATTAACATAAATCACTTTTTTGGTAAAAGACAAAAAAAATGGAAAATTCAGATGAGACATAATCTAGGGCTCAAATACTATAAATATAAAAATAAAGAATTCAGATAATTGGGAAAACTTTTCTTATTTTTTAAATCTTTAAGGATTTCCTATAATGTATTTTGACCATCTCCAGATCCCCTCCCCTGTCCATATCCCAATCTTACCATCCCTATTTCATGTCTTGTATTATTATTTTTTAGAGCCTATTGAACCCTGTTCTCCATCTAGCCCTGGGCCCAGGCCCACTTTTTCTCTTAGTAGTCCAGATCTCTGGACTACCTTCCCAGCCCAGACCCATCTACTACATCTTCATCCCCTGTACTCAGACCATCTAAATTTTTCAGTCTAGTTTGTTGGACCCTTCACAGGTAGTCTCCACCCCATCTTGCCCTTGGAGTCCTGAGACTATCCTTCTACCCTAGCTGTCCCCAACCCCACCTTACCTCTTATTCTCAAGACCAGTCTTCTTCCCTGATAAGTCTGACCCTGCCCACTGTGCTTTGACTACCCTACAGACTGAGTGAACAACTAAAATTTCCCTACCCCTATTTCCCTTCCAGCCTTGGGCACAGGCCCAATTTTCCTCTTAGCTCCCCATGATGGTGAGCTCTCCAAATCTTGCTGTGTCAATACCCCTGCACTGGCACCATCTGAACCCTCCCGCTGCTGTAGGGCTAGGCTTCTCTGCTCCTTAGCAAGGATCCAGGCCTTTGAAGACTATCTGAGAATACCTGAATCTAGCCTCCACCCAGCAAGCTTCTCAAATTGTGCTGTGTCTCCTGAATAGCAGGGGCCCAGACCCTAGGAGGATGGCTGAGGGTATCTAATTGGTGCTTGACTTGGGCCTCTGCAGGACTAGAGCCATGTGGACCCTCCAATATAAAACCAAAAGAGAGATTCTGAAGCCTAGACCAACTAGCTTTTCATACCCAACTAGGAAACAACCAACGTACATCAAGTATACAAACAGAATTAGACTGTAACTCAACAAAGAAGGCTTGAGTTTCAAACTAGAATCACAAACACCAAAAGAAATCTACATGTCAAAATCACAATGGAAAAATAATATGAAAAACCCAAATAATATGTCCCCACCAAATACTACCAGTCTCATAGAGGAGTTTGACAATGAGAACCACCCCCAGAGATAACCCAGGACATAGAATTTAAAAGAATAATCATAGACATGATCAAAGAATTCAACAAATTTAAAGAACACACACAAACAAACCAAAGAACTAAAAGAAGATGATAGGAATAAACTTCTGACTGAATTCATGAAAGAGATAGAAGAAAATGTGGGATGAATTGAAGAAGGAAGTGAAAAAAATCAATAAGGTAATTTGAAATGACAAGAGAAAGCCTGAGCAATAGAATTAACGAAATGAAAAACAGAATATCAAGGCTGGATAAAGCAAAGATTATGAAAAAATTAAAAACCACAGGAATGGAATACACAGGAAATGTGGGACACCAAGAGAAGGGCCAAATTTATACATCATAGGCATAGAGGAAGGAGAATAATCTCAGGATAATGGTATTGACCAGATCTTCAATGGGATTGTAGGGGAAAAAAATCCAAAATTAAAGAAAGACATGCCCATCGAAATATAAGCACATAGAATACCAAAATAGGAGCAGAAAAGATACTCCTAATGCCATATCATAGTAAAAACACCAAATGTGCAGAACAAAGAGAGAACACTGAAAGCCACAAAGGAAAAACAAGTCACATGTAAAGGAAAACCCATCAGAATTACAGCTGACTTTTCAATGCAAACTATGAAAACCACAAGAGCCTGGATCAAAGTATTCCGGATTCTAAATGACCATAGATGCCAACACAGAATACTTGACCCAGAAAAAATGTCTATTATAGTTGAAGGGGCAAGAAATATCTTCCACAACATAAATGGGTTGAAAGAATTCATGTCCAGAAAACTAGCCCTTCAGAGAATACATGAAACATTACAAAGAGCTGAAGAAAGGAATGACTATATGCAAGGGGGACCAGAAAGGACTAAATGAAAGTATAACTGTGGAATCACAAAGTTAGACCAAGAATGGAAACAGAAATTAAAATGATGGGAACCAATACACATCTTTCAATAATAACTTTAAATATCAATGGACTGAACTCCCCAGTCAAAAGACACAGGTTCACAGAATGGATTAAGAAACAGAGAGAAAACTCTTTAATTGCTTCTATGAATCCAGCCTAATCCCCAAACCATGTAAAGGTATAACTAAAAAAGAAGGTGTAGACTCATATCCTTAATGAACATAGATGCAAAAATTCTCAACAAAATATTGTTATGCTGAGTGAAGTAACATAGACTCAGAAAAACAAATGATGTATGTTCTCACTCTTTTGTGGATCCTAGTACCAAATACTTATATGTGAGTTTGTATCCTGATGTAATTGCAGGAACCAAGAAAATGGAAAACCCAGAGAGGTAAAGGGAAAGAAGAAACCTGAGAGAGAACAGTAGGAGACAGGTGTTACTAAGGGAGAAATGGATAAAATGGGGGGTGCTTAAATGGGAGGGAAAAAGGGAGGTCATACAAGGAAATTTGCAGATAAAGGGAAAGAAGGAGCTCAACAGAGGTCTGATTATAGGAGACTGGTATTATTAAGGAAGAAATGGGAAAAATGGGGACACTTTAAAGGGGAAGGCATGGAGGGAGGGTTAGACAGGGAGATATGAGAGATATATAATGCCTAGCTAGTGTAAGAAGTACCAGAGAGAATCACATTAGTCTAACAACCTAATGACAAATTACACATACAATATCCCTACATGAGTCCATGTGCATAGCTGAATGCTACAAAAGAAGCAGCATTGTCAGACAGGAGAAACCTTCCTTTGAGTTGTTAGCCAGAGTAGTCCAAGAGACTCCCCAAATTACACAAGCTCTTGCCATAGCCCTTGATTGCCTCCCAGATCTTGAAGGTAAGACCTTATTGCTGAAGACAGGACATACTTCAGAGACCAGATTTGGAGCAGTGGATCTGGAACTGACCTGGAAGTCACTTTTCCTGAAGGCTAGCTCTCATAGCTTTGGAGAACATGACATAAGCTGCTAAAAAAGAGTATCAATTGATGGCCCAATACCAGCTTTAAGACTAAGTAACCACATCACTGACCTGCACAGCATATAGTGGCACTTTTAACTTTGGGGGCAATCAACAACTACCTAATTGGACTTAAAGCCCATTCAATGGAAACAAACTCACATATGGTACTGTAAACATAACCAAATACACATGGATGGAGAGGTCATAGATCTTAGAGAAATTCCTAAGGGTGTGATATCTGTAGACTAATTTATTTTTTTTATTTTTATTTTTTTTTATTTTAAGTTGAGCTTTAGAGTACACATAGCATTAAAGTAACATAAATGAAACTTGTGATACCAAAAAAAGCATTAAAATACAGTGATACTCCGGGCTGGAGAGATGGCTCGGTGGCTAAGAGCACCGACTGCTCTTGCAGAAGACCCGGGGTTCAATTCCCAGCACCCACATGGCAGCTAAGAATCATCTTTAACTCCAGATCCAGGGGAATCCGACGCCCTCTTCTGACCTCTGCAGCATTGCACGACTCGAGTGCACCATCCTACATGCAGACAGTACACTCATACACATAAAAAAATAAATAAAATTTAAAAATACAGTGATACTTTAACATGGAAATTCCATTTTTCTCTAACTTGTATTGCTTCAATATATATACACATGCATAAACATATACATATATAAATATATACATACATACACATATCACCTGAGTTGGAGGATTTTTTCTTTCTTTCTTTCTTTCTTTCTTTCTTTCTTTCTTTCTTTCTTTCTTTCTTTCTTTCTTTCTTTCTTTCTTTCTTTTTCTTTCTTTCTTTCCCAAGAGATGTCATGTTTTCCCCAAGAAGTACTTGAAGGCTCCTCCTTGGCAAACCCAAACAACCATCAATCCTGCCCCTGTGCTCCACACTGGGGTCCCTTCCACCATGGTAACCCAAATGAGGTCCAGCAAGCATGTGTCCTGTCTTGATCTTCCTGCACTGGCCTCCATGACACAGCCTGGGTAGTCCAACAAGTGCAGTCTACACTCTGAAGAGGCTGAAATCCCAGTAACCGCTCAGTCCACAAGCTGGATATCTCAGTAGTCCCCATCTGGCATTGAAGGTTTGGAGGATTCTTAAGTTTTGTATCTGAAGTACAATTTCTCAGACCTTACTGATTATTTCTGGTTATACTTTCCTTTTGGATGCTTAAGGCCACACGGTCAGCCCAGATTAACCAAGGTTTTTGTTTTCTCAAGGTCGGTTGAGGATCTGGTCCTCAAGGGTCACTCAGGTTTTTGGTTTTTTTTTGGGGGGGGGCTGGAGGGAACCCCTTGTTCTTTTGGCTTTTCAATCACCAGTTCCATCTACTCGAGGACAGAGTTAGGTCTTGCTAGACCAGGCTTCTCTTTTTAAAGCATGAGCAGACTTTCCTATTTATAGGCTGGATACTGGCTGAAGTCCCATTAGTGGATCTCCAAAACCTCCCTGCATAGGAAGACTGGTGCCTCACATTTGCAGGACATTTTAAGAGATGCCCCCATACATACCTGAGACTTAGTTGACCTCTGAGGGCAAGGAACAAAGTTATCCCTTAGGTCCCTTGGCCAAATTGGTATAGGTATTAAGTATGGTCATTAAGCACCCAGAAAGGCTAAGTTACACAAGTCTGATACATCACACCTATATTAAAATTGTATCTTCTGAAAACAAACTGTGTGTTATTTCCATATCATATTTCTTGATTTACCTTTTTCAATTTTAACTTTGTTACTCTAAAATATGTATACCTGACCACCATCATATACCAAAAATCCATAGTCTGAAAGTAAATGGTAGGTTAGTTCTAGAACCTGTCTAGGGATTCATAATATAAGAGCACAGTTGTGTTCAGCTCATGAGGAATATAACATTAATGTTGCTCAGTTTTCCTTACAACTAGGTATTTGGTGCTAGTATCCATGGATGAGGGATACCATTCTTCTTTTGTTTTTCTGGGACTGTATTACTTCACTTAGCATAATATCTTCTAGTTCCATCCATTCACCTGAAAATTTCATGATATCATCTTTCTTTACCACTGCATAGTACTCCTTTGTGTAGATGTGCCACATTTTCTCTATCCACTCGTCGGTTGAACGGCACTTGTGTTGGTTCCAGCTCTTTGGTATTGTGAAGAGAGCTGCAATAAACATGGCTGTATACGTATCTTTGCAGTAGGATGCATCTTGTGGGTATATATCCAGAAGTGGTATTGCTGGGTCAGGTGGTAGGCTCATTTTGAGTCTTTTTAGGGCTCTCCACACTGCTTTCCATAATGGTTGTACAAGTTTACATTCCCAGCAGCAGTGGATGAGTGTTTCCCTTTCCCCAAACCCTCTCCAGCATTTGGTATCATTTGTTTTCTTGATCCTAGCCAGCCTTATCAGAGTGAGATGATATCTTAAAGTGGCTTTGATTTGCATTTCCTTAATTATTTGTAGAACACTTTTTTTGCCCATTCTTCTTTTTTTCGTTTTTTAAATTTTATTTATTTTTGTATGTGTATGAATGTACTGTCTGCATGTAGGTTTGTGCACCTGTGTCGTGCAATGCCGCGGAGGTCAGAAGAGGGTGTCAGATTCCCTGGAACTGGAGGTAAAGATGGCTCTCGGACATGTGGGTGCTGGAGATCAAACCTGGGTCCTCTGCAAGAGCAGTCAGTGCTCTTAACCGCTAGGCCATCTCTCCAGCCCCAAACACTTTTTAAGATGTTTCTCTGCCATCTCTATTTCCTCACTTGTGAAGTCTCTGTTCAGCTCTTTACTCCATCTTTTGAATGAGTCATTTGTTTTCTTAGTTGTTTGTGTTTTGAGTAGTTTATATATTCTGGAAGTTAGTGCTCTGTCAGATGTATCAGTAGTAAAGGTTTCCTCCTACTCTGTGGGTTTTCTCTTCACTTCCCTGATTGTTTCTTTTGCTGTGATATCTGTAGACTAATTTAATTCCTTACTAAGTGCAAAATATGTATCCTTATGTTTACAGTCAAGTATCTCAGTCACCACTAATCCAAGAAACTCCTTTTGTACCATATGGAGACTATTATAGAGTACCATAACTGGTCACACAGAGATATTGTTTGTGAATTACTGAAGCCTGAGTGACAGACACATCTACAATGCAACCTCCACACCTAAGGCTCATTTAACACAGAACGGTGTAATTAGGTCATTAAGGAATCTCTCAGTTCTCATTAATGAAGCTTCCTCATGCAACAGAGGGCCAGGAACCAAAAGGTCACAAATGGCCAAAGCGTGAAGATTAGGAGTCTGCAGAGTTGTGGATCCTTGGACAGGACTCCGGTATTAAGCTTCACTCACTCAGGGTTCAGGGACCATTTTGTGGAAGAGGGGGCAGGAAGATTTTAAGAGCTATGGAGGAGGTTCATGACCATCTGGAAATAGAATCCTATAAGCTCCTGGGAGCCTGCTCACAGGAACCTACAGAGTTGGGGTCAGCATTCACAAGATCCACGCAAACTCAAGCAGACAAAAATACACATTGAACTGCCAGGCGTGGTGGCACACGCCTTTAATCCTAGCACTTGGGAGGCAGAGGCAGGAGGATCTTTGTGAGTTCAAGGCCAGCCTGGTCTACAGAGTGAGCTCCAGGACAGCTGGGGCTATAGGGAGACCCTATCTCAAAAACACCAAAAAAAAAAAAATACACATGGAACTGAAGAAATATTGCCAGATGACTACTGTTGCTTGAGAAAGTGCTGATCTGAAAGCAAGAGACGCTGGATAGGCTGACTAGACCTCAGTGGATGAACTTGCATTGAGGAATGTCTGGGGACACTAACTTGACACAACATGACAGAGTATATGAATTCCAGTGGAGGGGGGGTCATGGGCTGCGTGTTGGCTGAACACTACCAGTCTTGTAGCTGTGGAGCCATCAGCCTTGGCACGCGTTTGGCCATGAGGTCATCAACCTTACGGCTGGCCAGGGGGGCCACCACCCTCCTGGAGAGACATTTGAGACAAGACTGGGCAACAGAATGAGACTAACCAACTAACCACAATTAAGCAACCATCTAACTAGTACAAATCAATGAATTTTGGGACAAAGCATTAAGTTTTAAAATCATAAAATGTACATAACAAAATTTGCCATTTTGACCAAATTCTTGTGCAACCAGCACTGTTACCTATTTTCAAATCTTTTAATTAACCCAAATAGAAACTCTGAACCATTAAATAATAACTCTCCCTTTCACCCAGTCCCTGATAACCTATAATATAGTGTCCATCTCTGAATTTGCATATTCTAAATATGCCAATGTCTACAGCATGTCCTTCTGTGACAAGCTTCTTTCATTTGTCATGTTTTCATGATATTTACATGGCATAATGCGCATCAGAACCTCATTCTTTTTTAGTGGCTGAACAATAACCATTGTATTAGTATAAATTTTGCTTATCCATTCATTTGTTGATGGGCACTTAGATTGTTTCTTCTTTCTGGCTACATTAAAAATAATTCTGCTGGGGCTGGAGAGATGGCCTAGTGGTTGAGAGTGCCGACTGCTCTTGCAGAGGACCCAGGTTCAATCCCCAGCGCCCATGTGGCAGCTGGGAACCGTCTGTGGCTCCAATTCCAGGAGAACTCCAGTTCCAGGGGAGTCCGACGCCCTCTTCTGACCTGGGCATTGCATGACATGGGCGCACGGACCTGCATGCAGACAGTACATTCATACACATAAAAAATAAATAAATAAAATTAAAAGAATAATTCTGCTGTGAACGAAAGGTACAAATACTGTTTTAAGTGCCTGTTTTTAATTTTTTTAGGCATATACCAAGGAGTAGAATTACTGGATCATATGTCAATCATGTTTGACTTTTAGAGGAACCGCTCAAGTATTTGCCACTGTTCTTGCACCGTTTATAAACACCTTCCCAAACAATGCATGAATGTCAGTGCTTTTATTTCCACATTCATCACCACTGATACAGTTTGGAAGGGAAAGTTTCACATGATAGCACCCATCCACTGATGTTTGGGTCACAACCGGGTGCTCAGAGGCATCCATTCTAATCTGGCTTCTGTTTGCTCCTTCAGTCTGGTCTGCTGGTTCCATCTGCTCATGCCTGACCTTCCCTTCTAGTCACAGATTCTGTCTGAGCTCAAGTCTTAGCAATCTCTAAAAGATGAATGCAAATCAGAAAACAAACAGATTCCAGAAATGGATGCCTTTGCCAACTACATCTAGACACACCTGAGTTCTTTAATAAGGATAAGAATTTGACTAATGACTAAATGAATAGGGTTAGGTGAATTGATTCATTTAGCTAGTTGTGAGGTGGCCTGTAAGCTGTGCAAGTCCAGGCCTTCCTGGAGAAGGCACTGAGGTGGGATGTGTAGTAGAAGAGTTCTGTTTTGGGGAAAAACCTTGGCATGAGTCATCAGTTTGAGATGTAGGTCTGGGCCCTGGGAAGGAGGAGAGGAAGGCAAAGCTAGATGGAAACACTCAAGATTTCTGTACAATCTAAAGAAGGTCAGCAAGGTGTCTGGAGTCTCAAGTCAAAAAAGGCCTGGAATTCCTTCCAGGAATCAGTGGGCTTCAGGATCCTTACATTCTGGGGCTGAGGCTTGGAGCAAATGAGAGGGATGATTTAAGCACAAATACAATAATGGATTTAAGCCAAAGCTAGGGCTTCAGGTGGAGTTCTGAAATGTACAGTTCCATTGAGATCAAGTGGAGTTTTTTGTGGAGACATTGGAATGATTCTTAAGTGATTTGTGAAAAAGGCATTCTATTGGGAGACTCTTGCCATTTCCAATGACAGGCTATCACTCCTGACAGTCCTGTTATTCTGGGTATCATGGCAACTCCTGATTTTCCAAAGTGCCCGGGGGGTACAAGGGCAGCTGTGTGACAGAGATGATAAGTCCACCTCCTTTAACAAAGCATAGTGATCTCTAGCCCACAAAATGCCCATGACTTTGAGAGTGCTTTGACAACTATAAAACCACTCCATTTTGACTAGGTCTTTAACGGACTTTGACTCTGTCATGGGTTCTTCTCCCTTGACCCAGAGTATCATTAGGCAGGCCAGCCAGGAGTTGTCTCCACACTGGACACACCCGGGGCATTCACCTTGTCTTAAGAAACTTCCATCATGACCAAGTTGGATTCATACCAGGGATGCAGGGATAGTTCAACATATGAAAATCAATAAATATCATAAAACACATAAATGGACTGAAAAACAAAAACCACACCATCATCTCAATTGATGCAGAAAAAGCCTTTGACAAAATCTAACATCTTTTCATGCTTAAAGTCCTAGAGGGAATTGGTTTAGAAGGATCATTCCTCAATGTAATCAAAGCCATATACAGGAAACCCATAGCCAACATCATCCTAAATGGAGAAGAGACAGAAGCATTCTCCTTAAAGGTAGAAACTCAGCAAGGCTGCCCCCTGTCACCACTTCTCTTCAATATAGTGCTTGAAACATTTGCTAGGGCAATAAGGCAAGAAAAGGAAATTAAAGGAGTACTAATTCGAAAAGAGTAAGTCAAGCTATCCCTTTTTGCTGATGATATGATTGTTTACCTAAGGAGTGCTAAAAACACCAGAGAGCTAGAAATGATTAGAAATGATTAAGAGTTTCAGAAAAGTGGCAGGATACAAAATTAACCTTAAAAAATCAATGGCCTTTCTTTACTCCACCACCAAGTAACTGAAGAAGGAATACAAGGAGACCTTCCCACTCACAATAGCCTCAAAAACAATAAGATACCTAGGAACAAACCTAACCAAAGACACCAAAGATCTCTACAAAAAAACTTTAAACCCCTGAAGAAGGAAATTAAAGAAGACATCAGAAGGTAGATGCTCATGGATTGGGAAAATTAACATAGTAAAAATGTACATTCTACCCAAACTAATATACAGATTCAACACAATCCTAATTAAAATCCCCAAGAGTTTCTTCACAGGCTTGGAAAAAAAGTCCTTAATTTCATATGGAAAAAAAAGACCCTGAATAGCCAAAGCAACCCTGAGCAAAAAGAGCAATAGTGGGGGGGGGGATCTCTATACCATACTTCAAACTATACTACAGGGCTATAGTCATAAAAACAGCTTGGTACTGGCAAAAAACAGACCTGTTGACCAATGGAACAAAACTGAAGATCCAAACTTCAGCACATACAATTTCAGCCACCTCATATTTGACAAGGGGGCCAAGAAGACACAATGGAGGAAAGATAGCATCTTCAGCAAGTGGTGTTGGCAAAACCGGATCACCACTTGTAGAAGAATAAAGTTAACACCCTATTTCTCACCGTGTACAAAAGTCAACTCCAGATGGATCAAAGACCTCAACGTGAAACCCAAAACTCTGAAGATGATAGAAGAAAATGTTGGCAGCAGCCTATAAGACATAAGTGTAGGAAAAGACTTCCTAAATCAGACAGCAGCTGTGCAAGAATTAAGGTCGACAACTGACAAATGGGACCTCATTAAACTCAAAAGCTTCTGTACATCAAAAGAAACAATCAAGAAAGTGAAGAGAAAACCCACAGAGTGGGAGGAAACCTTCACTGCAGATACATCTGACAAAGCATTGATTGCCAGAGTATATAAACTACTCAAAAAAGAAAGAAGAAAGAAAACAAATGAATCACTCAAAAGATGGAGCAAAGAGCTGAACAGAGACTTCACAAGTGAGGAATTAGAGATGGCTGAGAAACATCTTAAAAAATGTTCAATGTCGCTAATAATTAAGGAAATGCAAATTAAAACCACTTTAAGATATCATCTCACTCCAATAAGACTGGCTAGGATCAAGAAAACAAATGATACCAAGTGCTGGATAAGTTGTGGGGAAAGAGGAGCACTCATTGGTGGGAATGTAAACTTGTACAGCCACTATGGAAATCAGTGTGGAGAAACCTTGGAAGACTTGGAATGAACTTGCCACCTGACCCAGCCTTACCACTCCTGGGTATGTATCCATAAGACTCATCTTACCACAGAGATACAGGCACAACCATGTTTATTGCAGCTCTCTTCACAATAGCAAGGAGCTGAAACCAACCCAAGTGCCCCTCAACTGATGAGTGGATAGAGAAATTGTGGTACATCTACACAATGGAGTTCTATGCAGTGGTAAAGAAAGATGACATTATGAACTTTGCAGGTAAATGGATGGAGCTAGAAGATATCATGCTGAGTGAAGTAACACAGTCCCAGAAACACAAATGACGAATGGTATCCCTCATCTGTGGTTGCTAGCGCCAATTACCTAACTGTATGGCAAACTGAGCAACGTCAATGTGATCTGAAACCAAATGTGCTCTTATATTGTAAAATCCCTTAAAAAATAAACAAATAAAGAAAAAAGCCAAAGTTACAAAAATATTTTAAAAATCCAGAAATTATGAAATTCACAGGCAAATGGATGGAACTGGAAACAATCATTCTGAGTGTGAGGTAACCCAGATCCAGAAAGACAAAAGTCATGTGTTCTCTCTCATAGCTAGATGCTAGCTTTGAATTCTCAGATATNTATATATATATATAAATGAAAATAAAAAAAAAAAAATATTGGAAAACCAAAAAAAAAAAAAAAAGAAACTTCCATTCACGACTGTTCGGACATGTGGCTTGGCCACACAAAAGGAGGCAAGGACTGATGCAGAAAGAATAGGGTTTGGGGTTCACTGGCCCTAAATGCTTTCCAATAAACTAGAGCTCTATTAATGTAGCGGGAATATATTCTCCCATGTGGCATGGAACTAAATTAGAGAAAAATCCATTGGCTGCAGACAGGTCAGGGAGTAGTTTGATTAATTAGATGCTCATTCCATGCATCACAGCATATTTTCAGTGCACCTGCTGTTGCTGTACATTAGCATTCAGCTGTTGCGGGGCTTTAAATAGTACCTGTTCTCCTGAGGGAAAGCTTCAGGGTCCATTCATTAACTAAAGGCTCCTATTTTCTCTGGGGGTTTAAGTGTCAGCTTGTCAGCCCTAGGGCCTGGGAGGCTGTCCTTATACAGGACAAGGAGAGCCTAAAGAAGGTTCCTTGCTTTCTCTGCACTCTCCTAGGGAGTCTGTGCTTACTATTTTGTTTCTTTGTGGTGGGAATTTAGATGGTACAGAGTTTACTGTCTGGGAAAACTTTAACATATAATACAACTTTTGTTAAGACTGCTGAAATTTTCTGATGAACAAAGGAAGGCTTAAGGCTGAGAAGTACAAATAGCAATGGCAGAACTCCATGTCTGTGAAGCTTACACAAGTGAAATGCCTCTTCATGCTCGGTAGCTGATTTCATCTTAAACTCACCAGGAGCAAGTGGCAAGATAAATGTTATCCCTGTTTTATAAGAAAACACTCAAATGCTTCAGCAATCAAGTATTTAGCACCTACTTAAAGGTTCCTTGCTAATATTTGTACAGTGCTTTAATATTTGTCAGCATGGGCTTCTCATTATCTGTTCTAATGCCCTGTGAAATAGACACTATTATTAAGCACCCTGGCAGATGAGCCATGAATGCACAATCAGGATGGCAGAGCTATGTTCTGAGTCTGTACACTCTGGATTCAGAACCTACACTTTGGACTTCTCTGTGACTGACAAGCATCCTACTAAACACACAAAGAAATCATTATTCAGTTCCAGGTGATAACTACTATGAAGGAAGAGTGCAAGTTGCCAAGAGAAAATATGAGTGGTGAGAACCTGGGAAGCAGGAAATTACACTTGAATTGAGGTCTGAAGGAGGGGCAGATGCACAGGATGTTGGGAGGAGGTGAGAAGACTGTACTAGGTAAGGGTACAAAGCAAAGTAGGGACAGAAAGAAGGAAGTCACACTTTGAAGAACCCGAAAGATTATGGTGTGTTTGCTGAGAGGATAGGCTGGGTAGTGTAGACAGAGGCTCCAAGGAGGCAGAGGTGGGACTCGACAGTGCACTATTGGAGTTGGCTTTGCCCTAAGAGCAGTGCAAAGCCACAGAAACTAAGGTTTGGGATTCTAAAAAGTCACTGTGGCTGCTATGAGGGGAGATGTGGGGGGCAAAAGCAGAAGTGGGGAGATCAGCAAGGAGGCCTTTTCAGGAGGGAGATTTGGAGAGGAACAAGAAGTCCAGGGGGTGCTTGGGAGGGAAAGGTGACACAGTGGTTGATACAGCTGAAGGGAAAAGTATGGACGGTATCCAGGCCTGTGGCAAAATTCCCTTGTTGATGGTGATACCATGTCCTGAGAGCAAACACCAAAGTTACAGCCAGAGCTGGGTGTGATGGGTCTAGGCCTGTAACTCTAGGATTGGGGAGGCTAAAGCCAGAGGATTGTTCTTGGCTACACAGTGAGTTCACAGTGAGCCATGATATACAGCGAGACTCAAAATAAAATGAAATTTAAAAAAACAGGTTGGTGATACGGGAAATAAATAAATCATAAGTTAAATAGTTACAGTTAATTTTTGAATAGGCTGACTTCCAGAGGTCGGGAGAACAAGGGAGTGAGTGAGTGAGTGTGGATCTGACAAGACAGGTCTGTGCTAAATACACACCTTGGCCACTCACTACAATGATGAAGTACTAGGGAAAAGTCAAGAAGAGCCGAGAAAAGGCCTCTGCTATACCCCACAGCACTACAACCTTAAAGGTGTCATCAAGAAGTAAGACCCATCAAAGGCAAGTGAGCAGAAATAATGACAAAAGAAAAGTAAACCAAGGAACTGAAGGGAGAGAGAAAACAGAGAGAAAGCTGTAATAAATGTGGAGACATCAGGTAACGTGGGGAACACCGGCTTAGTTATGTGGAGGTCGAGGTACCGATAGGAAACATTCTGGTAGCACGGCAAATTAAGACACCATGCTAGAGTGAGCGCAGACTTGAATGGAAGGAGAGTGAGCAGTAGAAGAGTGTGTGAGGGGGTTGTGAGTGGGAGGGAGGAGGAGAGGAGAGGGAGGAGAGCGAGGTGTTGATTAGCACTTCTCCACCCACTGGCAGGGCCACCCTCTCCTTTTCTCCCTCCACTCTCCAGTCCACTCCACAACAGATTGCCCTACTTTTGACTAAGAAGGTGCCATCAAAGGACTGTTGGTAGCTAGAAGTAATATTCTGGCTCAGGATTAAGTTTTCTTTGAGTTGACGTGCCACCTTACAAGGAACTGGTGCTTGGGGAGTGTTATAATGAAAGAAGTGTGACTCTATTTCTATTCTCTCTTAGGCCTTTTAATCCATAAGAAAATTAGATGATGTCTTAGATCAAAGAAGTGATGGCTCTACTTCAGTCACATCAGGGCATTGGATGTGTTGTGTCTTATTTTGTGGCACTTGAGAGACAAAGAACTTCTTGAAATTGTAGGACATCCTAAGTTCTAGTCCTGCTTTATCTGTGTCCTGGGGCTTTGACAAAGCCTTCATCCATACTTGGGGAAAATCCAGACTAAAGTGAGAAGTAGGCAGAATCATTTTGGTTGCTAGCGCCACAGCCTAGAAATACTGATGGACAGTCATAACTCAATAGTCAAGAAGCCTCGTGAATGCCAAGGACAATCTACAGTGCAGTGCACTCTGCCGAGTAGACAGCCCCGAAGTCATGCTGTCTGTGTTTTATAATTTTATTTATTTCTGTATGTGTATCAATGTACTGTCTGCATGCAGGTTTGTGCACCCGGGTCGTGCAATGCCACGGAGGTCAGAAGAGGGTGTCAGATTCCCCTGGAACTGGAGTTCTCCTGAAATTGGAGTTTCAGACGGTTCTTGGCCGCCATGTGGGTGCTGGGGATCGAACCCAGCTCCTCTGTAAGAGTGGTCGGCACTCTTAACCACTAGGCCATCTCTCCAGCCCCATGTCATGCTGTCTTATTTGTGAATATTACATTATGATAGGAATGAAGTGCAGGTTAAGATCCCTTAGCCTCCAGTTAGAGCCACCCTTCTGCTCTTATGGTTTCTTCAACAGGAAGGGTACTTCCTTCTCCCATACTTAATGGCAGCCTTTCTTTTGAGGCATCAGGAGATTCTGTCGGCACCTGGAGGACACAGCTAAAGCAGGAAGGAGCTCTCTGCGTGTTGGTGTGCAGGGTTTTTCTCTTTCATGCCTTTTTATTGGTCCCCAGTGAATCTTGTTATGCCCTGAATCCAAGACCCTCGCAGACCACCAAGTGACAGACACTGATGCAAGGGCAGAGAATCTTTTTATTAACTAGCTTAAGCCAGGGCTGTTCCCGTACCTGGCGCAGCAGGACTGGGAAGAGCCCCCAGGCTCCATACAAGGACTCAATTTAAAAAGAACCATACAAGGACTCAATTTAAAGAGAAAGATCGCAAGCAGAGGGGTTTCCAAGCCTTGGCGTTACAGGATTGGTGGGCTTGTATAACTCAGCAAAAACACATGTGCGAGGGGGGGGGGGGGGCTGTGGGTTTGGCGGGCTTGTAAGAGCCCTGAGGGGGGGGGGGGAAGGGGGACAGGATTCATGGTATATTTCCCAGGATTGTTGGGTTGTCAGAGACATATAGTTCCTGGGATTGTTGGCTTGTCAGAGACATATAGTTCCTGGGATTGTTGGGTTGTCAGAGACATATAGTTCCTGGGATTGTTGGGTTATGAGAACATACTTTTTTTTTTTTTTTTGGTTTAACTTTTATTGAAGTTTTGTGCATTTCATACATCATTTCTCAGTCCAATTTAGACTCATTTCCCTTTCCATGCCCCCAGTCCCAGCTGAGTTCATGCATTCTGCCATACCTGCCTTGTATCTTTTTCTGAGTGCTTTTAAACTTTTTCTTTTCTTTTTATTTTTATTGATGTTTTGTGTATTTCATACATCATTTTCCAATTCAGTTCAGGCATATATCCCCTTCCCTTCCCCCCACCCCACCCCTACCCATCCCAGATCATGCATTCTGCTGTAACTTTTCTGCATCTTTCTGTGTTTTTGTTTTGTTTTGTTTTGTTTTGTTTTCATTTTTTTTTAACAATAGGTGATAATCTGTGAGTACAAGCATCCTTCATGTAAAACCAATTTGCGAGCAGTTGTGCCCAAACCACACAGCTCATGGGTCCCACCATACTTATCTGGGCTTTGCATTGACTACCTGCAACAGTTATTTCAAAAAACATGTCTATCCTGATCCCTACACAGTCTTCCTGCAGCTTGTGGGAACATGCTTATCTAGCTCCTGCCATGCCATGCCAGGAAGACAGTACTGCCCAACATTTCTTCTATTCCATTGGCTCCTACATATTCACCATTTTTCTACCATGTTCCATATAGACCTCCCATGTGGGGGGTGACACTCAACTGGTTGTCTGCATTTTGAGTAGTTAAAAATCTCTGCAATAACCATTGCTTACTGCAAAATAAACTTTTCCTGACAAAAGGAGATTCTGACTAATCGATTAAACATCACATCATTATTTAGAAGAAAATTTGATGGAGACACCATGTCAATTTAGCAAACACATATATGCAGATTTGATGCCAGTTTGTACATTCAGAGAGAATGCTTTTGAGGAAGTCAAGGCAGTTACTGGTATTTTGCAACGGCTATTTTTTTTTTTTAATGTAACTGTTACTTGAAGTGTGAGCTTTTAAGAAATATCCCCTGGAGGGGCTGAAAACAAACTCAGTGTGGTCATTACATGTGGCTGAAACATTTAAGGAAGTTGGCCTAAGCCCCAACAGCCTCCAAGGAGAGGCTGACAGCCCCTAGAGTCAGGCTGGCTTCCTGCTCGCCAATGGACAAAACCTGCCTCATGGCTCTACCTTTGATGTTTTGGGCAAAACACTGTCACATTCCTATAGTGATCTAGAGAACACACCTCAGTCGGTGACCCAACTGGCTAGCACCCTGTATATGCTGTAAATTCCTGTACACACGTCCCAAACCTCATTCCCACCTCCCAAGTTCTGGTGAATAGTATAAAAGGCCCCAACTTTTGCCAATAAAACGAGTTATTCCCTTAGAATTTCTTCGGCTCTTTCTTAGGTCCACCTCTCTCTGTTTCTCTCTCCCTCTCCCCTTCTCTCTCTCTCTCTCTCTCTCTCTCTCTCTCTCTCTCTCTCTCCTCCACCTCCTGGCTCTCGCTTGAGCCTCAGTGTGAAACCAGCCACAGCCATGCTGAACACATGGTCAGCTTGCAGAAACAGAGAGGAAGCAACAGCTCAGGGGTTAAGAGCACTGTCTGGTCTTGTAGAGGACCAGGGTTCAATTCCCAGCACCCACATGGCGGCTAACAACTGTCTGTAACTCAAGTTCCAGGGGAATCTGACCCCTTCTTCTAACTCTGCGGGCATTGCACAGTATGTGTGCACTTATACACATGCAGGCAACACACTCATAGACATAAGAATAATAAAATATTAAAAAATATATCACCTGGATTTAGTAAAGGTTTTTTATTGGTAGATATAATATGGTCTAAATTTTGCCCTAACTTGGCATCCAAAGATTTCTCTAGTCTGTAGCTATTATGACCTCTTGGCTGATGGTAATAACATAGCTCCTTACTATAGTTTGTAAGTTTTAAGGAATCTCATGTTTGAGGTTGTGTTAAGCCATTCCTGCTGTGTGGTTAGAAATCACTTGTTTCAGATTCTGATATCATCATTCCTCTTTCCCTCCTTTCCTGTGGTAGCAGACAGTAACAGGTACAAAATAAGGCTGAAATAGAAGTCTTGTTCCAAGATGCCATCAAATTAAATGAGATCCATCTAAGTTTGAGGCTTTGGATTATTCAAAGTAAGTGTCTATTTGATAAACCAGGAAATACCATGATCTTTTCATTTAGGAGAAGTTAAAGATGAGTTTTTGGACATTGCCTTTTGAATGGCAGTATCCCCATTCTTGGGGAGCAACTGACTGTGAGACAAGTGGAGTCAACATCAAACCTCAAACCATTTGCCTTACCCTATTAGATAGAACTCAACTCAAAGACAAGTGAACACAGTGGAGAGACTACAGAGCTAATCTAATGTCTTAAAAAATTGTTAATTGTGTGGGGCTGGAGAGATGGCCTAGCGGTTAAGAGCGCCGACCACTCTTGCAGGGGACCCGGGTTCAATCCCCAGCACCCACATGGCGGCCGAGAACTGTCTGAAACTCCAATTCCAGGAGAACTCCAGTTCCAGGGGAATCCGAGACCCTCTTCTGACCTCCGCGGCATTGCACGACACGGGTGCGCAAACTTGCATGCAGACAGTACAGTCATACACATACAGAAATAAATAAAAATTAAAAAAAATTGTTAATTGTGAATTTTCTCCAAGAAATTTAATCAGCTCAATTCCTCAATAAATCTTTCTGAAATTTCTCAGTGGACCATGAAGACAATGTTTACTTGATTTGAATAAATGACTAGCGATATGTGTAAGGAAGCTTCTGTTTAAAGTGTGTCAACTGATTAATGACTTGGGTCAGATTCACTTTTCAGCTCTTGGCTGCATGATTAGTCATTCTATGATAATGATTTTTTGTCATTTTAAAATGCAGTTGTTTTTAAAAAGCTCAGTTTTGGTCACACGTGTTTGGAAAGATTAGCTAGTGAGTACAAGCCCTGCACTTACTGCTGCATTTATTCAGTGACTTTGATTTTCCAGAAAAATTGAAGCTTTTTGACCTAAGAAGAGCACTGCCCAGTAATATAGAGTTTCAGATCTGGGTGGGCCTATGGATCTCTTCTAGCCACAGCTGAATCACAGAGGTATTGCAGAGAAATGGAGGTGCAACATGGTTATACATACCATTAGGCTGCACTCCTTTCTCAACATAAGGTTTTCAGGTACTTTTGCTGGCCTGTATTGTACCAAGTACTAAGGAAATTTATCATTTTCTTTTTGAGTTTGCCCTCTACTAATAAGCAATTTAAATAGTTAAAGGCAGCACTTTGGAAGTATATAAAATATGATCAAATGTGACCTATACACAATGTAACAGTCCATGCTTTATAGGCATGTTAGGACCAGTCCATAGTTCGGGTTGGAAAATGAAGTGAGATAAGGTAGGAGCAGTTCCAACTGTCACTCTGCTGTATGGTATGGAGTTAGCTCCTGTATAGACTTAGCCTGGGTTGCATGTGGAAAAACTTTGGTAGGTCCACAGAGTGAAGCTATAGGTTGTGGAGCAGAGAAGCCGCTTAGAACCACCAAGAAAGAAGCTCAACAAACTTACCACTTCTCTTATTCTATGGGATATATATTTTTTGTCCTCATTCTGATCATCTTTGAAACATGGGGTCAGTACTGTGTAGACGCTAATAGAAACATGGGGTCAGTACAGTGTACATGCTAATAGAAACATGGAGTCAGTACAGTGTAGACACTAATAGCACAGGCTCTAGAGCCAGGTGGGCTCAGTCAAGAGTCCCAGCCCTGCTGCTTTATTGAACAACTTTGAGGAAATTATTGAGTGATTTCGTTCTCTCATCTGTAAATGGGAATAATAATTAATGCAAGCTTCATGGAATTATGTGATGAAAAATTGAGATAGTTCATTGAAGTAATTCACTTATCACAGTATCTGATGGAGCAAAGTTTATTATAAGGCTCAATTATTGATAGACACAAATCATCTATGCTGTTAGCATAGATATGATAGATGTGAGAAAGGCAGAGAGAGAGAGGGAGAGAGAGACAGAGAGACAGAGAGACACAGAGAGAGCTATCTCTATGGATATGCATATATGAGTATGTGTGTTTATGTTTCCATACAGCAGTTCTTGCTGTTTAAGTCATCAAGTACAGATTTGGATTATATAATCAAATCTAATTTGTTGCACAGTGCAAAGCTCTGTGATGGCTGTGAACAAACAAAAATGCTCTTACATGAAGAGCATCAGGTATGGTTCCTTTTGAAATGTAATGTTTGTCAGTTGTTAGGAGCTAACCTGTCTCCCCTCCCAGGTATGTTCATGTATACAAGTTCATGTGTGTGCGTGTCCATGTATATGTGCATATGTGTGCAGAGGTTGATGATGCTGCATATCTCCCTCTATCACTCTCCAACTTCTCTTTTGGAGACAGTCTCCCATTGGACTTGGAGCTCACCATTTTGGCAAGACTAAGTAGCCAGACAGCCCCAGAACTCCTCTCATCTCTGCCCCTTGGCTCTAGGTTTCAGGTGTGCACCGTCACACCCAGACTTTATGTGGGAGGTGGGGATCCAAACTCAGGTCCTTAAGTACAACAAACACTTTGCTGACTGGGCCAACGCCTCAACTTTTTTCTACTTGTGAAAAATACACAAACTACATTTCCCAGGTTCCCACACAATTTGGTTCAGACTATGCAATTGAATTATGACCAAGAAGATATGGGAATAAATGATAAAACTTCACTCCCAAGTTGAACATGAAACTATTTGTATAATTCTTTACTCTTTCTTTTCTCTTTCTATCATTGCATGCTCCAGATGGTGCTTCTACTTCATGGAACGATAATACGTCTCTGGATTCACTGTGGATAAGGAGTGGGGTTAGTCACACTTTATTGAATTTTGCATAAGCACAAAATAAATTTTTATAGTGCTAAACTATAAAATTTATAGAATTTATAGGGGCATTATAGAAACTAACATTAATTACCCCTTGTTGGCAACTTACTTGCAAACTGGCCAACTGGAACTGTTCAAATACCAAAGAAAAAGATGAGGAAAAGGAACAAGAAGACAGGATAAAAAGAAGACAAAACTGCCTATATCCAAAAAAATTCAAGAACCATGTTTAATAGCAAGAAATTATACTAATAAAATACACAAGCAATTTAACATAACCCAATTTCTTATTGGAATGAGTTTCCTTTCAAGTCTGATATTATTAAAATAATTTTTAAATTAATGGCCTTCAGCTGGGTGTGGTGGCACACGGCTTTAATCCCAGCACTTGGGAGACAGAGGCAGGTGGATTTCAGTGAGTTCAAGGACAGCCTGGTCTACATAGTGAGTTCTAGGCCAGCTGGGGCTACAGAGAGACTCTGTCTCAAAAAGACTAGAAGAAGAAGAAGAAGAAGAAGAAGAAGAAGAAGGAGGAGGAGGAGGAGGAGGAGGAGGAGGAGGAGGAGGAGGAGGAGGAAGAAATTAATGGCCTTCAAAGAGCCATTATGACTGAAGATTCAGAATCAGCACATGTTTAGTTGCTATGAGAAAATGTCCTCTACTGTATGCTGGTAAAGAAAAAATATCTCAGAGGATTAGACTGCTTTCATTAAAAACCACAGTTGCTGGGCGTGGTGGCACAAGCCTTTTTTAAAAAAAAATTATTTATTTTGTATGTGTATGAATGTACTATCTGCATGTAGGTTTGTGCACCTGTGTCCTGCAATGCCGTGGGGGTCAGAAGAGGGTGTCGGATTCCCCTGGAACTGGAGTTAAAGATGGTTCTCAGCAGCCATGTTGGTGCTGGGGATCGAACCTGGGTCAAGCTTTTAATCTCAAGCACTCAGGAGTCAGATCTCTGTGAGTTCAAGGCCAGCCTGGTCTACCTAGTGAGTTCTAGGACAGCTAGGACTACAGGGAGACCCTGTCTCAAAAAGACCAAAACAATAACAACAAAACAAACAAAAAACCTAACCCTACAGTATTCATAGTAATGTCTATCATGGTTTTTGGGATCATAATCTTCAACAAGGATGAAAGAACAGACTTGCCAACAATCAGTCTTGAGAAAGCTAGACACCACATGCAAGAGAATTAAACTGAACCTCTGTCTTACACCATATAAAAAAGCAATTTGAAATGGATCAAAGAAGTAAAATTAGACTAGAAACAGCCACAATCCTAGAACAAAAAAAAAAAAAAATAGGGAAAAGCCTGTCTGACTGTGGTATAATGATTTCTGGCTACAAAAAAATATAGGAAACAAAAAGTGGAAACAGAAAACTGGGGCTGCATCAAAACACAAAGCTTCTGCACAGCAGCAGGAGCAGCCAGTGAATGGAAGGCAACCTGTGGAATGATGCAAATTATTTGGAAGTCATGTATCTGACAGCAGGCTAATATCCAAAATATACAGAGAATGCTTTTAATTCAATAGTAATGAGCACACACATAAATAACCCAATTAAAATGGGGGGGGGAGATGATGGGCTGAGAATAAAGTGCTTGCTGAGCAAACAGGAGGACCTGAGTTCAGATCCCCAGCACCCATGTAGAAGCAGAGCAATCACACAACGCCTGCATTCAATAATAAGGTCGACAGGCAGATTCTGCTTGTCTGTAAGGAATATAATGTATGTAAATCCTTTATTTTATGAAGAGAAACATGATTTGAATTCCAGCACTCCTTACCCAGACAGTGAATAGCAACCCCCCCCCCCCCCCCCCAGTGATGGGGCTCTTAAGCAGACCAGAATCCTTCAGGCCTGTGGAACTCACACCACAAGGGCCTACTGGCCTTGTGGGCGGGAAGATTATTACCTCTGCTGCTGTGCAACTGGAGTCACCCTCGCCAAAAGCGAGCCCCAGTCACCCACCCCGAGAGATGCACTCATAGAACCACGCCATCAGTGGTCTGCCCACCAGCACTCCAGGGCCAGTCGTCAAGGACTGTACCTGGGTCCAGGGGGAGGAGAGCTACCTATATCATGTAGGGTACTGCCTATCTTTTCTTCTAATAGTTTCAACGTTTCAGGTTTCACATTGAGGTATTTGATCCATTTGGCATTTATTTTTGTGCCGGGTGGTAAATATGGGTCTAATTTCGG
Source organism: Rhizomys pruinosus (assembly GCA_009823505.1). Taxonomy (NCBI): domain Eukaryota; kingdom Metazoa; phylum Chordata; class Mammalia; order Rodentia; family Spalacidae; genus Rhizomys; species Rhizomys pruinosus. The sequence continues at coordinate 655,438 of VZQC01015340.1, read as the reverse complement.
CCTGCATGTGGAGATCCAGTTTTTCCAGCACCATTTGTTAAAGATTCTGTCTTTCCCTAGGGAGTATTCTTGGCACTTTTGTCAAATATCAAGTGGCTGTAGTTGCATGCAATCATGTTTGGGTCTATTTTATTCCATTGATCTACATGTCTGTTTTGTGCCAATTCCATGCTGCTTTATGAGTATAGCTCTGTAATATATCTTGAAATGTGTTATAGTAATTCCTACAGCATTGTTCTTTTTGTTCAGGATTATTTTGGCTATCTGGGGTCTTTTGTGGTTTCATATGAATTCTAGAATTATTTTTTTTTCTATTTCTATGAAAAATGTCATAGGGATTTTGATTGGGATTGCATTGAATCTGTAAATTGCTTTTACTAGGATGGTCATTTACCAATATTGATTCTACCAATCCATGAGCCCAGGAGGTCTTTTTATCTTTTGGTGTCTGCTTCAAAGTCTTTCTTCAAAGATTTAAATTTTTTATTGTAGAGATCTTTAATATCTTCATTTAGGTTTTTTGGGGGGGATTTTCGAGACAGGGTCTCCCTTTAAGTCCCAGCTGGCCTGGAGCTCACTCTGTAGACCAGGCTGGCCTTGAACTCACAGAGATCTTCCAGCCTGTGCCTCGCCAATGCTAAGATTAAAGGCATGCGCCACAATGCCCAGCTACATTTAGTTTTATTCCTCAATATTTTAGGCTACTGTAAATAGAAGTATTTCTATGATCTCTTTCTCCACCTGCCTGTTACTGGTATATAAAAAGACTAGTGATTTTGGAAATTGATTTTGTATTCTGCCACTTTTTCTGGGTGTTTGGTTATTTCTAGAAGTTTTCTGGTGGAATTTTTGGGATCTTTTATGTATAATATCATATCTGCAAAAATGGATAATTTGACTTCTTTTTTCTAATGATTGCCTCTTTAATTTCCTTTCCTGATCTTATTGCTTTATCTAGGGTTTCAAGGGTTTCAAGCACTATACTGAGAAGGACTAGGGATAGTGGGCCATCTTGTTAGGTTTCTCATTTTAATGGAAATACTTTGAGATTTTCTTCACTTGGAATGATATGGGCTGTGGGTTTGTTATATACAACCTTATTTATATTGAGATATGCTTCCCTCCCCTCAGTCCAGTTGCCTTTAAAACTTTTGTCATGAATGCATGTTGGATTTTGACAAAGTCCTTTTTGAATCTATTGAGATATCATGTGATTTTTGCCTTTAAGGCCGTTATACGGTTTTGTTGTTGTTGTTTTGGTCTTTTTGAGACAGGGTCTCCCTTTAGTCCCAGCTGGCCTGGAACTCACCATGTAGACCAGGCTGGCCTTGAACTCACAGAGATCTGCCTGCCTCTGCTTCCTGAATTCTGGGATTAAAGGTGTGCGCTACCACGTGCAGCCCCATTGCATGTTTTATTATATTTATTGACTCATGTATATTAAATCATCCCTTCATATCTGGTTAAATCCAACTTAATTATCATGGATGAACTTTCTGATATATGCCTGTATCTGGTTTGCAGGTATTTTATTGAGAATATCTACATCTGTCTTCATTAGGGACATTGGCCTGTAGTTTTCTTTTTTGTTGAAGTGTCTTCCCTGGTTTTGGTATTGGAGTAATATGGCTTCATAGGAAGAGTTTGGGAGTTCTCCTTCTCTTTCTATCTTTTAGAATAATTTAAGCAATATCAGTTGTAGCTCTTCTTTGAAGGTCTGGTAAAATCCTGCTGTGAATCCATCTAACCTGGGCTTTTTTAGTGGGGAGGCTCTTTACTACTGTTTTGATTTCCTTATTTGTTATGGGTCTATTTAAATTATTGATCGCTTCTTGGTTTAACTTTGGTGGTTTGATTGAATCTAGAAATTCATCCATTTCTTTCAGATTTTCTAATTTAATAGAGTATAGGTTTTTTTTTTTTCAGTCTTTTCGAGACAGGGTCTCTAGAGTATAGGTTTTTAAAGCATTCCCTATTAATGTTTTGGATTACTTTGATATCTGTTGTAAGTTTCCCTTTTCATCTCTGAATCCGACACCCTCTTCTGACCTCCACGGCATTGCACGACACGGCTGCACAAACTTGCATGCAGACAGTACATTGATACACATACAGAAATAAATAAATGCCAGGCATGGTGGCGCACGCCTTTAATCCTAGCACTTGGGAGGCAGAGGCACGCGGATCTCTGTGGGTTCGAGGCCAACCTGGTCTACAGAGTGAGTTCAGAGTGAGTTCCAGGACAGCTAGAGCTACAGGGAGACCCTGTCTCAAAAAGACCAATATATAGTTATTTTAAATATTATCTATAATATATATATAATATAATATATATAATAGTACATATATATTATGAAGATGGTTGTTACCTTCGTCATGTGATTACTTGTTGTTGTTCTTAGTCCCATTTTATTTTTCCATAATTAGTGCTTCATTTGTTTTCTTTCCCTAGCCTCTTGGGTATGGTTATTTCTTTCTTCAGTTCTTTGTATTGCTTAAGTATTTTCTGTAAGGCTGGTTTGGTAACATGAATTCTGTCAGCCTATTTATATCATGAAAGATTTTTCTTATTCCTTTGACTATGAGAGACAGTTTTGCTTGGTAAAGATGTCTGGGTTGGCATCTGTCATCATTTAAAACTTGCAAAAAGGGGCTGGAGAGATGGCCTAGCAGTTAAGAGTGCTGACTGCTCTTGCAGAGGACCCGGGTTCGATTCCCAGCACCCACATAGTGGCTAAGAGCCATCTTTGACTCCAATTTCAGGGGAATCTGACACCCTCTTCTGACCTCTGGAGCATTGCACGACACGGGTGCACAAACCTACATGCACACAGTACATTCATACACATAAAAATAAATAAATAAAATTTTAAAAACTTGAAAAAATATGTAATGCTTCATGAATTTGTATGTCATCCTTGTGCGGGGAGCACATACTAATTTTCTCTGTATTGCCCCAATTTTAGTATATGCTCTGCTGAAGCAAGCACTTTTATTATTTTTAATAATTTTTATTTTTTGATAACTTCATATATGAACATTTTTTCATTTCTACCCCTCCTAGTCCTCCTCCAACTCCTCTCATGTTCCCTGTCTCAATTTCTTGTCCTTTTCTTTAATTTATATATATACATTTTTAAAACTTTTTAAAAAAATATTTATTTTTTATGTGTATGAATGTACTGTCTGCATGCAGGTTTGTGCACACGTGTCGTGCGATGTCGTGGAGGTCAGAAGAGGGCGTCAGATTCCCCTGGAACTGGAGCTAAAGACAGTTCTCAGCCGTAATGTGGGTGCTGGGGATTGAACCCGGGTCCTCTGCAAGAGTAGTCGGTGCTCTTAACTGCTAGGCCATCTCTCCAGCCCATGTATCTATATATCTATATGTCTATACATCTATATCTATATCTATATATCTATCTATATCTATATATAGATACACACACATTGCGTCCATTTGGTGCTTGTTTGTAATGTGTTTAGAAGTGATCTATCAGGGAGTTCATTCCTGAAGAAAGCTGATTGTCCCTCCTTTAGTTATCTATTGATTGGCAGTAGCTCTTTATCTAGAGGTGGGACCCAGTGAAATTTCCCCCATCCACATTGACATGGCCTCTGGCATTATCATTATGTAGCTATTGTTAGGCTGCAATACTGTGGAGATTTCATGGCTGCAGCATCCCTCTCATGTCTAGAATGTACCATCTAGCAGCATGCATCCTGCTCCTCTGACTCTTACAATCTTTCTTCCCCTTCTTATGCAATATTCTCTGAGCCTGATATTCTCTAAGCAATATTTTCTGAGGGGTTGCTTTGAAGCTATATCAACAGGGATAGGCACCACAAATTTGCTTATTGTCTGCTTTGATTAATTGTGGAACTTTGTAATTGTTTCCGACTGTTGAAAAAAAAGCTTCTTTAATAAGTGGCAGAGTCTCCTGAAATAGTATTGGACGATTCTATGGCTTGAATATTAATTTTCTTCTAAACTCATGCTCAAATTTGATTGGCATTTTAATAGCCTTATGATGGGAGAATTGGGATGTGATTAGGCCATGAAGACTCTGCTTTTCTTGGATGGAGTCATGCAGTTAGCACAAGATTGGATTTGTTATTACTGGTGTGGGTTTGTTATCACAGGAGTGAGATCCTTATAAAAAGCCAATTTACCCCCCTCTGCTTCTGACTCTCTCTTTGCCCCTCCACTGAGGAAATACATAGCAATAAGGCCCTTCTGTGTCGGACTTTCCATCTTCTGGAACTGTGAAGAAAAAAGTTTCTGTTTATTATAAATTACTAACAAGGGCTGGGGACATGACTCAGTGGTTAAGAGCACTGGCTGCTCTTGCAGAGAACCTAGGTTTGATTCTCAGCATCCACATGGCAGCTAACAACTATAACTCCAGTTTCAGGGGATCTGACACCCTCTTCTGACCTTCATGGGCATTTTGAGGCATTGATGCACTTACGTACATGCAAGCAACACAGTCATACACATGAAATAAAAGTAGTAAATAAAATATTTAAAATAGATAAATGAATTACTAACTTTGGTATTTTTAATAGTTTCATAAATGGACATTAACAAATAGATTGGAGATGGGTACTGCTTTCCCACACAGACATGGCTTGCTGTTTAAATTACAGGGTTAATAGAAGAGCTCGTAGGAATAGGGCTCTGATGGTCAGACCTCCATCTCCATGTATCCTGAGCTTTCTCCATCCTTAGTACAAAGTAAGAGCCAGTGCAGACACTGCCTCCTCCTAAACGGAGCTCTGTTTTCTTCCATTTCAGAGTTGGTGGGGGGGGGAAGGAAAGGACATTTTGGAGGTTTCTTTCTCTTATTGACCTCTGTGGTTGTAATAGTATCTGTGGTGGTGAACTGTTTATATGTTCCTGTCCTAGTTATCTTCAATTATCAAGTTGAAACAGCCCAGAGTCATCTAAAGGAACCTCTTACCTTGAATTCTCACCTTGGTTTCCTTCACGATGGACTATAACCTGTAATGTAAAATGAAACCTTTTCTTGCCAAGTTGTTTTTGGTCATGGTGTTTATAATAGCAACAGAAAGCAAAGTATAACATACCCCATGCCAGAAGATGTCTGTTGCTATCCCTAACACTGTACCAAATAATTTCACATAATTCCTTTCTTTGGCTTGATATCTTAAAAATCCTACCACAAAGATAAATGCACAGTTATGTTTATTGCAGCTCTCTTCACAATAGTGAAGAGCTGGAACCAACCCAAATGCCCCTCAGCTGATGACTGGATAACAAAAATGTGGTTCATCTACACAATGGAGTTCTACATAGCAGTAAAGAAAGATGACATCATGAATTTGCAGGTAAATGGATGGAACTCGAAGCCATTATAATAAGTAACACAGACCCAGAAAAAAAAAAAGGCGAATGGAAATAAAAAAGGCAAATTGTTTCCCTCATATGTGGATGCTGACACCAAATCCCCAGTTGACAGGGAAACTGAGCAACTTTATTATTATATTTCTTTGTATCTGAAAGCAACTGTGCTGTCACAATGTGAATCCCTTAATGAGCTCTAGAATTGACCTACCACTTATATTCAGACATTGTAATTACCATATACGGGTGGAAGATATGTATTCATATTGTAGAGTACTATAAAATTAAAAGGAAAAAAGTGAACCCTAAAACATATTTTGGAATTAACATACAGTTTGCTCCCAAAGGTCATAATTTTGATACATATGTGTTTTTTAAATAGACATAATTTGGAGTAATACAAAGGGGAGGGAACAACAGCAACAACATAAGGACTGGGTCAAAGAACTGACTGATAAAGTTAAATTCTGTTCAAAACAACAAGCCTCTGGGCTGGAGAGATGGCCTAGCAGTTAAGAGCGCCGACCGCTCTTACAGAGGACCCGGGTTCGATCCCCAGCACCCACATGGCGGCTGAGAACCGTCTGAAACTCCAGTTCCAGGAGAACTCCAGTTCCAGGGGAATCCGAGACCCTCTTCTGACCTCCGCGGCATTGCACGACACGGGTGCACAGACTTGCATGCAGACAGTACATTCATACACATAGAGAAATAAATAAAATTAATAAAGAAGAATTAAAAAATGTTAAAAACAAAACAACAAGCCTCTGAAGAAAAAATCCTTGGAAACACTGAGAGAAAGATGCAAGACATGTATGGCAGAATGCATGAACTGGGGATGGGGAGGGGGAAGGAGAGGGGAATGTATCCAAATTGGACTGAAAAATGATGTATGAAATACACAAAATGTCAATAAAAAAACAAAAATGTTAGACTTGTTTAGGGATCATTGTGGAAGAGGACAGAAGGACTGTCAGACCCAGAAGGACTGTCAGACCCAGGACTGTCAGACCCAGAAGGACTGTCAGACCCAGAGGCAGTGGATGACTACAACAAAACAGTGACTTCCAAATGCAGCCTGGTAGCTGAGTACGAACTCAGGGTACTCACGGTGGTTAGGAAAGCGTGCACATGACCTGCTCAGGATCGTGCCAGACAAAATCCCAGCATGGATGGGGAGGTGGCCACAAAGGCCCATCCACAGCAGAGGAGCTATTGGCAATTGATATCTGCTGGGGAGGGAGAGTCAGTTTTCTTTAAGAGTGTGACTGCTGGTAGTTAGACCACGTTAGTTATGGCTCTACATTCAAGAGTACTTGGTCAGAACAAGTCAGACTCAATGGGTTTTATAAAGAAGAGAACATGAATTTGGGTAAGTAACATGAAAAGGGGTAGATCTGAGACAGGTTGGGGATGAAATATATGCAATATATTCATCATATGAAATTTGATCAAGGGGCTGGAGAGATGGCTCCGTGGTTAAGAGCACCACTGACTGCTCTTGCAGAGGACCCGGGTTCGGTTCCCAGCACCCACATGGCAGCTAAGAACCATCTTTAACTCCAGTTCCAGGGAATCCGATGCCCTCTTCTGACCTCTGTGGCATTGCATGACATGGGTGCACCAACCTACATGCAGACAGTACACTCATACACATAAAATATAATAAATAAATAATTACAAAAAGAAATTTGATCAAAATCTATTGTATGAAATTTTCAAAAATTTAATAAAAACATCAATAAAATTGTTAGAATTAGTCTTACTTCCAAGACTTTCTAAGCATTCACATTGAAGCAGAACCACAAAGTGAATTTCTGTTAGGAGCCTATTTAGCATGTAGAAGTTGTGTGAATTAGAAGTAGTTAGGATTAAACTAACAGTAGATAATGTGTGAAATGTTGTAACCTTAAGGAAATTAGCAAATGTTAAACTTAGCTCTGTAAGAAGCCTGCACCAGCTTAGGCCTGCTTTAGAGATAAGCCCTCCGCCCTAGGCTGGCTACAGAGGGGCTCAGCAGAGTCCAAAAGACTGACCACACTCAATTGATTAGGTGGCCAGAGGCAGCATGGACACAGGGACCCAATAACCAGTCCTGGGTCCCCTGCCTTGACTGATGCATGACCCCAGACAGGAAAGATAACCACCTGCTATGCAGGGGGGACCCTAGGCACAAGCCTGAGATTAGCACCTGAGGCCCAGTGCACCCCACACTCCCAGCTGCAGGGTATTTAAGCTGGGAAGTGCAAAATGACTTTGCTTTCACTCCCCCTCTGGGGACCTGCTGTGAGATGCCACTGAGAACCTCTCAGCTGAGAACACCCTGACATGCTGCCCCTGTGACACCAGTTCGCCTGAAGTGCATGCTGACCCTGGTGGACAGTGCTGCTGCCCCGACCAGTCTGCTGAGCCGCCACAGCCCCTGTATGAGAGAGATCCACTTCGGCCAATCAACTGGCTTCTTGGAACTCCCTAGCATGGACTCCCTCCTTGCTTCCAAGAGGCTAGTCTGCCATGTAGGTGAGCAGCCTTGGGGAGATAGGCTAGGACAGGACAGAATTAGAATTATAGAATTAACCTGGTGGAAATTAATAAAATTAGATTGCATTATAATATTTGTGTCCTGGATTCCTTTGGACTTAGCCCATGCTAGTCCATGCCCATGGCAATTTTCTTGATGATTTTTTGGTAATAAATCACAGTCAAGTCATTCAGTGATATTTTTCTTTTTTTTTTTTTTTTTTAAATTGTATTTACTTGGAAGCCTTCAGAATGTCAACAAACAACTGCATTTTTTGCAATTACAGAGTGGTATTCAGTTAACAGAACAATTATCTTTGTATAAGTTGCATCAGAGACAAATGAAGATTGGAAAAAAAAAAACCCTACCATTATCCCGTATATAACTAAAATTGCACCAACAAAAACCTGCTTTAAATTTCCATGCCAGTTTCAACCCCCATACTGGACCAGGCAAGGTTAGTGGCTATTGAAAATACCACCAGGTGAGGGCTATCTAAGACACATTCGGTAGTGTGCTAACTATACATAAAAAGACATAGTGCAGTTTGTAAAAAACTTACACAGCCGTACATTTCGATTTTTTTTTTCTTCAAAAAGAGTGAGTTGTGCACAAGGGGGTTAAATGCTTTATAGATAAGAAAATACTGCTAGAACAAACTTATTCATCATCTTCATCTTTGTTTTCTTCGTCTTCTTCCTCCTCCTCTTCATCTTCTTCCTCTTCCTTCTGTTTCTTGCCATTTTCAGCCTTGACAGCTCCCTTTTTTGCAGCATTTTGTTTTACTTTAGCTCTGTAGGCAGCAGTATCCTTTTTGTATTTCTCCTCCAGCTTGGTGGCCTTCTTCTCGTAAGGCTGTTTGTCATCTGCACAGTGTTGTTCGACATCTCTCCCAGTTTCTTTGCAACATCACAACAGATAAGCTGGAATGCCCTCCTTTGATTTTGGGCGATACTCAGAGCAGAACAAGAAGAAACCTGAAGGAGGCCTTTGGGGGCCTTGGGATCTTCGCTCTTCTTTTTTGTTTCCCCTTTGGGAGGGATATAGGTTTTCACTTCTCTTTCATAAAGAACGTTGTCCGCCCTTGCTGCATCTTCAAACTTATTATTTATTTATTTTTATTTTATTATTTTTTTTATTTATGTGTATGAATGTACTGTTTGCATGTAGGATTGTGCACCCATGTCATGCAATGCCTTGGAGGTCAGAAGAGGGCGTCGGATTCCCCTGGAACTGGAGTTCTCCTGGAATTGGAGTTACAGACGGTTCTCAGCTGCCATGTGGGTGCTGGGGATCGAACCCGGGTCCTCTGAAAGAGCAGTCGGCTCTCTTAACAGCTAGGCCATCTCTCCAGCCCCTTATTTATTTATTTTTAGCTGACATCGTCTTCCACCTCTCTGAGAACTTCTTGGAACACTCTGAGAAGGGTGCTTCTTCTTGTGCTCCTCTGCAGGTTTGTACAAAGAACGCATGTCATAACAGCTTGCCTCTCGGCCTCTTAGGATTGTCTTTGCCCATGTTTAGTTGTTTTTCCTCAGCGAGGTTCAGAGTTGCCCAGTGCCCGGTCTGGCTCTCACTTGCTCTGGCGCTGTCTCTATGGAGCTCAATGTACTGCCATCTGTTTCATATTTTTGAAAATTTTCAGCTAGCTGTGTTTACCAATCAACATCCAAACTGCTGAGTAAGAATTCTTACACTTTTTTTTTCTGATCTTTTGAATTATCGCAGAACTGTTTCAGTTAAGTTCTGAGGAAAGATTTTTAGTGGGGTTAAACAATGATCTGCTGATAGTATTTATTTCTTAATTCAGCTTAGGTTTAGAAATAATTAGTGTTGGTGCTAGAGACCATCTTTTGCCCTGTCTCTCAAATCCACTTTCTCAGCCCGTGTAAATGACGAAAGTGCAGTCGCCGTGAATGCTCAGGATCACACAGCTCATTAGAGGAGGCATTGGAACATGGCTTTTCAGTTCAGTGCTTTTTACAGTACAGAGTGCTGCCTCCAGTCATCTAATGGGGTCAGGAGGAAATGGGACATTAAATAGGTAAGTTCTGTAAGGAAGAAAGTACCAAGAAATGTTGGGAGAGTAAGCTGGAATATAGGGTTGGGGAAGGGGACACTGCCAAGGATCATGATGGAATGCAGGGGCAATGGAATCACAAAGGAGACACAGGGCACTGATGTGCAGAGATGGACAGGTAAGTCCCATTTAAATGGTTCTCTGACTGAGAGCTGGACCAGCTGTGGCAGATAGCATGTTCCAAAGACAGCTACAGCAATGTCACATGTCCCACAGGCTCTTCTTTTAAAATTGCATTTATTTATTTATTTATTTATTTATTTATTTATTTGTGTGTGTACATGCATGTGTGTGTCTGTGTGATTGTGTGTGTCTGTGTGTGCATGCACCACAGTTTGTGTGTGGAGGTTAGAGGATAGGTTGCAGGAGTCAGCTCTCTCCATCCACCGTATAGGCTCTGGGGATGAAACTCAAGTTTGGCAACAAACTCAGGCTTGGCAACAAACGTCTTTACTCTCCAACCCATCTATCTGATCATTAGCATTACTGTCAGCTTGCCACAAATTTGAATCACCCCAACTGAAGAATTTTCCTACTTGCCTTAATCAATATGGGAAGACATACCTTAAAAACAAGTGGTACTTTCCGCTAAAGTACCCAGATAAAAACAGGGCATGTCAGTCTCCCATTCTCTGCACCTTGACTAATTGTGGGTCTCTATGTTAATTATCATCTCTTGAAAATAAAAGCTTCTCTGATGAGGATGGACAGATGAACTAATCCATGGATATAACGAGAAATCATTAGCTTAACACCAATAAACAATAAATCATTAGTTTAATACTATGTCCATTTAGCAGAATAATAGTGATACTATCTCCCTGAGGGCCTATGACCTGTCTAGCCAAAGAGTCTTGGCCTTGTGAATGATATGGATTTTGTCTTGTGGAGTGGGCCTTGAATCCAATCAGAAAGTGGTTGGTTACTCCCATGACATTTGTACCATTATTTGGTACCAAATAATGGTACAAATGTACCAACTGGTGACAGTTGGCATATCTTGCCAGGCCATTATCGTAGCTCTCAGGGTTTACAGGTAGGTAAGACTGATGATGTTTCTCTCCTCCGGTATCATACCTTCTAGCACAATGAAAGCTAGCTAGCAGGTATGAAGCTTTCAGATTAGTGCCAGCTTGATTTCTCCTTGTTCTATGACTATAGTATGTGGTGTCTGGGACACTTATACCACATTCCTTCTCCCAAGGTTCAGAGATTATTGCAAAAAATGATACAGAAAGATTGTAAGAGCCAGAGATTGTGGATGACTCCAAAAAAAACATTGTTTTCTGGACACAAAATGGCAGCTGCCCATAGGGACTTGCAGTGGATGTGACATAATTCACAAGACCTGTGTAAGTTGAAGGCAGACAAATTCCAGCATGGAGAGGGGATGTAGGCACAATGGCCCATCCTCAGCTGTGGAGCTACAGGTAATGGATAGCTGCTGGGAGAGAGAGAGTCAGGTTTCTTTAAATTTGTGTCTTCTGGATGTTGACCACACTAGTGGATGGATGGCTATGCACCCGAGAGTATATAAGTGGTGCAGATTGGACTTGATGGATAAAAATGGAAGAGGATACAAATTTAGATGGGTAGGGAAGGGGGTTGGACCTGGGAGGAATTGAGGGATGGGGGCTGGATATGACCAAAATACTTGGATGAATTCTCAACTATTTTTTAAAGGGCATGGAAGAAGGACGATTGCTTGCCTTTCTGCTCCTGGCTTCTCTCTTGCCTCTGAGTTGATTTACCCTGTTGTTGCTGCTGCTGAGTTTTTCACTGATATCAGAACCAGGATTTCCTGGCTTTCATCCCTGGCTGAGGACCAGCTATGCCCTAGGAACCCTTCGCTGTTTCTGTGCCAGACTGGGATGCTGGACTTGTCTCTACATTTTCTGTGCCAGATTGGCACCCAGCCTCATGGCCTGAACAATTACCAGGTAGTTGGCTCCCCAGTGTGAGACAGCCACTGTGGGACTACTCTGACTGCTGAAACATCTGGCCTCAGAGAACAAACAACTACTGGGTTCTCAGCCTCTCAGATATGAGACAATTGTGGCTAATATTTCAGCATAAGCTGCTTTAATAAATTCCATATACATATATACACATATTCATTATATTGACTGTACTGGTTTAGAGAGCCCCAACTAATAAGCCATATTTTGGGCCCTCACAGACCATTCATGATAGTCTTCTCATGGCCCCAGAAAGAGGTAGCGTCGTGTCTTTCCTCCCTTGACCCTGAACTGGACTACGACTTTTTGCAGCTAAAGAGATGTGTGATTTATAGAGCTAAGCTCAGAAAGTCCATATAGCTTTTATCTCAGAATGTTTACTGCCAGGAATGGAAGTGGGGGCATCCCACTTCCATGTAGTAATTCTGAGTACTCTACATCACCTCACTGGGCAACACACATGTAGTCGCTCATTGAATAGCCCCAACTCCAGCCAGCTTTTGAAGCATTCCCACTGTACACAATTATTCTTGTGAAATGTCAGAGGAAAGCTACTCTATAAAAAAGTTTATTCAGCTGGGCGTAGTGGTGCCTCAGCACTTGGGAGGCAGAGGCAAGCAGATCTCTATGAGTTCAAGGCCAGCCAGGTCTACATAGTGAGTTCCAGGCCAGCTGGGGCTAAAGGAAGACCCTGTCTCAAAAAGACAAGAACAAAGTTTATTCAGCTTATGGTTTTGGATGCCAACCAAAAGCCCAAGATGGCCTGTCTCCGCCTGATGTCTGATGAGGGCCTAAGGGCAAATAACATCGTGGTAGCAGTGCCTGCAGCAGTGAAAAATCATGTCATCGGACAGAGAGAGAGAGAGAGAGAGAGAGAGAGAGAGAGAGAGAGAGAGAAACTCAGGGCTTTATTCATGGAACAGCTCACATTGCAGAGTTCAGGGCCCTGTGGGAGCAGCCTTGATCCTTTCTAGGGCAGTTTCCCAGTGAACTAAAGATCTTCCAATAGCTCCAGATCTTAAAGCTTCTGCATCCTCTCTAATACCACAACGTTAAGGATGAAGCTCTATCCCTTGGGGAAAAAAACTATAAAGCAACCGTAACATTTGCCTATGTGCCAAACATTTAAGTTGTCCCACCTTGGAGCCTATAGAGGGGTCCATCTGCCAGCTGGACATTACTGAGTAGATGTCATGAGGAAGACAGCGTAGGGCTGTATAGTCAAGCCTGACTAAATTCTTAAATATATAACTTGTGAGATATGGTAAAAATGGTTTTGATTCATTAGATTCTGGGACACGGAGCAACACTTAGAATTCCAGTTTCTCCTACATCTAGAAACATGCTAGTCAATCTTTCTCAATAAGAGAATATCATTTTGTTTGTCCTGTGACATGCCTAAGTAGTTGCATGATTCCATTTTAACAAGCTGTTGTCCTGAGGTCCTGTATCGAGGCCCGTGGGCATCTGTTTCCAGGAGATGTTGGATGTAATATGAATCATGGTATAGCGTAATAGAATACCTATTTTAAGCTCAGTGTATAAACAGGTATTGACATTAACTGAAAACAAAGACTTAAAATACCCAGGCAGTGCCACTATAAAAGAGAAATAGCCAATTGTGATAGAGAGATGATGTGACAGAATATAGACCCTGAAGGCTCAGCCTAGAGACACAAAGGACTGCACTATTCCATGGCCTTTTTCATTAAATTGACAAGGCAGCATATTACTTGGATCTACTGAAACAAAAGGCTTCCATATAAAATTCCTTAAAGATATGGTAAATTTCTCGACTCATTTTTTTTTTTCTTTTTTTATTTTTTTTTTATTATTTATTTTTGTATGTGTATGAATGTATTGTCTGCATGCAGGTCTGTGCACCCGTGTCGTGCAATGCTGCGGAGGTCAGAAGAGGGTCTCGGATTCCCCTGGAACTGGAGTTCTCCTGGAATTGGAGTTACAGACGGTTCTTAGCCGCCATGTGGGTGCTGGGGATCGAACCCGGGTCCTCTGCAAGAGCGTCGGTGCTCTTAACCGCTAGGCTATCTCTCCAGCCCTCTCGACTCATTTTTGTGGTGGATGTCTATGAGTTAAAGATCGACATAAGAAGCACTTGGTGTGATGGCTGCTTGTGGCATATTACATTGTTCATTGCCAAGGATAGCTGCGACCACATCTCCTATGGACTAGCCTTCCCTCCCATGAAGGGAGTCTATGTATCCTCTCTTGAATCTTCACTGATCTTGTGTCGCCTTCCACCAACAAATTGTTGATGGAAGAGGAGTTTGGGGATTTCTAAACCCAAACACAAGACAATCTGGCAACTTCCACTGTTACACTTTGGAGAATTCAGTTCCTGGGTGAGAGGTATAAATATTCTGAGAAGGCCACACATGACATATGCCGAGGCTTGTGGAAGAGAATTCAAGTTCTTACTGACTGCCTCAGTTGGGTCCTAGCCAGCACCAGTCTGACAGTACAGAAGGAGACCATCTTGATGGATTCTCCAACTCCGATCAAGCTGTCCTGACCTGACAGCATACAGAAATAGATGAACCACACCTGCTGAGACTTGCTCAAATTTCAGAATAATAAATAAATGGCATTGCCATGGTCCATGAGGTGGCTTGTAGGAAGAGATATAGGGCTGGGTTTTGGCTTGTGAATGTCTAGCATTGGGGGTGGGCAGTTCTGAAAGCAGGTTTGAGAATGAAAGGACAGACCACAGCACTCAGTTCAAAACAGACATAAGGTGGAGACAAAATAGCCCAAATCAGAAAGATAAACCAAGGAAAGCCTACTGGGTAAGGACAAGAAGACAAAATTCAGAGAGGCCAACAGAGCAAGGTCTGCCAGGCAGATTTTCTTACAGCCCACATATAGGCTTAGTTTCTTGGGGCTGGAGAGATGGCCTAGCTGTTAAGAGCACCGACTGCTCTTGCAGAGGACCCAGGTTTGATCCCCAGCACCCACATGGCCGCTTAGAACCGTCATAACTCCAATTCCAGGAGAACTCCAGTTCCAGGGGAATCCAACACCCTCTTCTGACCTCCGTGGCATTGCATGACCTGGGTGCACAGATCTACATGCAATAAATAAATAAATAAACAAATAAAGTGCCAAATTTGCTATCTAATCTTTTTATAATTTTCATGAAGTTCTGAGGAAAAGCATCTCTCAAGGTGCTATTATACAGCTACTCAGGGGAGAGTCTGTTATACAGCTACTCAGGGGAGAGTCTACCAATGTGAAGATTCTTCATATTTGGAGCTATGCAAGCATCATCTTTTCCAGAATTCTATTTATTTGTTTCTATTTCCAATGGTGTGCACTATGTAATACATTGCCATAGATCACAATGGTGCACTATCACATTAAAGAAACTGAAATGATTTTCCCACCCATCTCTTGCTTTAGTGGCATCTAGAATGTCCTAAATTCCTATTGTCTGAAAAGGCCATGCTAAAGATAATGCTTGCTTCACCCATTGGCAGAGCTAAGCCTAAGATAAATTATGGAATGGTCAAAGGGGATTTCCTGTTTTTGATCCCTTTTCAGAATGTGCTGTCCTTTCCCTGGGGAGGGGGCAGGAGTGTCATATTCCCTAACAACTCACTTCATTCCTCCTATGACCGATCTCATGTCCTTCATTCACCTAACCCAACCTTTGCTCCCAAGGGCTCATTGTGATAATAAAATATTATGCAACACTACATTTTCAGTAAATTTCATTGACATGGTGAGATGTTCATAATATTATTTTTAAAAAGTTACAAAATCATATACCCATCATACTAAAATGTAATATAAGTGGAAAATGAAGTACTTTAACTATACCTCTAAGGGAGAACTCTGGTTTTACTTTAGACAAATAATGATTGTAAGCTCTTGGGTTAGAAGAGATGGCCTCATGGTCAGATCTTTGCTAATATACCACATAGGACAGACACAGTAGGAAGTGACTATACTGTCCCATATAAGCCAGGAGCAGGGAGTGAGAGCCCAAAAGTAGTCCCAGGCCAAGCAGGAATGCACACGATGGGTGTTGGGAGTTCTCTCATAGTAAGGATAGCAAAGAATATTATCAAGAAGACTTGGCTAATGTTCTATTTGATACTGCAATGAATTCTCCCTGGTCTTCGGCTTAGCATGGGCCAAATGTGAGTGGGGTTTTTTTTGTGTGTGTGTGTGTGTGTCTGTGTGTGTGTGTGCTTGTGCACTCATGCATGCACAAGTGTGTGCACTGAGAGAGGGAGATAGCAAGCAGATATAGCACTTTTGGAGACAGGAACTGGAACCAACAACCATGAGAACCTCATTAATCAGCAGAAATTGGGAAAGAAGAATCAAAAGCTAAGATTAATTATCTTATGATGGTAGGGATAATTTTCTTCTATTACATTTTCTGTATTATTTAAATCTTCTACAATAAACATTTGCTTGAGATAGGGTCTCCCTATAGTCCCAACTGGCATGGAACTTGCTATGCAGACCAGGCTAGCCTTGGTCTCACAGAGTTCCACCTGTTTCTGCCTCCTGAGTACTGGGATTAAAGGTATGTGCCAACATGCCCAGCTATTATTATTATTATTATTATTTTATTATTATTATTATTATTATTAGTAGTAGTAGTAGTAGCAATAGCAGTAGTAGTAATAGTATTACTATTTGGTCTTTTGAGACAGGGTCCCCCGTCGCCCCTACTGGCCTGGAACTCACTACATAAACCAGGTTTCTTCTACCTCTACCAAGTGCTGGTATTAAAGGTGTAAAATACCACACCTGGCTCCTATTTATTTATTTATTTATTTACTTATTTATATTTATTTATTTTTGGCAATTTCGGGACAGGGTCTCCCTGTAGCTCCAGATGGCCTGGAACTCACTACGCAGACCAGACTGGCCTTGAACACAAAGAGATCTGCCTGCCTCTGCCTTCCGAGTGCTGCGATTAAAGGCGTGTGCCACCATGCCTGGCCTAGCTATATATTTTTTTATTATAAAATTGCATTTAAAAAATATGTACTTAATCTGAGCCTCCCTAGCTTTAGCCATGAAGTTAGGAAGGATTTCTCAATTAGTCTCATACTTGGGGTTAATGACTAATAATTTATAATGAAAGAATAATAGTGGGGAGTGTGTCCAGACACACGTACATTTTAGCAGAAAACTCCTGGTGATCATAATTCTGAAAGGCAAAGGAGTATAATTTTTTAATTTATTTTTTATTGTTATTAAACTTTTTCCATACATCATACATCATTTCTCAATCAAATTTAGAGTCACTTCCCTTTCCATGCCCCCCACCCCACCTAAGTTCCTGCACTCTGCCATACATGTCTTGCATCTTTTTCTGAGTCTTTCCAGAGATTTTCTTTCCAGCTCTTTTTTTGTTGTTGTTCTCTCTAACTTGTATCATTTCAATATATACATATATACATAGTTTTATATATATATATATATATATATATAACTATATATACATACATACATACACATATCACCTGAATTGGAGGATTTTCTTTTTTCTTTTCTTTTTCCTTTTTTCTTTCTTTTTTTTTTTTTTTTGCTAAAAGATGTCATGTTTTCCTTAAGGAAGTGTTTGAAGGTTCCTCCTTGGCAAGCCCAAACAACCATCAATCTCGCCCTTGTGTTTCACACTGGGGTTTATCCTTCCCATGGTCCCCTAAATGAAATCCAGTAAGCACACGTCCTGTCTAGATCTTCCTGTACTGGCCTCCATGATACAGCCTGGGTAGTCCAACAATGGCAGTCTATACTCTGACGAGGCTGAAATCCCCATAGCTGCTCAGTTCACAAGCTTGATATCTCAGTAATCCCCATCTGGCATTGAAGGTTTGGAGGATTCTTGGAGAGACATGAGTCTTCAGTCCATACTGGAGAGTTAAAAAGCTGTGTCTCATGTCTTTGAAGAGTGCCAAAAGCAGTGGCAGCCACAGAGTAGATGCACTTGCCAGTGGGAATTGAAGACAGGTCAAACAACAGTGCTCTCTCTTATTTCTTTCTGCCTTTTTACTAAGATCTCAAGTTTTATATGTGAAGTACAATTTCTCAGGCCTTACTGATTATTTATTTCTGGTTTTACTTTCCTTTTGGATGCTTAAATCCACACAGTTAGCCCAGATTAACTAAGGTTTTTGTTTTCTTAAGGTCAGTTGAGGATCTGGTCCTCAGGGGTCTCTCAGGGTTTTTTTTTGCAGGGGGGAGGGTGGGAGCCCCTGGCTCCTTTCAGCTTTTCATTTACCAGCAATTCCATCCACTTGAGGACAAAATCAGGTCTTGCTAGACCAGGCTTCCCTTTTTGAAGCATGAGCAGACTTTCTTCTTTATAGACTAGATACTGGCTGAATTCCCATTAGTGGATCTCCAAGACTTCCTTGAACAGGAAGACTGGTGACCCACATTTGCAGGACATTTCAAGAGATGCCACCATGCATAGTCCCCTAAGACTTGGTTGACCCCTGAGGGCAAGGAACAAGGTTATCCCCTAGGTCCCTCGACCAAATTAGTATGGGCTTTAAGTATAGTCGTTAAGTTACTCAGGAAGGCTAAGTTATACCAGCCTGATACATCGCACCTATATTAAAATGGTATCTTTTAAGAACAAACTATGTTATTTCCATATCATATTTCTTGATTTACATTTTTCCATTTTTAATTTTATATTACTCTAAAAGATGCATAGATACCCTCCATCATAACCATAAATACAAAGTCTGAAAATAAATGGTAGGTTAGTTCTAGAACCTGTCTAGGGATTCACAGTATAAGAGCACAGTTGTTTTCAGATCACGAGAACCATAACATTAATGTTGCTATTTGCCTTACAACTACATACTTGGTACTAGCATCCACAGATGAGGGATATAATTTGTCTTTTGTTTTTCTGGGACGTGTTACTTCGCTTAACATGAAATCTTCTAGTTCCATTCATTTACCTGCAAATTTCATGATGTCATCTTTCTTTATCACTGCATAGTACTCCATTGTGTAGATGTACCACATTTTCTCTATCCACTCATTTGTTGAAGGGCACTTGGGTTGGTGCCATCTCTTTGCTATTGTGAAGAGAGCTGCAATAAACATGGCTGTACATGTATCTCTGCGGTAGGAAGAGTCTGGTGGATATATACCCAGAAGTGGTATGGCTGGGTCAGGTGGTAGGTTTATTTTAAGTCTTTTAAGGGTTCTCCATACTGCTTTTCATAGTGGTTGTACAAGTTTACATTCCCACCAGCAGTGGATGAGTGTTCCCCTTTCTCCACAACCTCTCCAGCACTTGGTATCATTTGTTTTCTTGATTCTAGCCAGCCTTATCAGAGTGAGATGATATCTGAGAGTGGTTTTAATTTGCATTTCCTTGATTATTAATGATGTTGGATACTTTTTAAGATGTTCCTCAGCCATCTCTAATTCCTCACTTGTGAAGTCTCTGTTCAGCTCTTTACTCTGTCTTTTGAGTGAGTCATTTGTTTTCTTTCTTCTTTGTTTTTTGAGTAGTTTATATATTCTGGAAATCAATGCTTTTCAGATGTATCAGCAGTGAAAGTTTCCTCCCACTCTGTGTGTTTTCTCTTCATTTACCCGATTGTTTATTTTGTTGTACAGAAGCTTTTGAGTTTAATAAGGTCTCACTTGTCAATTGTCAACCTTATTTCCTGTGTAGCTGCTATCTGATTTAGAAAGTCTTTTCCTACGCCTATGTCTTGTAAGTTGCTGCCAATTTTTTCTTCTATCACCTTCAGAGTTTCACATTGAGGTCTTTGATCCATTTGGAGTTGATTTTTGTACAGGGTGAGAGGTAGGGGTTTAATTTTATTCTACTACAAGTGGTGATCCAGCTTTGCCAACACCTTTGCTGAAGATGCTGTCTTTCCCCCATTGAGTCTTTTTGGCCCCCTGTCAAATATGAAGTGGCTGAAACTGTATGTGCTCAAGTTGGATCTTCAGTTTTGTTCCATTGGTCTACAGGTCTGTTTTTGTGCCAGTACCAGACTTTTTATGACTATATCCCTGTAGTATAGTTTGAAGTCTGATATAGAAATCCCCCCTATTTTGCTCTTTTCACTCAGGGTTGCTTTGGCTATTCGGGGTCTTTTGTTGTTCCACATGAATTTAAGAATTGTTTTCAAAGGAGTATAATTTTAACCACAGGAAGGCAGTATGACTCAGATCTGCCCACCTGAAGACTAATCTTGCCTTTTAGCCAAGATTGTGGGTAAGCCACAGAACCAGAAGAATTGTGACTCATTAATGATGCTTGAGAAATGAAGAGCTTCTCACACATCCTTAGATCCACCTATGATAATTCCAGCTGGGTTTGGGAGAGTTGGTACTAGTATTTCCTAGTGGGTTCTTGAACTAGCATGAATGTGTTTTTTTTTTTTTTTGTTTGTTTGTTTGTTTTTTTCGCTTGGATTCTTATATATACACTGAGTGCTTGCTCCTCTTTGCTACCCAGTTGCATGAGCAAATTCTTGATAGCTTTAGGCCCCAAATTTGTGGATATCAGTTTTGTGAGAAATGGAGACCATTCTGACCTGGTCCAGCTGCCTCCGTAGGGTTTAGAAGAAATCCTAAGACATAGTTTCTTATCATGGCTCTTAGCTTCCATCTTAGAATGTTTACAGTGTGACATAGTCTTGTTCTAAGTACTGTAATTTTACTTGAAGAACTACAACATCCTTAGAACATGTCCACAGGGCAGGTTCTCTTTTCACCATTTCACAGACTTAAAAACCTGAGGCACAGGAAGATTAAGTTTTCACAAATGGCAAATTGTGAAGCCGGGTGGCGAACACAGAGTGCCTGATTCCAGAGCCAGTACTTTCATTTTTTTTTTTTTTTTTTTTTTTATGGTAGCTGCTCAATGATTGGAGAGGAAATATAGAAATAACACAAGGGAGGAGACAAGGAGAAAACCAGTCAGTTGTCTTATGTTCTCCTTTTCTTCCTAGAAGAGAATGCTATAGATGTCAGTACTTCCTTTGGAATCTGACTGGAGAGCCCTTAAAAGTGGGTAACAGAGACATTTGTCCCTGTGTTAACTACATGAATAAGAATTTTTCTCTGGGGCTGGATAGATGGCTTAGCAATTAAGAGCACTTGATACTCTTGCAGAGGATCCGGGTTCAAGTCCCAGCACCCATATGTTGGCTAACACCCCTCTAACTCCAATTCCAGGACATCTGATCTCCTCTTCTGGTCTTGCAGGTGCTAGGCCTATGTGTGGTACAGTTACATACATGCATGTGAGCAACATACTCATACACACAAAATAAAATAAATTAAAAAGTAATTTGGCTCTGGCACCCCCATCTTAGCCTCTGTCATAGATGGGCCATTTGGGGTCCATTGTTTGTGTCAGATAGAAGCTGGATCAGCTGTTTCCCCACAGAGGTTGCTCCCATCCTGAAACACAAGAGGGCAGTATTTCAACAGGTCTGGGATTTTGAACACATCATAAAGTATGATTCCACTGTTTTCTAGTGGGGAAATTCTTTTTGGAGTGATTATTTCAGCTCAAGAATTTTGGAGCCCAGGGAAGGATGCATTTTAATGACTCCAGGGAACGGATCAAATTAAACACATTATCCTGGATTTTCTTCCCTCTCCTCCTCTCTGTCTCGGAGCTTCTGTCTGTGCTGCGTGAGTTCCCAAGCCCTGACTCACTGTCTTTGCTGAAGAACCAAGGCCCAGAAAAGTCTGCAGCCGCTTGTTTTGGCGCACATCCCCCAAGGTCACCTTCCCGAAGGAAACTTAGGAGCCGCTCGCTGGAGGCCGAGTGCCCAGCCAGCTGGTCTGCTGCGGGACAGAAGGAGCCTTGAAGGGAAAAAGAATCTCAGCTGTGGCAGCTGCCGCATCCCTGGTGGCTTACATGATCTACACACTCATCTAGGATCTTTTGCCTATGTGATCTGCACTTCCAAAAAGTCTTGCAAGAAAAATAGTAATACTATTTTTGCACAGCACATAAGGAAACAAACACAGAGGTGCTAACAACAACAACAGCGTGCTCGAGGTTATGGAGCTACTAAGTGCAAAGATGAGACATACTACATGCCAGAACACCCAGTCCCTAGAGTTGGGCACAGGCACATCGGCTTCATAAAGCCAACTGCTATGTGCCTTATCCCTGGATTTGCCCTTGGACACGTGTCTATAGGGGACGTGGATTATCTGGGTAGGAGGCTGAGGTCAAGCATCTTTGTGTCTTTTGAAGGGAAACTTTGAAATTCTATTGAATCTGTAGCCGTGGAAGTTTACTAGGTACTCAGTGCTGCAGAGATCAACCTAATTGTTCTTAATGAGATTCAGTGACTCCTGGGTTATTTGACAGATTCACTCAAGATTGTAAAGAAGTTTGCATCTGCCTTGCTTTCACACAGGAGTGATTTCTTGTTAAACACATGTGGAAACTCACAAGTAAGGCTTGTAATTGTTTCTTGGCTTTATTCTCTCAGATAAGAGGCAGAAGTGATTTTTAAAGGCAGAATGAACCAATCAATCAAAACAAGCAGCTGTAATCTGATTGTAGAGCAATCTGCATGATAAGAGCTGGCCAAGAAGAAATAATTTCCTATCACAGTGGGATAATATGCAAATGATATTTAAACTCCAGGCTCCTTTACCCCACAGAAGTGCCAAGTAGAATGTGTTTATGAATGGGAAAGCCAACTGCGTTATATTTCCTCTCATGATATTTTCAATCTTGTTTTCATAAAGGAGAAACAGATCTAAATATTTCACTCCTCAAGGTCTAAATCCCAAACTTAAAAATGTTTGCCAAACGCCCACAGAGAATGGTTTTAAAGGAAAATAATCATTTTTATTTGAAAATGTCTTTAGAAATATTTTCTCCAGTGAGCAAAATATCACTTCCTGTCCTTCAGTATGGTTGGATTTATTTTAACAAAGGTTGGGGAATTGTTCATTAACCATATATGTGTCATAAAGAGTTCATAGAAGAAGGTTCAACTAGGTGACTCTGGAAGGTTCCACCAATAACTCTAAAATTATTATCAATGAAATACATGAACAGTGATTGCCGTAATCTTAATAAAGCCCACCATACCATCTTGATTTGATCTCTCACACTGTCATAGGGCCTGTCAACTTTCTCCAGATGCGTCTTCTGACTCCTACAAATGCAACAGGCAGTGAATAACAGTC
Organism: Rhizomys pruinosus; assembly: GCA_009823505.1. Lineage (NCBI taxonomy): Eukaryota > Metazoa > Chordata > Mammalia > Rodentia > Spalacidae > Rhizomys > Rhizomys pruinosus. The sequence continues at coordinate 632,318 of VZQC01015340.1, read as the reverse complement.
CAAAGAAATGAGACTGCAGTCAGTAAACTGGGTCACCCCTGAGAGAAATGGGCTAGGAGACGGCTGTTGTATTTAAAGTGAGAAAGCTCTATGTTATTCCTTATTTGAAAACCAGCCAGTACCTGAAGACTTAACTTCAGCACAATCCTACAATTCTTCCTTTCCTGTGGGCCTAAACATCAAAACCCTAGTGAAGAGACTGGCTCTACTGATGCCTAGATCTCCTTTATGGCCACAAAGAATACTTGGACAATTTTATTTCCTTCTGGACAAGGAGAGCAGATGGCCTCCCTTACAGAGCAGTGTTGGACAGTTTTTCCACCACAACCTTTCCTTCATCTGTGGAGCAAACTTGACTTGAATGTTTACTGAGTATTGGCCTCTAGTGTAGGTATTTGTAACATAGCAGTGGACAAATAAGATTCTTATTCTCATACAGTCTAAACGTGTGTGTGTGTGAGAGAGAGAGAGAGAGAGAGAGAGAGAGAGAGAGAGAGAATGGATACCAGTAAATAAGAAAAGAATAACATTTGCTACAAGAAAGTAAAGGTTGGGGTGGGGAGGGAAAGGGCCTGGCACTCAGTACGGTGCCAAGGAGGCATCTCTGAGCAGTGGCCTGAACAGTATGAAAGAGCTAGCCATGGTCAGATCTGAAGAGGAGCATCGCAGGCAGAGAAAATACAAAGATCTAAGGCTCTAAGGTAGAAAGAAGCTTGGGCTATTTGAGAAATACCAAGAGGACCAGTGGAAGGCTGGGGCTTTAGCTCATTGTATAGCAGTTACCTTCCCTGCATGGGGCCCTGAGTTCTGTTCCCAATATCACACAGCAACATTGAAGCTCAATGGGGGCCAGGTGGTGGGCAAAGTCTGTGAGGTCCAGGAAGAGTGACTGCTGCAAATAGACAGGGACTGAATCTCAACTGTGCTTTGCACCATGGAGACCCAACTTCAGTTGTTAGACAAAAGATGTTTTAGGACCACTGCAGTTGTCGAAGCTACTCTTGTTTTTGAATCTCATTTAGGAACCAAACATAATTATAGTTGTCAGGAATGGTCAAAATTTCCTCATTATTTTGTGAGTGCTGAATTTTAAAAACTCATCTGGGAAAAAGAAACAAAACAAAAACAAAAATCCAAATACCTTGGCTTCTTCATCAGCTTTGAAAGCCCCCCAAGCATCTATTTTCTATAGAATTGTAAGTGTGATGTCAATGTTTCAAATTCCTGCAAGCACCAGTGATTTTCTTCTTCCTCCATTGTACCTATGACTCATAAAAATTTACCACAAACTCCTGTCAAAATCGTACTCTATCTTCTATTCTGAATAGTTTTGTAAACATTGTATTATTACAGCAAACTAAACAAAACCCCAAAGGTTATACCATTGATGGCTGGTATTTTAGTACATATTGCAGCCTTCTCCTCCTCTACATTATAATATTGTGCTTATATCCTATTTATAAAAGTCGGTAGAAAATTCTTATCTTGAATGAGAAGTAATCAAAAACACATCTGAAGAGAATCTCCTTGGGGCTTGGCTCTTTGGGAGAAAGATGTCTAGACATCAGCTCTCCAACACAGAGAGCAAAATCAGACCCACGTGAAGAAGCCTGCTCTTCCTCTCATCCTTCTCATTATAGGCTCATTCTAGAAACACACATCCTTTCTGAACTGGCCTCCATCCTGCGCCTCAGTCTTGTTGTGGCTGGCTGACAACCGTTCCTCTCATGTCACCCCAGGCAATAATTGCAACAAGCAGTGTGTCTTGGTATGTTGCTATAAGACACAGGGTCTTATAGCATCCTGAAATATTAATTTCTGTGCTTTTCATACTTTCCTACATGACTGGACCCTTCTCCCACTAAGTCAGAACATACAGATTCAAAGAGAAAGAGTCAATATTTAGTTTTCTTTTCCTGTATTTGACTTCCAAAATAGGTTCTTAATAATCAAAAGGGGGCTGGAGAGATGCCTCAGTGGTTAAGAGCATGTACTGCTTTTGCAGAGGATCTGAGTTCAATTCCTAATACCCATCTCAAGGGACTCACATCGCAAATGAGCCTCACTACACAATCAGTGTGCTCATCTATGACTGGCAGCAGCATAAGAACGTGATGGACTTTGGGGACATCCAATAAGTAGCAGTGTTTCCCCAGCATTGGGTCACTGTCCGGAAACCTTGAGAGACAAGCAAACAGTCATATTTGGGGACCCAAAACCACAAGGCTTTGGTTGAGTGACTTTAAGCTGTAGAAGCAGTAAAAAAACATGGCTTATATAATTTCAAAAATTTTGAGGATTTGTAGGGATTTGGTATGCAACACATTACACTTGTGTAACTGGCTTTTGATTGATGGGATCTGCACTGGAAGCTTTGAGTTTGGGGTATTTGTTTTTTTTTTTTTCTTTAAAATACTTTTTTTGATAATTTGTGTATTTCATTCATTATCTTTCAGTCCTGTTTAGACACATTCCCCTCTCCCTGCCCCCACCCCACCCCATTCATGCCTTCTGCCATACATGTCTTACATCTTTCTCTCAGTCTTTCCAAAGTTTTTCACTGCAGAGGCTTTTTTTTTTTTTGTCTTGATCAGAGTTTAACTGTATCAGCCAGTTCTTTAACCCAGTCTTTGCTGTTTTTCCCTCCCCTTTGTATTGCTCCAACAGATGCCTATATAAACATCACATATGTATCAAAATTATGACCTCTGAGAATAAACTCTATGTTAATTCTAAAATATGTCTAGGAATTCACATTTTCCTCTTTAATTTTATATTACTCTGAAATATGAATACGTACTTTCCACCCATATACAGAAATTACAGAGTCTGAAAATAAGTGGTAGGTTGATTCTAGAGCCAGTTAATAGATTTACATTATAAAAACACAGTTGCTTTTGGATAAAAAGAAATATAACAATAATGTTGTTCAGTTTGCCTTTCAACTGGGGATTTGGTGTTAGTATCCAGAAATTAGGGAAAACATTCACTGTTTGTTTTTCTGGGACTGTGTTTTTGGGGTATTTGTAAGCAGAGTCCAAAGAGATTTTGACCTTGATCATTTTTTCTATGACAAGCAGCTGCTTTTATATGCACAGGCCATCAAATGGCAGCCTTAGAAGTGTGCAAGGGCCACACTCATCTCAGTAGTTAGAGATGAGGTGAGGTTTTGATCAGAGAGAGACAAAAGAGAATTAAAAAATCATCATCATGGTTATTATTATTTGTGAAAACACATGTCTTGGTGCTCCCATGGAAGTCAGAGGACAACATTCTGGAGCAGGTTCCCTCCTTCCACCTGTAGGGGATTCTGGATATCAAACTTAGTTTATGGTGCTTGCACTGACAGCAGCGAGTAAGTACCTTTGTCTGCAAGTCCCTAGAGGATGTTTTCAAGATAGTCTTTTAAGTATAGGAGATGGGGCAATTTTCTCATTGCTTGACTGAAAATCCATAGTCTAGGACCTGAAAAAGAAAGGGAAGACACGTATATTATGTCCTACAAATAATTTATATGTGAGGTTATAGCTTTAAAATGATGTGTCCAGAATAAAAAAGTAGGGCCGGCAGCCACCCAGTTTCTTTTGTAATATTTTAAAAATGCAATTAGGTCTGTCACTAAATATAGAAAGGGACATCACACTGTGATTTATGTGGCTTGGAGATGCTGTGTGTTCCCCAAAGATTCAGTCCTCAGTGTGGTGGTGTTGAATGGTAGTGGAACCTATAAGAGGTGGGGTTAGATAGAGGACATCAGGTCCCAAGGGCTTGAGCTTCAGGCACCCTTGGAAAAGATTCGTGCTAGCTCCTCGAACAGAATAGTTAGCAAAAGGAAGGGTTGTTCTGGGGGCCCTGAACACTCCCAAATTCCTCCCCTATACATGATGGTGGCACTCTGGTATTGTTCCAACATTCAGATGCTGTCTGCAACAAGGTCCTCAGAAATCACTGAGAAGAGGCTTCTCTATAGAGTACCCAGAACCAGATATTCTGTCACAGCAGCAGAAAGCAAATTAATGCAGTGATACAGCAGTCAGTCAGCATAGGATGTAATTATTATTATTATGAATCTAATAACAGTGCTTCAAAATTCAGAGTGAGTTTTACAGAACCAAAAGAGAAAAGACAAATCCACTATATGGACAATTTCAACACAGTAATTGATAGAAAAAGGAGACAAAAAATCAGTTAAAGACATAGAAGTCATGAACAGCATTATCAATCACATTGGCCTAATTGTTATTTATGGAGTACTTTAATCAGAAGACTACATATTTTTTTAAGTCAACATAGAATATTCTTCAAAATACTAAGACATAAAGCAAATTCCAGTAAATTAAAAGGATCAAATATAAAAGAGAATTAAACTGACCTACAATGGAATAGCTACAAACTAAGATAAATCTATCAGGAAAACCAACAAATCAAAAACATTTTTATATGATACTTGGATCCAAGGGGATCTCAAAAATGAGTGGATAGATTTTGGATAGAATGAAATTGAAAACACAAAATATCAAAGATTAATCAGATGTATATAGTGCAATATTTAGAAGAAGTTTAACATATTAAATGTTTTAGTTAAAAGGAAGTTATAATCCAAAGACCTAAACTTCCACTGATGAATGGATACTGAAAATGTGATACATACACATGATGGAATTTTATTCAGATGAAAAGAAAAATGGAATTATGAAAGTTTCAAGTAAATGTATGGAACTGGCAAAACTTCTAGCATGAGGTAACCCAGACTTGGAAAGATGAACACTGTGTGTTCTTTCTCATATGTGGATTCTAGCTTTGCATCTTTAGATTTGGTTGTTTAACTGGTACTACCTGTAGAAGCCAGAAAACTAGAAAGGGGACATGGGGCCAGATATATGTTTAATCAGAGTTACCCTACACAGCGAAACAATGTTCCTCCCAGAAGCCATAAAGTGTCCAACAAAGAAAGCCCAGTGCCAGGCATGGAATCTCCTCTGCCAAGCTGTTGGCTGTGGTGGGGGAGGGGGCAAAGAGACTTCCAAAATGGTACAGGCTATTTCCATTGCTCTTTAGTACCCATTGGAACTTGCTGGTAAGGCCTTACATTTGCATTCACCACATACTTGATCAGAAGATGTGGAGAATCCAAGCTGGTTCTGACCTAGAAGCATCCTCTTTGCTAACTAGATTCAGAATGCTGAAAGTTGCTTTACAGCCTTCTGGAAGAGAAAAAGTTATCAACAGTGTTACTAAGCTATGAACCCTGTGAACTACAATAACAAATGGCCTGGCAAGATAAGCCTATTAGTGTTATGGGGGGTAACCAAAAGCTTTCTAATTGGACTTAAGGCCTACTCTATAGGAGGGAACTCATGGCTGGTAAAACCTCATGGCTAGGGAGGTCATAGCCCTGGGAGAGCCTACTACTATTAATTCACTAAAGGGAAATAAATAGTATCAAACTGGCTTCTAAATGCTTCTCTCTATACCCATATATTAGTTCAACTCTCACCTATCATCAGAGAATCTTCTTTATGCTGAGGATGGCAGTTAATACAGAGACTCACAACTTGTCAAAGTGCTGAGAATAAGTGACTATGGAGTGCTCAGTCCTCTGTCTGATATCTATTTCACCTTTCTCCTCCCTAAGGCTGAGAGAACATCACTAAAGAGGGGTACAGAATCACTCTAAGAATGAGAGGCCAGGGAATATGCTGTGGAATACTGTTTTCTGGACATAACAAGGACATTGCATTCATGAACTCACAGTGGCTGTGGTTGCTGGCATAAGACCTATATAAGACCAAGTCAGGGGCTGGAGAGATGGCTTAGCAGTTAAGAGCGCTGACCGCTCTTGCAGAGGACCCGGGTTCGATCCCCAGCACCCACATGGTGGCTGAGAACCGTCTGAGACTCCAATTCCAGGAGAATTCCAGTTCCAGGGGAATCTGACACCCTCTTCTGACCTCTGCGGCATTGCGCGACATGGGTGCACAGACTTGCATGCAGACAGTACATTCATACACATACAGAAATAAATAAAATTAATTAAAAAAAAAAAAAGACCAAGTCAGTCAATACTCCAGCATGGAGCGAGAATAGACACATGAGGCTCCACCTCTACCTGAGGGCTTTTGGAATTTGGTAGCCACCGTGGGAAGAAAAGTCAGTTTTCTTCAGTAGTGTGGCTCATGGTAGGTTGCCTGTGCTCCATTGGACAGTGCCCTACACCCATGCACATAGGAACAACACTAAATGGACTCTGGGTTATAAAAAGAAGAACATGAAAATAAAAGAGAAGAAGGAGAAGAAGAAAAGAAGAGGTATAGGAAGAGGAGAAGGAAGAGCACAGAGAAGAGGAAGAAGAAGTGGAGAGGAGAAAGAGGAAGAGGAGATGAGGAAATGAAGTTGATAGATGGATGTAGGGAGTTTGAGAGGAGTTGGAGAGAGTAGGCAGGTGTGCGTGTGTGTGTGTGTGTGTGTGTGTGTGTGTGTGTGTGTATGCTCTAAATATGCTGTATTCATGTGTAGAATAATGAAAGAATAAGTAAAAAATTATAAAAGAAACAATAAGAAAGATGTAAACTAAAGCTATAACAGAAAGAATGAAACAAAAGCATCAACGGAAAACCAGAAGGAAATGGGAAACAATCGGGGAAAATGAAATAAAAGTTGAAGGAAGTAGAAAGACTGGCGTTAGTGGTAGGAGATGTAATAGCAGAAATAACGTGAAAACTGCAGGGATGGATAATGGGGTCAACATCCTGTGGGAACTCAAAAGACCAAGAGCTGAGGAAGGAATAGCCGTGTGACCCCTTCAATTCACTCCAGACTTCTGCTCTTCAGAACTGTCAAGTAATAAATCTTTGTTGCATTAAGCTGCCTAGGTAGGTGATTGATTACAGCAGCAACAAGAAACTAACATACTGTCCCAGGAAGAGAGAAATAATTACTAGATAAACCTCCATTCAGACTTATTAGAAAGAGAATATAAATTGCCAGTATCAGGAATAAAAGGGGAGAATCATTTCAGATTTGCCAGATAATAAAAGAATAACAAAAGAAAATTATGAACAGCACTGTGACTAAATAATCTATGTTGAGTGAAAAAAACACCATAGCTCAGTCAAGAAGGTGGAAAACCAGGAGATGCCTGTTCCTTTGAAGGACAGAAATCTGAAGGACTAAATAGAGAACTTAGAGAGGAAAGTTTAGTTCCTATAAAGAAACTCAACTCACACTGAAAAGTCCCATGGATACTCCAGGCTCAGGAGGCTTCACAATGAGTAATCCCAAGTGTTTAAGGAAGAAATAATACTAATTAGGCAGTAATTTTTCCTTAAAATAAAAGGAAATAATGGAGTTATCTTATGAGGTGAACATTATCTTGATGCCAAAAATAGAAAAAAATTAAGGAGAGGAAACCATGAAGAAATATATCTCATAAACACAGTTATAAGAATTTCTCAATACAATTTTTGCAAAGTGAATTACATATGAAAGAGATAATACATAATGATCAAGGGGTCTTCTGCCAGAAGTGACAGGTTTAATACAAGAAATTCAATCTATAACATACTGTATATATAAAGAAAAATGAGACTCTCTAAGATGTAGATAATTAGAAAAAGGAAGTTTGAAATACCATTTATAATATGTTGAAAAAAAACACGATATGCTTAAGATAAACTTAACAAAATATGTGAGTCCTTTTCACTGAACTGCAAAGTACTGGTGAAAAAAGTTAAGGTCTTAAATGAATGAAAATATACACCATGCTCATGGGTGGGAACACTCAATATTGTTTCTCTCGAATTGATCCATAGGTTTCAAGAAACTTCAATATTAATTCCTGTAGGGGTTTTATAAACTTAACAAAATATGTGAGTCATTTTCATGGAGCTGCAAAATACTGGTATATAGAAACTGACATTGATATTGGGCTTAGGATAAGTCACAGGACATAGGGGAGAACCCAATACAAGTTTTCTACTAAATAGTTATTGTATTAAACTGATTCTTAATGGCTTATTGCTCTACCCATAAATTAATGCATCTCACAGATCTCTCAAGGAAATTTCCTCATGGAAGAGCTGGGGATTAACACAGAAACCCACAACTGGCCAACATGCAAAGAAGAGGCTGCAGAGTACTTATCCTTGAATAGGACGCCTATTCAAACTTCTGACCCTTAAGGCTATGGGATCAAAACTTCCACTCTTAAAGAGTATTGTTAGAAAAATGTAGGGATAAACAATGGTCCCAGAAAAAACATTTGTAAAACATATTCTGTGAAAAATTTGCTTTCAGAATACATCTAGAACCCTTACACTTCAATGACAAGTAGAGACAATTTGCATCTTCACCAAATGGTGTTGGCAAAACTGGATCACCACTTGTAGAAGAATAAAATTAAAACCCTACTTTTCACCCTGTACAAAAATCAACTCCAAATGGATCAAAGACCTCAATGTGAAACCTGAAATTCTGAAAATGATAGAAGAAAACATTGTCAGCGGCCTACAAGACATAGGCATAGGAAAAGACTTTCTAAATCAGACAGCAGCTGTGTAGGAAATAAGGTCAACAATTGACAAGTGGGAATTTATTAAACTCAAAAGCTTCTGTACAGGGAAAGAAACAATTAAAGAAATGAACAGAAAACCCACAGAGTAGGAGGAAACCTTTACCACTGATACATCTGACAGAGCATTAACATCCAGAGTATATAAACTACTCAAAAAACAAAGAAGCAAGAAAATAAATGACCCACTTAAAAGATGTATTCCAAAGATATATTCCATCTTTTAAGATGAACAGAGGCTTCACAAATGAAGAAGTGGAGATATCTGAGAAACATCTTAAAAAGTGTCCAATGTTGCTAATAATTAAGGTAATGCAAATTAAAACCACTTTAAGATTTCATGTTACTCCAGTAAAACCTGCTGGAGAGGTTGTAGGGAAAGGGGACCACTCATTCACTACTGGTGGGAATGCAAACTTGTGCAACCCCTATGGAAAGCAGTGTGGAGAACTCTCAAAATACTCAAAATGAGCTTACCACCAGACCCAGCCATACCACTCCTAGGTATATACCCACAAGACTCATTCTATCACGGAGATACATGCACATCTTTGTTTACTGCAGCTCTCTTCACAATAGCAAAGGGCTAGAAGCAAACCAAGTGTCCGTCAACTGATGAGTGGATTAAAAAATGTGTTACATCTACACAATGAAATTCTATGCAGCAATAAAGAAAAATGGCATCATGAATTTTGCAGGTAAATGGATGGAACTAGAAGCCATTATGTAGGAAAAAAGGAGGCCACCTGTGGCTTCTTTTGAGCTAAATTATCTGCTTGACTGTTTACACCAAAACCTGGCCCCAGGGAGGATTTGCCTGCCTTGAGATCAAAGGCACTCATGAATTCTCCTTAGTACTTGTGATCATGAGGCACAGGGTCTGAAACCAGGCCCTGAGAGATGATGTCACTCTGGGTTTAAAAACAGAATGCTGGGGCTGGAGAGATGGCTCAGTGGTTAAGAGCACTGACTGCCCTTGCAGAGGACCTGGGTTCAATTCCCAATACCCACATGGCGGCTAAGAACCATCTTTAACTCCAGTTCCAGGGGAATCCGATGTGTACACTCATACACATAAAAAATAATAAAAAATTAAAAAACAAACAAACAAACAGAATGCTGTGAATGAATAAACGGGTCCTTCTTACCATCAGACAGGGACTCCCAACCGTTATTTTTCATATGTAATCTTAGTCCATCAGGCTTGTGTAGTCTTGGCCAGTGGGTTGGACAGCAGTCCATCAGACCACCAACTAGGAATCTGGTGTGGGGCTGGAAGGAGACTTATCAGGTCACCAGCTGTGATGTGTGGTGAGTGAGTGCCCAGGTGGGAATTAGACTGTAGAGTGCCTATCAGGTGACAGTCTGGCATTAGGCTGTAGAGTGCCTATCAGGCAGCAGCCTGGAGAATCTGGGAGTGCCAATAGGGCATTGCCTGGTGTAGATGTTAGATGAGACAGGTGGGCAGTGGAAATGTTATCAGCCTTTGGCCCCAAGGTCTAGGACAGCTGCTGGAGGCTGTCTTGTATCTTCCCTTTTCCCTGTCATCCAGTGGATGAAGTTTGTGTGTTCACCTCCACATGTGGCAGAGTGACACCACACCATTATACTAAGTGAAGTAACACAGTCCCAGCAAAACAAATGATGTATGGTGCCCCTCATTTGTGGATCCTAGCACCAAATCTCTATTTGTAAGACAAACTGAGTAATTTTTTCCTTTCTTTTTTAGTAAATATAATACCTGATGTTACTCATCAACTTGCTATGTAATGTAGGGGTGTAAAGTAATATTTTTCTTTACCTACATACAACTCTCCTGTCAAAATTTGAATCCCTAAACATGTTTTGGAATTAACCTATAATTTATTTTCAGATTTCACAATTTTGGTATATGTGTGGCATGTATATATACATATTTTGGAGTGATATAAATTGAAAGGAACAACAACAAAAACAACAATGACTGGGTCAAAGAACTGACTGAAACAGTAAACTTCTGCCCAAAACAGTAAACTTGGATCAAAATTTTTTTAAAAGACTGAGAAAAAGATGCAAAACATGTATGGCAGAATGCACCAGCTCTCTGGGGTTAGGGGGCACAGAAGGAGGAATGGGTCTAAATTTGACTAAGAAATGTTGTATGAAATGCACAAAACTTCAATAAAAAATTGCTCTTGAGTAAAAAAAATTCTGGCAAATTATTTAATAGGTATTTATTGATGAAGATAGATGCTGGGAAATAAGCCCATGAAAAATTGTTCAATACCATTAGTCATTAGGGAAATGGAAATGAGATGGCACAGCATATCCACTATGGTGGCTACCATAAAAACTGTCAAAATCTTAAAAGACAAACCATTAAAAATTCAAAGTCTTAGAATACTAGAAGTCTTCTCCCAGAGAATAGGAAGTTTATAGAGCATCTGAGACCTTCATGCAGTGCTTGTGGCAATCCAACATGATACGCTCCCTTTGAGGCTTCCAAAACCATACAGTCTCTTGGTTGTCCAGCAGAAGTAGATGATAAGATCCTATTGCTGAAGATAGCCTACACCTTAGCTGCAAGATATAGAGACATCAAACTTGAACTGAGCTGGAAGCTGCCTCCTTGCTGGCCAGCTTTCCTGTACAGGAGTGTGCTGTGCAAGCTGCTTGAGGAGAAAAGGCACCAGCAGCAGCCTACTAAGATGTGAGCCCTGTGAATTACAAAGCATGTCATGCAACGTGTGCACTGGTGAAATAGTGGCACAATTGTTATAGGCTAACACGTTCTGTAATTGGGTTTAAGGTTGGCTCTGTAGGAGAGAATCCATGTCTGGCTCTATAAACCTAGTTAAAAAAAAAAACAAAACATGATGAGGGAGATCATAGGCCCTAGGAGGGGACTGAATACTCTTGTTTAGCTAAACTGACACGGCATTAAACTGCTTTCTAATTATTTATGATTATGCTCATAGACAAATACTACTTTCAGCCTTAGAGAAGCTTCTTTGTGCAGTGAATGAACACAGAGACTCATGGTTGCTCAAGGGGCTGAAAAAAAGGGATGGTTGTGTCCTCCGTCCTATGCAGGACATGTATACATTTCCCTCCAAGGCTTAGGTAACAGCACAGTAGCCAAACAGAAAGAATATGGGTCAAAAGATAGGGAGAAGTGCTGGGAAGTGCATCTTCAGGGCAGGACATAGACTTTGTAATCATGATCTCACAGTAGCCATGGTTGGCTGTGCTGGGCATCAAGAGTCAATCATGGACCAGGGAGGGGCTCATGAGGCCCTGCTCCTTCCTACCTGCTAAGTAGTGATTACTGGTGAATTCTGGGGGGAAGGAAGCAGTCACTGTATTCAGTTATATACTCAGAAGTGAGTCTACCAGGCTCCAGTGGATTGTTCAGAACACATGGCAACACAGCTGGCCTTGTGTAAAATCAGGTCACAAATCATCCAAAAAGACATGAATATGGGAAAGGGAGTTGTAGAGCAGGCTCAGCTTCAACTTCACAGAGTCCATAGCTATCCTGCGGGAGTATCAGTTTGGGGCTTGCCTTGATCAAATTGGCCTGTAAGCATATCTGTGTTATTTTCTTGAATGCTATTTGATGTGGGAGGGCCCAGCCCACTGTGGGCCTTACCAGCCTTAGGCAGGGAGTCTGAGCTGTACAAAAAAGCAAGCTGAGCCAAATCTAGAAAGCCAGTCATTAGCGTTCCTCTGTGATCTTACTCCTGCTTCCAGGTTCCCGCCTTGAGTTCCCACATTGGCTTCTCTTAATGATGAAATGTGACCTATAAGGGTAAATAAACACTTTCCTCCCAAAAGTTGGTTTTGGTCAGTGTATTATCACAACAATAAGACATCAAACTAGGATATTAGTAAAGGGAGGGATGGTAGGGGTAGATGGGAAATAAGGGAGTGTGGGGTGAGAATAATCAAATACCTTGCTTACATATGAGGGCTTATCAAAGAATAAAGTTACCAGTTAAAAGAAAAGTATGTTTGGCACTTCCTTAAATCATTAAATGTGCACTTAGACAATGACCCAGCAGACCCAAGCATGATGGTATACATCTTTAATCCCAGCACTTGGGAGGCAGAGGCAGGTGTAGCTCAGTGAGACTGAGGCCAGTCTGGTTTACATAGTCAGTCAGACAGACCCTGTCTCCAAAAGACAAAAGAAAAGAAAAGGACCCAGCAATCCCACACCTTGATATTTATCCAAGAGAATTCTAAAGTATTTGCAAATGCTAAAAAGTTGGAGCTACCCCAAATGCCCACTCACTGAAGTTGGATAAATACATTTTGGTGTATCCATGTACTTCAATGATGCAAATGAAGAGCTAGTGACTCACAAGAAGAAATGGACAGATTGCAAAGAATGTGGTAAACGAATGACTACACATTGTCTGATTCACATAAAATTCTGAGAGGTAAAACATACTGACAGCAGATCAGTGACTCCTCTGGGCTGTGATTAGGGTCAGGACGGACTTCTAGGAGACACAGGAGTTTAGAGTGTGATGGAGATGTTCTTTATCCTGACTGTCACGGTGGTTGGATGACTCCATACGTTTGTTAAAACTCATCAAACTCATAAAAACGATGAGTTTTGTTGCTTGGTAACAAATACGCAATAAGGCTTCCTGAACTAAAATATACTGAATTTTACTGAAAAGAACATAAGAGAATAGACTATTTAAAGTTATATTCCACTGTTATAGAATAAACTCTAGCTCAAAGAAAGTTTACTCTGAGCCTAGACCATTCCAAGATGAGAAGGGCATTTGGAGGCATGTACTGCTTCCCACTGAGCCTGTACATAGGTCTCCAAGGTGGCAGCATTGTCTCCTCAGGAATCTGCTGTGTGACCCTCCAGGGAAGCTGATATGAGATGAGAGCGAAGCCTCGCTGATGGGCAGTCTTCCTGGGTCTGAGCCATTTCAGAAGAGGAGACAAGGAGACAGTGGAGGCTGAGTCACCAGAAACAGTCCACATGTCCTTTAGCTATGTCAGAAACACAGGCCTCAAGGGCAAACTAATTGAGAGCATACAAATGGCTAAATTTTGCCTAATTTGTTGTAGCCTCAGCTGGCTTAGAACTTGCTATGTAGATCAGGGTGGCCACCTGCCTCTGTCTCCTGAGGCTGGGATTAAAGGCATGTACCACCACCTCTGGCTCAAATAGCTGAATTTTGTTAGAAGGTAGCTGTGTCTTAAATTTCTCTCTCTAATTGCTGGGACAGTATGCATAGAAAACCTCCCTGTCTCTCTTCATACTGTGCTGAAAATGGTGCGCGGTATCTCAGGAGAGAGACGTATTCAAGTTTGTGTTCTCTCAGCAAAGTCTGACATCATTTCAGCAAAGCCGAAATCAAGGATTCTTTCTTATTTTTCTCCATCTCCTTCTCCCTAGGAATGAGGTCATAGTAGACTGAAGGTTCTGAGGATATAATTTGCTTGGGATATCTGCTGACATGACCGCCAAGAATTGATGTATTTTCTAAAACAAATGAATGTGAGACTTGCACCTGGATAATCTTTAACGTTTGCTTTGATCTTCTCCAAAATTAGGCACATGAGTACAATTGAACTTTTAAGATTCTGGGAAATCTTAGAGACTTAAATTGTGGTTACCTAAGGAATTCTTCCTCAGTGTGGAATATCTCCCTAATGGACTCAGAGGAACAAATTGAGGATGGAATTTGAGTCTTGCATTTCTTTTGACTTTTTAACCCAAAGTCTGGGCAATTTGGTTTTTTTACACACTAATATTCAAAAATTTGATTTTGGAGTTGTAATTTCAATGTAGGAAATTCATGATGGAAGAATCCTTATACTACAATTTAGAACATTTTACTATGGACATTTAATAGATTGTCTTAGTACTATCATTTAATTTCATCACAGAATACATAATGGGTTATTGTGGATTCTGTGGCTGGTTGTCATATAGGATGGAATATGGGACAGGGTGCGACTGACTCTACTGTGGCCTTTGCTTTAATTTGTGTTCTATCCACTTCATGACTTTCTGGAGAAAAAAAAAAAACCAACATCACTGTTCTTTCTCTGGCAATCCCAAGAGGGAATAATCCTCACCAGGGAGATGCTTGGGGAAGTGGCACTGCACTGTTTGGACAGATGGCTGATTTCCCCCCTGGGGATGCTGCCAACCTCCTGTTAGACCACTGGATCAAATGTTAAGCCTATGGGCTGAAGCTGTAAAAACAGCTGAAGAATAAGAGGAAACACGTATTCCTCTCCTAGTGATTCTATTGTCTGTCAAACTTGAGGACCATTGAATTAGAATAGTGACTCAAATACCACGAGGGACAGGACGTGCTGGAAATGTGGATGTGCAGGCCTTATCTGTAGCTAATGAATCAGAGACTCCAAATGGGCCCAGTAATTTGCATTTATGGTGAGACCTCCAAGTGATTCTGATACACTCCTCAGGTTCAGGAGCCCCTGCAGTGGAGTAGCTCTGCAGACCTCTTGTCCCTGTGCTTATTCTCAGTCAGTCTGCGGAAGGTGGGAAAAACTGATTAAATTATTGTTAATGGTAGAAGAAAATGAGCATGCGAAGCTCTTCTGGCATGCTTTCTCTAGTCTCTTCTGACTTCTCTTTCTTCAGGAACTGCCTGTCTATAAATAATGGGCTGTTAGGCCAATTATCAGCACTACATGGCAAGAAGGGAAGGTAGGCTCTGCCCTTGACTAGAGTCTCAAACCTTGGGTAATTTGATTTAGGTAATAGTACTAAGTCAGTTGCCTCTCATATCCAGCTGGGTTCCCAGGAGCACGGTAGTTAATAGTTCAATTCCATCTTTCTGGCCCCTCTGCCCAGCTGGCAGTGAACTTAAGCTAGGAAGAGGGATAATATACATTGGGACACTTGAAAATCAGCTTAGGGGAAGACTAACGCAAAGAAACGGTAGGCAATTACGATGATTAGAACTCCAATACATACCATACTTTGTGAAAGTGATCCGATATACAGATAAGAAATGGAAAGGAAGTGAAAATTATTTACTAGTTCTGCTGTCTGGAGACTCAGAGCATTCCCAAACAACTCTACTATTACAGATTTATTGGTTAATAAGAAACAGTCCAGAGGAACACTGCTTAGGTTATAGGCAGAGGGTTCTCCATTAGTAGTGAAAAACAGGAAGGAATGAGACTCCAAATAGTTTGTTATATTGTCTATTTATCCACAACACCTTCAAAAGTAGGGCTTGTGTCAACTTCTATATACTTTATGGAATATCTATCTATCTATCTATCTATCTATCCATCCATCCAGCTTACCATTATCTATTCACAATCACAAATAATTAGGGGACATTTACATTTGAGGAATATCTAAAATGGAAGAAGCTTCCAGAATTGGAGAGGGACAAACTGTAAAAATTTTTTTCAACCTGATTTTCAACTTCTATTATTATAAGCATGTATATTTCCCTGTTATGACAATATTTTGTGATTAACTATGTAATTTCTTCTTTTCTTTTTAAAGCCTCTGGGTCTTTAAGATTGAGTTAGCTATATGTCAATAAACTCTATATTTTCATTCTCTCAACAAAACTCTGCCACTTCCTAAGATTAATTGGTGAAGTTCAGAAGAGGACACAGCCATAGGGAAGAAGATAATATATGACAGCATTAAGTGGAAGCTTTTGTGACTCACTCAAGATTTCCCTAGTGGACTGGTTTCCTAACTTTTCTTCCTTAAATGCCCATGTAGTCAGAATCTGGTAATTTTTAACCTTCAGAACCAGGGAAAACAAACAAGCAAGTATAATTGCCCACCCAGGTTCAGTCCAGCTCCAAGGGCCACCTTCAGCAGGATTAAATCAGGCAAGAAGGCTGTATGTAGTAACAAGATCTATTGAGTTTTGGCACAGACAAAAAAACATGAGATCAGAATTGTGTGTAGTCCTTGGCTTATGAACAGGCTGCAGAAATTGTGCTTTAAATTTTCATTTCTTGTCAATTGTTTAGAATTTAAAATGTTCGCTATCCCTCTTAGTGACAAAGATCACATCCTTCATCTAATCCTCTGAAACATGTATAGATTCATAATCTGGCCACATATTCAAAATGAATTATTATGTATTTGTAATAAGAACTTGTATTATTCTGGTGGCATAGAGAATTCAGTCAAGCAAAAGAAGCAATGAATATTAAATAGATGTTGCTTACTTCAATGTTTTAGAGAATAAAGTGATAGAAGAATAATTTTTGAGCAAGCTTTCTGTGGATTTTCAAGTGCACTAGAAGTTGATGGCATGGGGGAATTCAAGAAAGCTTCTTTTTTACCTAAAGTTTCTACAGAATTTTGACTCATTGATTCTTTTTAAAAATATTTTATTTAGGGATGGAGAGATGCCCTAGCGGTTAAGAGCGCTGACCGCTCTTGCAGAGGACCCGGGTTCGATCCCCAGCACCCACATGGCGGCCGAGAACCATCCGAAACTCCAATTCCAGGAGAACTCCAGTTCCAGGGGAATCCGACACCCTCTTCTGACCTCCAAGGCATTGCACAATACGGGTGCACAGACCTGCATGCAGACAGTACATTCATACACATACAGATATAAATAAAATTAAAAAAATATTTTATTACTTTTATTTTTATTTTATGTGTATGAGTATATTGCTTGTACATGTATAAATGCACCTGTGTTACACACCACAGAGGTCAGAAGAAAGCATCAGATACCCTGGAATTGGTGTTATAGACTGTTGTTAGCTGCCACATGGTTGCTGTGAACTGAACCAGGGTCCTTTGCAAGAGCAGTCAGTGCTCTTAACTGCTGAGCCATCGCTCCAGCCACTGAATAATTGATTCTTTTTCTTCAAGATAAAGTAATTTTTTTATTATTTGTTTATTTTTAAGCAAGATAAAGTAATTTTTAAGGGAGTATTTCTAAAGGCAAATGTGCTGGGTTGGGGGGAAGAAAGAGAGAGAGATAAAAGAGGGATCTGATGGCATTGAAAGGTAGGTGTGTGTGTGTGTGTGTGTGTGTGTGTGTGTGTGTGTGTGTTGCTTTAAAACATATGCCAGGCGTGGTGGTGCACGCCTTTAATCCCAGCACTTGGGAAGCAGAGGCAGGTGGATCTCTGTGAGTTCAAGGCCAGCCTGGTCTATATAGTGAGCTCCAGGTCAGCTGGGACTAAAAGGAGACCCTGTCTCAAAAATAAAAAGACCAAAAAACAAAAAAAGTAAGAAATAGAGTGGTTGAGGAGCTGGAGAGGTGGGTCAGTGGCCAAGAGCACTGGCTGCTCTTACAGAGGACCCTGAGTCAATTCCCAGCACCCACATGACAGCTAACAACTGTCTGTAACTCCAGTTCCAGGGGATCTGACACCCTCTTGGTCCTCCTCAGGCACTGCACAATGCAGTGTTCTTACATACATGTAGGTATAACATTCATACACACAAATAAAAATAAATAATTAAGAAAAAATAAGTAGAGTTGAAAGGATAGTTCAGTTGGTAAGGACCTGAGTTCAAACCTTTTTTTTTTTTTATGTAAAAAAAAGAGCTGAGTGTGTGGCGTGAGGTGGAGACAGGAACACTCTCCGTCTTGCTGTCCACCAAGTTTAGCCTAATTAGTGAGCTTTAGGCCAATGAAAGATCTTGCCATCAATGAGGTGGATGACATTCCTGAAGATAACATCGGAAGAATCCTGCACATGCACACACACATGTGCACACACACATGTGCACACACACACATGTGCACACACACACATGTGCACCCTTCCCCACATGTACTTCCCTATCATGCACTCACACATTGAAAAAGAAATAGAGTTACTTAGAATTAATTGAACTGGAAAGCCGAAAAACTGAAATAAAAGTGGAGAGGGTGACATGGGAGGGTCTGTAGAAATGCACTCTGAAGGAAAAAGAAACGTATTTGAGTGAGATAGATGCATACTTTCTTAAAGTGACTGCAGATGGTATTCACCCACACTTGGTCACTTCTTGATGTAAGGGAATTTCATGCACTCTACTGGCCAAGAAATTGCACTGCTAGTGGACTCCTAACAAAAACTGCATGAGGAGGCTGGGTGGCAAGTTTACGAATGCCCACTTGTGCATATAAAAGTGGCTTGCATGTCAGCCGGTCTGGCTGAATTTTGACCATGCCAGTTCTATATACTTCGAATACCATTCAGAAGCAAATTAGAGACTTCTAGAACCTTATGGTGCTTTGCTACTGCTTGGGCTGAGTTGCTTTCCCCCTCTCTGTGTGAGTTCAGCCATCATCTTCCTGTTGGGGGCAGTTAAAACACCAAAGGGAAGAACACCTGCCTCTTTACAAATTGCTCCTGAATTTTCAAGTGTGCTGTTGGCCGCTGATAGTGGCTGCTTCCTTAGGCCTCCTACTGGATAATGCTCTTTGGACACGGTTTCTGGAGAGGTAGCGAATGAACTGAACTCCTTGTTCAGTGTGTCGGATCAAAAGCAAACAGACGGGGCTGTGCCAAGTTTAATTCATGAAATGACCCCAAGGAAATGAATGCAAATGTAAAGCTAGACTCCTGCACAAGGATAGCCAGCCCCTAGCTCCTGTGTGCCTGCATCTACAACAGGCATCTGTTGCAGAGCAAATCATTCTGAGCTGAAAACCAATTTGAGAGAAGGCAGATATGAAGGAGTCAAGTGCTCAGGTAGTAGTACATCAGCCATAGCAATATGTCAGAGAGGACCTCAGCTGACAGGCAATCACAATTACTGTAGGGCTCAGTTCTGAATTGCAAAGAAATAACTATGAAACACACACACAAACTCACACACCACACCACACATATATTTCTTAGGGTTTTATAATTAGCAATCAAATGGCTTTGTGTAAATAGAACACTGCATTCCTCTTTGCTTTGATAAACAAGTCTCACTAGGTGGTTTAATTTTGTTTTTCTGGTTAAATGAGTTTCCTAAGATTCTGAGAAGAAAGCCTTAAATCCAAAAGAAAGAGGGACAAGCACGTTTAAACTGAAAATCTGATCCTCCTGTCTGAGAGAATCTGGAATTTCCATTCTGGATTAGTTCATTGCAAATTAAATTTTCTGCAAAAACCTTATGGGAAAGCTCAACAGTAAGCTTTTGTCTTTTTCTGGCAAATTAAGTAGCAGTGGTAAAAACGCTTATTCCAAAATTAATAGAGTATCATGAATAATAGCTTTACTCACAAAGACCCAAACAAGTTCAGAAGTTTGTGAAAATGCAAATGTATAACCACAGCGTGTGTTTTCTGCACTCTGATTTGAATCTTTGCTATCAGGAAGAGGTTTCCAGGAGGCTGGGCAGCAAGCAAGTGTTTTGACAGCTCCTAAGGTGAATGTTCATAACAGGGTCCTGTAGTCAAGCTGATTTGGGGCTAGCTTTTGATTTGGGGCTAGCGTCCAATCGTGTCCTCTTTCTTTCTTCTCCTCTGCCTCGTGCATTACTATTCTGCTTTCCAGCCTCAACCTCAGGAGGCAGGCTGTCAGATCATTCCAGAGATGAGTTGATGAGTGGTGGGTGGAGTCTGTCTCTTTGAGGATTATTCTGTCTTCCCCAGGCTCTAAATCATAGGCTTGGGGACCATTTCCTCTCTCCTTGATCTTTATCATCTCTGAACATCTCTGGTATCTACTTTTGTATAAAAACGAACACACAAAATTGGCATAATAATTCTGTGAAACTATTTGATACTATCTGAAAAACCTAACCCAGAAGTTATACATTTTGGTGGACACCCAACAACAATTGGTATGTCTACATATAAAACAAGAAGACATGAATACCCATACCAACACAATTTGGAATAACAGAAAGTTCAACCAATATAAGTAACTTATTAAAATCTATAGTATACTCATAAAGAAGATACAGTCATGAGAAAGTGTAAACTGCAACTAATAATAAAATTACTCTCATAGAGGGGACTACTTGAGAAGAGACTCACTGGAAGTGAGAGGGGGTTGGAGAGGGCCGTCGAGTGTAAACACGACCAGGGTGCATTATATACAAATGTGAAATGGTAACAAAACAAAAAATTAATAATGAAAAAGATTTACCCTCATACAAATAATATTGAACAAAAGAAAGACTATGTGTGTTTTTCCAAAGTGCTGCTGGTTGTCAGGCCAGGAGGTGGGCTGCAAAGAATGATGAGAAGACAGGAAGAAGTTGCTGGGTTTCTCAGTCTTAGCGTTCGTTACTCGGCTGTGTTCATTTGATGTGTTTTCTATTTGCTTATTATGTGACGGTAAATGTTTACTTTAAAAGAAAAATCAAATACTTAAAAATCATTCTCCGAACACTGAGAGTCTGGTATTTTCCAGGTCTGAGGTGGGGAGAATGGGTCTCTGCTTTCCAAGACCTCTTTGACTGCCTTTTGACTTTCCTCCTTCCTTGCCTTACCCCACACAGGTGCCATTTTACACAATGCATTGAAGTTGCTGAATTTCCACCATTGCTGGTGTGAGTTCAGCAACTTTCTGTTTATGAAACCACTTTATGATGAGGTTGGAGCCTTGAGGGGACCAAGGCAGTGAGATGGCAGCTGAGACCTGGACTTCAGATAATCTTATCCAAGTGCCCATCACAACTTGCAGTTACATAGATCACCCAACCTCTGCCTAGCTTTTGATTACCAACTTTAACCTGATACAGGAAACTCAGCTATGATATTTTCAATTCAAGAAGACGTATTATTTCAGGCTACAATATGGCCAGCAAACACACTGACATGAAGCATTATATCGGAGTGACAGAAAACATTTGGCTACCATCCAGCTACTATCCAGTAAAGTAAGGATAGTTCAGAAAGATGCCTGTTGATTAGGTACTGAGATAAATGCTAACTCTGTGGACCCAAATCTGGACCACTTGTTTTCCAGGTTGAAGCTAAGTCCTTTTGTTCTTTGCATTATGTAAAAGTTATTGCAAAAATGTCACAGGTAGACACAAGAAGTTTGTACAGGCTAGAAATAAAAAGGATACATTTAGAGATAAATCATCTTTGTGTAACAGACTTGATTATTTCATGTTGAGCACAAGTTCTGGTTGGCAGTTTTCCATGCTGCTGATAAATGCAATATGTGATGGCCCTGGGGTTAATGAGAATAAAATTTGGCTTGTACAAATTGCTATTGTTTCAGGTGCACAGCCAGAAGAGGGTGCTAGAGTGAAATGATTACCTCTTTCCCCGTTGTTTCTAGGGGCACAAGACAGGAAAGAAACCTAGACCAACCCAAACCAAACCAAAACCAAGGGTGGTTAGAGCAGAGGCTAAGTCCCCTGGAGACTGAAGAGTGGCCATTCTGGCCCTATTGATCTAGTCCACA
Source organism: Rhizomys pruinosus (assembly GCA_009823505.1). Lineage (NCBI taxonomy): Eukaryota > Metazoa > Chordata > Mammalia > Rodentia > Spalacidae > Rhizomys > Rhizomys pruinosus. Next base: position 610,408 of record VZQC01015340.1, on the reverse strand, counting down.
CAAGAACTTTTTGTTGTGTTGTAAACACAAAAACACAGCTCCTGTGTTTTACTTTTATTAAAATATGAAAAGTAAACATTCATTTTGATGATTGTATAATTTTGGAAATTTTTTTGTATTTTTTTGAGACAGGGTCTCCCTTTACTTCTAGCTGGCCTAGAGCTTGCTCTGTAGACCAGACTGGCCTTGAACTCACAGAGATCCGCCTGCCTCTGACTCCTGAGTGCTGGGATTAAAGATTTGCGTCACCACGCCCAGCACTAAAGATAGTTCTTAGCCTCCATGTAGGTGCTGGGAATCGACCCAGGTCTTCTGCCAGAGCAGTCAGTGCTCTTAACCACTGAGCCATCTCTCCAGCCCTGGAGAGATTTTTAATCTGCTAAATTTAAATAATTTGAATTGTGAGGAAGAGTTACTTCACTTAACATGATTGTCCTTAGTCACCTCGATTTTTCTGCCAATCACATGTTAGCCTTATTTTTTTCCTCTTTTATTTGTCTATTTTTAAGGGATTCTACAATATAATAACACAGTTGTTTTCAGATAACCTTGATGTTACTCAGTTTGCCGTACAATTAGGTAATTGGTGCATTTTTTTAAAGTGAGCCAAATTATTAAGCATAAGCAATGAATGTAAGTAACATTCATGTAAAACCAATTTGCAAGTATCTATGTGCAAATTTTGAACAACCCAAGGTTCCCATAGTTCAGTTGGAGATGCTTATATGCACAGGCATGTTGATCAATTAGGAGTCCAGTCTATATTGCTGTAGTCTCACGATTCACCCCAATCTCTCTGCAGCCTTTACATTCTACCATGCCTCCTCTTCCACAATTTGTTCCCTAGGCTTTAGGAAGGGGGCACAAGTGGGTGAGAAGCAAAACAGTCTATTTTCTCTGTAGATGTCATTTTGGATTCTAGTCTGTTCAGGTTGTTTCCCTTCATGGGTTGACAGCTTATCCAGTGATACCTTTTTACTCATACTAACAAAGCACAAACAATTGGATGTACAGGCATTTAAGCAGTACTAATTATTGTGGCAAGCTAAGCTGTGAGCATAGACACAGATGCTTGGATGGTATGCTTATCTGCAAACTGTGGTTTCTCTATAAAGGGTGACAAGCTCTTATTGTAGCTTATAACATCTCCTAACCACTAGAGGACATAAGCTTGTGGCATCCGCTGTGAGTTATTCCTCTAAGGAGAGAGCTAATAGCCAATTAGATTTGGGATATATATAGACGCATGGCTGCCACTGTTGCACAGTATCTCCAGGCAGTTGAGGTGTAGCTGATACTGATAGAGGAGTCTTGCTTTTCTCAAGGAGACCAATATTTTGCTGTATTGCTTCAGCGGCCTTTGGTAACACTCTCTGGCATTTCAGAGGCCAGTTGTACATTAGCAAGTGACGTCTCATAACATTTTTTCATGCTCATACCAGGTCTTCGACAACAGGGACTTACTGCCTTTCTCCTTGCATATATCCCACTTATAGACAAAAGGCCTTTATAATTTTGGGGGGCTTGAATCCCCTAGCCAACATCTCCTAGGCAGAATAATTAATTGCTGATATCAGAGCTTTCCTGTACTAATATATTTTGCTTAATTACATAGCTTATAAGGACTTTACTATTGAATTTGGCTCTAGATAGAGAATTATCCTTTTACATTTCCTATGTTTATCAGTCAATTAAAAAAGGGTAGTTATACCTGTTTTATAAGAAATTACCACTATAACTGTTGGCTCAAGTTTACAGTTAGGGAATGACTTCATTACCATCATGTTTTTCTTTTTCCTATAAAGGGGAGAGGTAGGAAGGTTTCTCAGCATCTGGAAGGTAAACTTCATTAGGGCCCATTATAAACAGTTAACCCCAATAGTATTCAGAGAGATTCAGTGTCTGTGACTCAGGTAGTCTGAGGTTCCTCTTTCTTTAATGTTCAGATGGGTCAGCCTCTCTGCTGGCATTTCCCAGTCCATCCTGCACAGCCAAGAGTTGTACATTTTCAGGCATTTAGATTGGTGTTTTTACCTGTGGGAACATACAAATCCTGGAGAGAGTTAGCCTTATTTTGATTATGATCTCTAATTGCCTCTGTTCTAGTTTGCTTTCAATTGCTGTGACAAAATACTCCAACCAATACCAACCTGGGGAAGAAAGGGTTTATTTAACTTACATCTCCCAGGTCATAGTTCATCACATAGGGAGTCCAAGGTAGGAACTTGGGAGGAACCTCGAGACAGGAGATGAAGCACAGGCCATGGAGGAATGCTTCTTACTCTTGCTTCCCTGGCCCATGTTCAGCCTGCTTTCTTATACAATAGAGAATAACCTGCTCAGGGGTGGCATTGCCCACAGTAGGCTGGGGCTTCCCACATCTCTAAACAATCAAAATGCCCCACAGACATGGCCACAGGCCAGTCCAGTGGAGGCAATTCTCCAGTTGATGTTCCCTCAACCCAGATGTGTCAAGCTGACACTATACCCAGCACAGCCACAAGTTACTCAAACATCAGCCACTGATAGCATATGTTCATTTAGGGCACTGCTGAATGGATAAAACATTAGCATTTTTGGGTTTGGTTCTTCCTTGTCATCAACTTCATGTTCCTTCAAAGATGACTCAGGAGGAATTAATTCAGACGTTAATAAATGGGAATGGAAGGGCTGGATCGGGAGTTTAAAATCTCACCTTTCTTTTTGGCCAAAAGGTAAAAGAAAGGTACATCTTGCTCTGCCTTTCTGAAAGGAGCTCAGGTTACAATGTGTACCTCAGGGAACGAATGCCATCAGGACAGTTTGTCCCTCATAATTTGAGTCCATCCATATGGCTGATTATTTCTTCCTAGAGAAACATGAACCTGGGTTACCTCGTCTTACTGCTTTTCATGGACATTCGATGATTGCTGTTCTCAGGAGTCACATCAAGTTTCAGTAGGCACTTAACCTTCTTAGTTATGAGAATTCTTTTACTTATCATTTCTTCACAACTCAAAGGCTCTTGTAGTTTTCAAACTTGTTTACTTAAGCCGGAGGCATTATTTTAGAACTCTATTTATTTGAGCTTTTTATTTATTTCTTTAATATTTATTTATTTATTTATTTATTTATTTATTTATTTATTTTATGTGTAAGAATGTACTGTCTGCATGTAGGTTTGTGCACCTGTGTTGTGCAATGCCGCAGAGGTCAGAAGAGGGCGTCAGATTCCCCTGGAACTGGAGCTCTCCTGGAACTGAAGACATGGACAGTTCTCAGCTGCCATATGGGTGCTGGGGATTGAACCCGGGTCCTCTCCAAGAACAATTGGCACTCTTAACTGCTAGGCCGTCTCTCCAGACTGAAATATTTGAGCTTTTTAAGACATGATTTTCTTTTTTCTTTGTTTTGAATAAGTGTCTGGAATGATAACTTGTGTTCTGAGTCTGTGTTGTACTCAAGAGTGAGTAAGTCCTCTGACTCTGCCCTACAATCCCCTCTATACTCTTCCTGACAACTTAGTTCCCTTCTTCCTGCTTGAATGTGTCCAGTGATAAAAGAAAGGTGATCTCTAACTTGTGAGGCAAAATTTCTGGCCAATTCTAATGTTTGATACAAAACTGTTTCTTTGCATTGATCAACAACAAATATGTCTTAGAATTTTTTTCTCAACTCTCCATCTAATATTTTTCTCTAATTTTTGAAAGCAAGTAGCTAGACTCTTTTTTTCTTTTCTTTCTTTGATACAGGATTTTATTGTATATTTCTTGGTATCCTGGAACTTGTTCTGCAGACTGGATTGGCCTTGAACTCACAGAGATTCTGGGATTAAAGGCATGCACCCCATGCCCAGCAACTAGCTAGTTTCTTTTATCCAACGACTGATAATTTCCAAGGAATTTAGTACTGCTTTATTGTCAATTTTCTTTCCTTTTGTCATCTATCCTTTGTTATCTGTTTGTCAGCATCTCTTAAGATAAAAACTCTTTCCATATAGCTCTCCCAGACAGGAGATGATTAGATTCTTGTAGAATCAAGGAGCTTCATCTGATAAAGAAGTGAATATGGATTGATAACGGGTTTACTGTAAGATTTTCAGCCAAAAGAGGGCCAACAGGCAGCAAGCATCCTCAGGCAAAGTGAGACTCAAGGCCAGCTAATAATTCAAGCACTTTGTAACTATCACAAGAAGTAGAAACAAACTGAGTGGTCAGTTTAGAGCAAGGGCTCCCTGAGGCAATAGGACAGTTCCTGCCCTATCACTGTAGGGTGAGGAAAGGGTTCCCTATGATCACTATAGGGTGAGGAAAGGGTTCCCTATGATCACTGCAAGGTGAGAAAAGGGTTCCCTATGATCACTACCACTGTAGCCACATCAGTTTAACCAGCCTCTCAGTTCTACCTTTTGTGACAACAGTCCTGGATTCAGGCGTACATTGTGCATGTGCTGGCAAAACCTGCTTAGGACACTAAAAAATGCTATAGTTCAGGGACTCCCTGCTGCATGATGCTAGCACACACTTGGTGCCATGAGCTGACTTGTTTGTCTGCATGTCCCTTTATGGGTATGCCCTATGAGCCGGGATGATGCATGATGGTGTCATCTAAGATTGGCCACTGGGATGTGAGGTCACATGAGGTAGGGGCTGCCCATCCAGATCTATATAAGCTGCTTGTTGCATAGAATAAACTGATTTGCACTCTCTGACATGGTCCCTGGGATGTAACTCTAGTAATCCTATGCTGTACTCTCTTCAGCCTGTCCAACCATGAGGTCAGTGGACCCATAACTGGTGCCTTCGAACAGGGATACCTGAAGCAATCTGGTGAGTCCGGGTACATGAACCCGAATGATGGGGAATCTTCCTGCTTCTTCTAGGGAGGTTTTACTTCAGGCTGAGCAACTTTGGGACATTGTCTTCCAATGTGCCCCCTCACCCTCACTCTGATGTGAGTCTTTTCTTCTCTGTTGTAACTATTCTCCTTTCTTTTGATCAATGTAAACAGCAGGTGGAGCATAGTCAATTCCAGGGGGAAGGCTGGTTTTGGAGTGACCTGGTAAACCAAGCCTGCCACCCTCCCCCTACCAGGTGAACTCCTGTGCAATGCCATCCTGGAGACAGCTCCCTTTCTCAGTTTACTCAGTTCCTTACCTGGGTTACTGAGGCAGAAGAAAAGAAGGTCTCCCACGGGGAAGCCCTTGAGTCTTTTTAAAAAATTTTTTTCATTTATTTATTTATTTTTGTATGTGTATGAATGTACTGTCTGCATGCAGGTCTGTGCACCCGTGTCGTGCAATGCCGCGGAGGTCAGAAGAGGGTCTCGGATTCCCCTGGAACTGGAGTTCTCCTGGAATTGGAGTTACAGACGGTTCTCAGCCACCGTATGGGCACTGGGGATCGAACCCGGGTCCTCCGCAAAAGCAGTCGGTGCTCTTAACCGCTAGGCCATCTCTCCAGCCCTGCCCTTGAGTCTTTAGTTAAGGAACTGGCATATGAGGGTGCTAACGCTGATCATAAAACACTCATCTTCCCAGTTCGCTCTAAACCACTCAAGGACTGGGTAATAGTGTTGGCAGGACAGCTTCTGATATGGCAGCTTTGGCAAGTCTTTGCCTCCACCCTGCATCTCTCGGAAGATGGTCCCAAATGTTGGGGTGTTTGTTTGTGGCCAGCCTGCCTTTTTGCAGCTGCAGCTCCACCCAGGAGTGCTAAGTGGCCCTCCATGCCTTGTCCAAAAATTTACATAGGAGATAAGCTTTTTAAGTCCTTCTTGAATACTGGAGCAGACTGAACCTTCATTAGGGAGGAGGAGGTTCTGAAAGAATGGAAACTAACTGAAGGGCCTTTGGTCCAGGGTGTGAGAGGAAATGTGGCATCTAAGACAACTAACCAACCTGTAGTTTGGAGAGACTTAGATGGGGGGCAGGAGACCATTAAGCCCCTCATTATGCCTGGCCTGCCTCACAACTTGTTAGGCAGGGACTTCCTTGATGCCTTGGGAGCAATCTTAACTAAGGACAATAAAGTCTCTTATAATTCAGCAGTAGAATCCCAAGTCCAAGACCAAAGCTCCCAGTACTCCAAATTCCAAGGGTCACTGTTCTGCCATCACCTATTAAGCTAGAACAGGTGACTTTGATGCCCATCTGGGTGGAATAGTGGCTGCTTTCCTCATTCATACTTACAGGAGTCCTTAGCTGCTGAGCAACTAAGTGGAGGGCATATTGGGCCTTCCTTTAGTATCTGGAACACCTTTGCCTTTGTAATTCAAAAGAACAGCAGGGGAAGTTTATTATGCTTCAAGTCCTCAGGGCCATTAACATTACAATGAAGGAGACTAGGCTGATTGGCCTCAGATGCCAATAATTAAACTCCCTAGATGTTGCCCCTTAACCCAGCTCCAAAATGCTTTGGAGGCTATTAACTGGCTGTGTCTATCTTCTCAGAGGAGATGTGTCAGTTGTATGATTGCTTAAGGGGCCCTACAGAGCCTTCCTAGCTCCATACTGAAACCCAAGAAGTGTGCATTGTTCTTCAAAGAATCAATGCTGTTCTGCATGCACCTTTACTGTTAGATTTGACTCTTCCCTCCCCTTAATAGGGATAATTCTCACTCCAGCAGATTGTCTGGTGGGGGTGATATGGCAGTCTCATGGACCTCTGGAATGGCTGCACCCTGCATATGATAGAGCATAAAAGATAACCCCCTACCTGGAAGCCATTGCTATCATGATTAGAGAACTCTTCACCTTTTTGGCATGGAACCTGAATGCTTGATTCTCCCTCTTAATAAGGGCCTGCCTATAGGATTGGGCCATGCATCATAAGGACCCTTTTACTACCTCATTTGAAGGTTTTCCAGGTACTATTGATAATCACTGTCTGCATATCGGCTCTTGGCCAGCTTCCAGGAGTTGCAGCTAATGCCCCCCCATCCTAGTATCCCAGGCCATCCCTGGGGTCCACCTCATATTCACTGATGTCTCCAATAATGGGGGTGTGCCAGTGTGCATTGGGCCAGACTCTCCCTCCAAGGTCCAGCATTTCTGGCCCATGCACAAAGGCTCAGTACAGCTTAAAGAACTCTTTGCTTGGGCTGGAGAGATGGCTCAGTGGTTAAGAGGGCCAAGTGCTCTTGCAGAGGACCTGGGCTCGATTCCCAGCACCCACATGGTGGCTAAGAACCATCTTTAACTCCAGTTCTAGGGGAATCTGACACCCTCTTCTGACCTCCGTGGCATTGCATGACAGGAGTGCACAAACCTACATGCAGACAGTACATTCATACACATAAAAAATAAATAAAATAAAATAAAAAAACAACCTGCTATCTACCAGGCCTGTTGGCTGTTCCCCTCTGAACCCATTAATCTCTATACTGATAGCAAATACTGTGCCTCTATGATACCTTTGTTGCCTTATGCTATGTGTCAATTGGACCTTTTCAGACCACTTGACAACCTCATCTTTCTCTTGAAGGAAACATTTGATGCATGCTCAGCCCCTCTTTTTGTCCAACATATCTGATCTCTCTCTGGGCTGCCAGAGCCACTGGTGGCTCTCAATAATGAAACAGACTGGCTACAGAGGGCCCACCTTTCTGCTACTCTGTCCTTTCAGAAGCTACTCACTTGCACTCACAATTCCATCAATCAGCACATAGCCTACATCAGATGTTTCCCTCCTTAACAGTGGTCAATGCAAACAGCTGGTCTGCAGCTGCAACACCTGTGCCTCATTTCTGCCTTTGGGTCCTCTTCATCCCTTGGTATTTGACCCCTGAGGCCTAAAGACAAATGCTTTTTGGCAGATGGATGTTACTCATAATTCCCCCATTGGCTGTCTCAAATACTTACATGTTACTGTGGATACCTATTCCCACTATGTAATGGCTACTCCTATGACATGGGGGTCCATGGCTGAGGTTTGCCAGCATCTACTTCTCTGCATATTGATAATGGGTATCCACATCAATTAAAAACTGATAATTTCTGGGTGTGGTGGTACACACCATTAATCCCAGCACTCGGAAGGCAGAGGCAGATGGGTCTCTGTGAGTTCAAGGCCAGCCTGGTCTACATAGTGAGTTCCAGGACAGCTGGGACTACAAGGGAGACCCTGTCTCAAAAAGATAAAAAAAAAAAACCCAAACCCAAAACCAAACCAAAAAACCTCCCCTGATAATTGCCTGGCATATACCAGTGTCCAGTTTAAATGTTTCTGTGCTTCTGGAATATATCACATAACTGATATTCCTTATAATCCCTAGGACCAAGGCATTGTTGAAAGAATACATAAGACTTTAAAGGAGCAACTTCAAAAATAGAAGGGGGAGGCCTATACCTCCTGCCCCTATGATGCAATATGTAGAGCACTCTTTACTATAAATTTTTGTCAATTTTGAAACCAGACATAATAACCCTAGTCCAAAACCATTGGAGCTGTTTGACAGGGCATAACGAGGCACCATTTAGTGAGATCCATGTTGGGACAATGAAAGAGTCCAGACCCTCTGCTATCCAGACCCCCTGCTAACAATGGGAGGAGGGTTTGCTTGTGTCTTCCCACAGGCAGAGCCGTGCCCCATTTGGGATCTGGCAAGATGTGTTTGTCCTTGGACTGCAAGAGATGGACCAGGAACCACTGGCAGAGAAGCTGGCCCATCTAAGCATCCAGGAAGGGGCAAGAAATCCAAGAGAATGTCACTCCACCAGAGGCCATTGCACTGTGTGATGTGGGAGGACCTCAAGGCACTGATGGTTCTTTAATGATGGACAGTTGTTGATAAGGAGTTTTTATGGTGAGATATTTGTTGAGCTCACCAAATATTTTATGGCTTGTTTTAAGAGTGATTTTCCTGACGTTGCAATTTGATATCAGTTTTTTTTTTATGCCAGTTCTCTAATTCCCTGACATAAGATTTGTGTTCAACAATTAAATTTGATTCTAGTACAATCAGAAGATAGTGCCAACCCACATATAAAGGGATCAATTCTAGAAAAGGCTGTGATTGGGGTGAACGGTGAAACTACAGCGATGTAGTCTGGACACTCATTTGATCAACTTGATTGAACAAACAACCTGTCACCTCCCACTGAATGGTGGGCCTGTGGGGGTTTGGGCACAACAGTCTGTAGATTGGTTTTGCACGAAGGATGCTTATACTCATGGATTATCACTTATAGCTAAAAAAGGAAAAAAAAACTGAAAGATGCAGGACAGTTATGGCAGAATACATGATCTGGGATGGGATGGGGGTGGGGGGAAGGGAAAGGGAAATATGCCTGATCTGAATTGGAAAATGATGTACGAAATGCACAAACCATCAATAAAAATTAAATTAAAAAAAAAAGAAAACTCCCTTGTTTCAGAAGAGTCTAATGGTGATCAGATCATGCACATATCTGTCCACATGGGTTATCCAAATCTCAAGGCTAGCATTTGGCTAGAATGACTCAGAATTAAGGAAAATGTTTTACTTGCAAGCTTGTTACAAAGGCAACAACTCAGAAACAATGAAACAGAAGAGAGGCAAGAGGCCAGGTAAGGGAGAAGGAGTGGTGCTGGGCTTCAAGGCTGTTTCTAGCCATACTGTGTTCCTGGACTACTAGTGCATTCATCAAAGTAGAAGCTGCTGGATGTCACTGTTCATCAGCTTTTAATACTTACCTTGCAATCTCTCTCCTGACTCTCATATTTGGCCTCTGGTGTCAATTCCCATCTTAAAATCTCTAGGGCTCTTCTACTCTAAGCCCCTTCATTAACACAAATTTAGATATTTGAATAAGGGACACTCAGGAAACTCAAAAGATTTTAGGAGCTCTGTGGCAGGCACCAAGGACAAAGACCAGATATATTTTTGTTATCATGTAGAGTGATAGCAAAGTATCATGTAGTTCTAAAGTTCAAGGTTCCTTTTGAGATTGAAACTAGAAAAGCCAAGTGTAATAAATCAGATTGGGTTCTGTGCTTTACGGAATGATCTGGGGCTATGTGATGGGTAGTTTTCAAGAAAATTTGAGCTCTATAAATGTTAATCCAGTTTTAGTCTCTGAAATATGTCAACAATTGCCAGTCTAAGGCCATAACTTTGTCAATTTATGTAGCCAGGTGGATAAACATCAATGCTATATAAAAAGAAAGGATACAACCATCCCAGGGGGCAGAGAAAGCAGGTGCATGGCAGTTTGTTTGGTACATATGGGAGAGAAGAAAAACCCTGAATCTAGAAGTGAGCCCATGGTGTACCCAGAGCTATTCTCCACTATGAAGCAAGAATGTCTCATCAGACCTTTGCATGCTTGGATGAAGTATTTCTCATGATTCCCTGTGGTTAGCTTGTATTTAATGAGCAAAACAGTGTGATCTGGTTTTCATCTTCTTTAATTCCAAGAACTCATAGTGGCAGTAGATGTGCCTAATCTGGCTCCTGGAAAGGCAGAGATCAAATTGGTAGGTTAGACTATTTTCACTCTTCATTGAATGTACAAATTGTAGTTTGTATAATAGCTTCCTTGAATAGTTATTTACAGACAAATGACTCCTTAATCTATGATCTCTGGCCAGCCCTCTCTTGATAGATACGGCAAGTTGCTTAATGCAGCATTACTAAGTCACATAAGAAGCATAAACTTGACAAAAATTTTCCCAACCTCCTTGAATACCCTATTTCAATCATGGCACCACCATCAAATGCTTAAATTACTTTTACTGATTGAACAAATTGATTATTTATCCTGCGATGCCAAGAAAAACACAGCAAAAGTTCTAGGATGACCAACTTGGGCTATTTTAGGAAGGTTTGTTTCTAGCATATGGAGCCCTTACAAGTTGAATCAGCTGTTTTTGAGGTAGGGCATGCCTTTTCACAGAAGTTCCAGCAAAGGTTGATGAGCTTTGTGGGATCATTTGGTAGGAGGCTTAGTTATCAGGTATTTTGAAAAACACACTTGTGTTAGCTGTGACTCTACTGGTACCAAAGGTCATCCATTCACTAGCTTCACAAAGACTCATTTGTTAACCACTTTATTGATTTGTTGGCAGTATAATTAACCACATTATGATTATTTGAAGTGACGTTTTAAGCATTCCCATTCTAACCTGGGAAATGTCACTTATATAGATATTTCAGACATGTTTTAGAAAGTGAATGAGAGTCTCAGTTTCAGGTATAGTGCATTATGTTTTCCATTTAAAGTGTAAGAAAAAAATAAGAATTGGAGTTTTCTTGAAATATATTTGATCTTCAGGGATGGATTACTGATTTTAGGAATGATAAACTGGAAATGTTTTTAGATTTGTCTTCTGAATTCATAAAGATAAAAAACTTTAGAGTCATAGAAGTTTAAATGTTTCCCCCACAGCTTATTTTAAGGGATAAATCTGAGCAGGTTGAGATGCATCTGTGGTTACATTTTAGTCTGTGGTACCTCCAGACTTTTCTGGACGTAGCCTCTGTTCTCCTATGTGTACAAATATACAGAACTCACATCCTAACTTAGGTGCATGATTCTCAAGAATCACAGGCATGGGATCCTAGGTATTAGTCAATTTGGACTGCTCTTCAAGTTCTCATAGAATGGGCATCTTAAACAATAGACGTAATTCTCATATCTGGAGGTGAACAAGCTTGATCAGGTGCTGAGTGAGGATCTCAGATCTCCTTCCTGATTTTCAGATTATCAGCTTTTCACTCTGTCCTCCCATGGGAAAAAGTTTCAGTCTTGTTTCCTTACAAGAATTGTAATCCCACCAGGGTACTACACCCTCATGACCTCATCTAAACATGGCTACCCCGAAGGTCCCAACTCCATATGTGATCACACTGGCTGTTAGGGACTCAACATATGAATTGTACAGGGCTGCAAACCTGTATTCCATAGTAGCCCAGCGTTCACCCCCCACCTTCATCAGCTAACCTCTATTTTATTTTATTTATTTATTTATTTATTTATTTATTTATTTATTTATTTATTTTGGTCTTTTTCGAGACAGAGTCTCCCTATAGCCCCAGCTGACCTGGAACTCGCTCTGTAGACCGGGCTGGCCTTGAACTCACAAAGATCCACCTGCCTCTGCCTCCCAAGTGCTAGGATTAAAGGCGTGCATCACCACGCCCAGCTCTAACCTCTCTTTTATAACAGTTCTCTGGCTCTAGTCATGTTCAAACTTGTGTTCTAAAATTGACTAATCTCTCGGAATAGTTAAACTAAATTTACTAAAGAACCCACATTAGCTACAATAGTGAAATATCATACTGAAGAAATATTTGACTTTAGAGAAAAGAAGTGCAATCCATTAGTTTAGACAAAAATAATGGAGAATTTCCCAGAAGATGAAATGATAACCAGGGAACCCTGGCAGCACAGGCTCTCGAAGGATTATGCAGGACAGGTTGGTGAGGTGGCTTCCACATCCATCTCTCTCTGCCTGGCATCTAGCCTCCGATGCCTACGTGCCTCTCCTTAAATGCGTCTCCAATCTTTCCTCAGCTGTTGTCTTTCTGATCCATGTAAACTCAAGCTAAGTATGTCCCTGGAAAAAAGTTGAAAGTTCCCAATAACAGCCATTGGACATGATTTCCAACTCCTTTTAAAAATTATTTATTTACTTGCCTGTAAACTGGGATAACTTCAAGATGAGAGGCGGTAAGGCCCTGCTGTCAAAGACCTAATGTAAGCATGGGTAAGATGTATGGAGACCACACTTGCAAGTGTACAGTTGGTCTCTGGAATACCAGAGAGTGTTACCAAAGGCCACTAAACCAATAAAGCAAATATTGGTCTCCTTGAGTCAAGCAAGACTCCTCCATCAGCATCAGCTATACCTCACCTGCCTGGAAATACTGTGCAGCAGTGGCAGCCATATGTCTGTATATCCCAAATCTAGTGGGGATATTAGCTCTCTCCTTGGAGGAATAACTCATGGCTGATGCCACAAGCTTACATCTTCTAGTGCTTAGGAGACGTTATAAGCCACAGTAAGACCTTGTCATCTTTTACAGAAAAAAACGTAATTCATGGATTGGCATACCATCCAAACATCTGTATCTATACCAAAGTAACCTACCATAATAATTTGTACTGTTTAAATACCTACATATCTAATTGCTTGTGTTTCATTAGTAGAATTGAAAGGTTATTCCTGAACAAACTGTCAGCCCATGAAAACAAACAGCCAGAACTGATCAGAGTCCAAAACATCTCCAGAGAAAGTAGACTGTTTTGCTTCTCATCCACCTGCGCCCCTTTTCTAAGCCTAGGGAACAATCTGCGGAAGAGGGGGTGTGGTAGAATGTAAGGGCTGCGATTGGGGTGAATGCTGAAACTACAGTAATATAGGCTGGACACTTATTTGATCAACTTGATTGAGCATACAAGCCCCCCCCCCCAGCTGGATGGTGGGAGCCTTGGGCTGTGTGGGTTTGGCCACAACTGCTTGTAAATTGGTTTTTCATGAAGGATGCTTGTACTCATAACTTATTACTTATTGTTAAAAAGATGAAATGAAGTAGAACAAAATAAAAATTATTTATTTATATTTTATGTACATGAGTGTGTGTTGCCTGCATGTGTGTAAGTGCACCTGTGTCATACAATACCCACAGAAGTCAGATTCTCTGGAACTGGAGTTACTGCAGTTACTAGCTACCATGTGGGTTCTGGGAATCAAACCCAGGTCCTCTGTAAGAGCAGCTAGTGCCCTTAACCACTGAACCATCTCTCCAGCCCCAAAGAATTCCAATTCTTTTTTTAAGCCAATGTTTTATTGAAGCTCTGTGCATTTCATACAAAATAACATTACCAATCAAATCTAAACCCGTGCCCCCCTCCCTGCTCCCCAACCCCACCAAAGCTCATGCATTCTGCCAAACATGTTTTTCATCTTTTTCTCAGTCTCTCTCAAAATTCTCGATGCAGAAGTTTACTGGTTCAAGCAGAAGTTCACCATTTCAGACAGTTCTTTGACCCAGACTTTTCTGTTATTGTTGTTTTTGTTGTTGTTGTTGATATTCCTTCCAATATGCATCACTCCAAAATGTGCACATATGCTTGCCACATATATCATAGGTTTTAGCATCTTCAGCTTATGATTTTTTTTCTTTATTAGGCTGAAAGATGTCATGTTTGAAGGCTCTTCCTTGGCAAGCCCAAACCATCATCAGTTCTGCCCTTGTGCTCCATACTGGGGTTTTCCCTTCCCATGGTCACCAAATGAGTACTGCGTCCTGTCTTGATCTTCCTTTACTGGTCTCCATGATACAGCCTCGGTAGTTCAACAATGGCAGTCTATACTCTGAAGAAGTGGAAACCCCAGTAGTAGCTCAGTCCACAAGTTAGATGTCTCAGCAGTCCCTATCTGGCACTGAAGGTTTGGAGGATTCTTGGAGAGACATGAGGCTTCAGTTCATATTGAAAGGTTGAAAAGCTGTGTCTTCTCACATCTTTGAAGGATGGCAAAAGCAGTGGCAGCCACAGGGTTGCTGCACTTGCCAGATGGGCAAAACAACTATGCTCTTTTGTGTTTTTTTTTTTTTTTGTCTTTTTACTAAGAAGTTTTCTACCTGAAGTACAGTTTCTCAGGACTTAGCATTTATTTCTGGTTATACTTTTCTTTTGGATATTTAAGGCCACCCAGTTAGCCCAGATTAACCAAGGTTTTTGTTTTCTCAAGGTCAGTTGAGGTCCTCAAGGGTCACTCGGGTTTTTTTTGGGGGGGGTTCCTTTTGGCTTTTCTTTTTTTTTCTTAAAACTTTTTTAAATTTATATATCTATAATATATATATATATTATTATATATATATAGATTATATAACAAGATAATATTAAAATGAAAATAGACCCATGTCCCCCTCCCAACCCCCCACCCACCAGATTCACCATTTCAGTCAGTTCTTTGTTGCAGTCTTTTGTTGTTGTTGTTTCCAATATGCATCCTCCCAACAAGAAATATTTACAAACTGGTTATTTGGCACTAGCATCTACAGATGAGGGATACCTTCATTGTTTTGGTTTTTCAGGGACTGTGTTACTTCACTTAACATAATATCTTCTAGTTCCATCCACTTACCTGCAAAGTTAATGATGTTGTCTTTTTTTACGGCTGCATAGAACTCCATTGTGTAGATGTACCACATTTTCTCTATCCACCGTCAGTTGAGGGGCATTTGGGTTGGTTCCAGCTTTTTGCTATTGTGAACAGAGCTGCAATAAATATAGTTGTGCATGTATCTCTGTGGTAAGATGAGTCTTGTGGGTATATACCCAGGAGTGGTATGACTGGGTCAGGTGGTAAGCTCATTTTGAGTCTTCTGAGGGATATCCACACTGATTTCCATAGTGGCTGTACAAGTTTACATTCCCACCAGCAATGGATGAGTGTTCCCCTTTCCCCACAACATCTCCCACACTTGGTATCATTTGTTTTCTTGATCCTAGCCAGTCTTATCAGAGTGAGATGATATCTTAAAGTGGTTTTAATTTGCATTTCCCTAATTATTAGTGATGTTCAACTTTTTTTAAAATGTTTCTCAGCCATATCTAATTCTTCACTTCTGAAGTCTCTGTTCAGCTCTTTGCTCCATCTTTTGAGTGATTCATTTGTTTTCTTTCTTCTTTGTTTTTTGAGTAGTTCATATACTCTGGAAATCAATGCTTTGTTAGATGTATCTGCTGTGAAGGTTTTCTCCCACTCTGTGGATTTCTCTTCATTCCTGATTGTTTCTTTTGATGTACAGCTTTTGAGTTTAATGAGTTCCCATTTGTCAATTGTTGACCTTGATTCTTGCGCAGCTGTTGTCTGATCAAGAAGTCTTTCCTACGCCTATGTCTTGTAGTCTGCTGCCAACGTTTTCTTCTATTGCCTTCAGAGTTTGGGGTTTCATGTTGAGGTCTTTGATCCATCTGGAAGTTGACTTGTAAGGGTGAGAGGTAGGGGTTTAATCACTTCTTTCTACAGGTGGTGATCTAGTTTTGCCAACACCACTTGCTGAAGATGATGTTTGTCCTCCATTGTGTCTTCTTGGCCCCTTGTAAATATGGGGGTGAAAATTGTATGCTCAGGTTTGATCTTCAGTTTTGTTCCATTGGTCAACAGGTCTGTTTTTGTGCCAGTACCAAGCTGTTTTTATGACTATAGCCCTGTAGTAGAGCAACTCCACCTGGCCAGCCAGGCAAGACAAAGATTTAGCTATCCAACAAAGAATCAATTATCCAACAACCCAGGAGTAGATCTATCCTAAAATCTCCCTGGCTGAAGCACCTGGCTCCTGCCTGTGCTTCAGGTGGTCCTGGGAAAGCCCTGATCTAAGCACTGCACACTCCCCTTTTGGCTTTTCAGTCACCAGTTCCATCCACTTGAGGACAAAGTCAGGTTTTGCTAGACCAGGCTTCCCTTTTTGAAGCATAAGCAGACTTTCCTCTTTATAGACTGGACACTGGCTGAAGTCCCATTAGTGGATCTCCAAGGCCTCCCTGCACAGGAAGACTGGTGACTCACGTTTTCAGGACATTTCAAGAGATGCCCCTATGCATAGTCCCCTGGTACTTAGTTGACCTCTGAGGGGAAGGAACAAAGTTATCCCTTAAGACCCTCAGCCAAATTGGTATGGGCATTAAGTATGGTCATTAAGCAATCAGAAAGGCTAAGTTACACCAGCCTGATACTCTTAACTTCTTTATAATATTTTAGAAAATGCTTGGACAAAAGCTCAAGCATCCTTGTATAGGAAATACTAAGAAGCACTCCTATAAAATAAATACTGTGGTTAGACATAATGTCACGATAGACTAGTTTTTTCTGCATTCCTTTGATCTTATATTACAGAATTCCAATTCTTTTTTTTTTTTTTTTTTTTTTTTGGTGTTTTCGAGACAGGGTCTCCCTGTAGCCCCAGCTGTCCTGGAACTCACTCTGTAGACCAGGCTGGCCTCAAACTCACAAAGATCCTCCTGCCTCTGCCTCCCGAGTGCTAGGATTAAAGGCGTGCGCCACCATGCCAATCAGAATTCCAATTCTTAAGAGGCAGAAACTAGCAAACACCACTCAAGTCGGATGGTCATCCATTTTTTTTAGCTTCATACCACAGGAGAAAGTTCACATAGGTCTTTACATGTTTACTGTGGTCAGGATGCAGAATAGACACAGGACATTGAACACAGGCTAATAAATTTTTCCTAAACCAATAAGAACTACAAAAGCATTTTAAATTCCTCCTGGTTCTAAAGGGAAATATGGAAATTGGAAAAAAGAAAAACTCATATGGCCTCTAATCACAAAGTACACCTAGGCACAGCAGTATATGCTCAGCTATTCAGGACGCTGTGGCAAGAGGATCATTTGAACCTAAGAATCTGACGTCAGCCTGCTAAATACAGGGAGACTCTCATCTTAAAAAACACAATCTATGTGGTTGCATATGTGTATATGTATATTTAGACATGCATAAATTTCTATGGACCATAAAAATTTAATTATTTTTTAATTAAGTAAGCCCTTATCAGCCCTTATCTTTATTCTTTCCTTATAGCCTTCCTACTGTCTCAGAGAGATGGGTCCCTCAGTGCTGAGGCCAGAAGAATATCTACCTGTTTCTTGGAGAGGCATCATATCCAATGAGAAGAGTACACAGTATCCAAACTCAAGTTCAAATAGGGTTAGAATGAAGTCTGAAAGAGAACATTTGACTCATTCAGTTCACTGCCATCTCTGTGCCTGGCGAGAGAGCTAGACAGGGCACTCATTAGGAAGGGATGGATGGATGGATGGATGGATGGATGGGTGGATAGTTGGAAGCCCAACAATCAATTATAACAAGGAAGAGGCCAGGAATGGATAACCAGAACACCAAGTCAGAGAAACCAAAGAAAGACAAGATAAAGGGTAATCGAGGAGTTACCCAATGCTGTCTATACTCCTTTGACTACACTTGAGGCTAAAGTCAAGGAGGAATGAGGAAAGATTGCCTTTGGAGAAATAAAGGCAGGAAGAGGGATAGCTTTAAAATCTTTTGCTTTATGTCTCTTTGACTCCTCTTTATTTGTAAACTTCTTGAGGCCAAGAAAAGTGATTTGTTACATGTATTTCCATGTCCTAATAATGATATCCTTTTGCCCACAGCTGAAATTCAACAAATAATGGTTAGATCAATTATTTCAAACTTTTAGGAAAGCAAGGAAAAATAGTTCTCAGTTGACTTTGTTATGTCGTTTGGGGAGTAGGAAATAAAATTTAATAAATGGTTTTTATCCTCAATGACTCAAATACTTGTCAAAGTTATGAGTGTTGGGGACCAATTAATTTTTATCTTCTTTGTTTTATTTTCTTTGTTTTGAAACCAATCCTTTAAAAACAACAGTTGAATGTTGTTCTTGGAAGATGATTTACCCCCAACACTTCATGTTGGATGAAAGTGTCTCTCATCTTCATTTCCACTTGTCCCTTTTACCATATATTGTGTGTATTGTACCTTAAGTCAATAAGTATGAAGAGTATATAAATAATATTATTTCCATATATACTTCTAGGGTGTAGCTGTTACAAAAATAAGCTGCCTTTGGAATTTTCTGGAGCAATTAACTTTCAGATGACCTTGAGCTAATCATTGGCAAGTGTGATAGCACCAGTAGCTTCTTTGTAAGATTTTATTTATTTTTATTTTATAATTATTTTGCTTACATGTATGTACATGTACCATGCTTGTGCCTAGTGCACAGGGGCCAAAAGAGGGTATCAGATCCCTGGAACTGGAGTTACAGCTGGCTGTGAGTTGCCATGTTGGTGCTGGAAACTTAACCTTGGTCTTCTGCAAGAGCAGCTAGTATTCACAACCACTGGGTCATCTCTCCAGCTTATCTAGTAGCTTCTTTTAAATTTAATTTTTTCTATTTTTGATAATTTCATACATGAGTATTGTTTTTGCATTTTTCCATTCCCCCAATCCCACTCAATTTTTGGTCATCTTTGATTATTGTTTATATATATATATATATAAAAGTATAAAAAGTATATATATATATACTTTTATAAATATACATACACATATCCAGGTATAATGTACTGAGTCCATTTAGTGATTCCCATGTGTACCTGTGTTTAGAGCTGTACATTAAGAATTAGATAACCTCTCAGGTAGACAGGCCCTGGAGAAAATTGATTCTCTCTCTCTCAGCATACATTGATTGTTCTTCAACTTGAGGTGGGATCACATGACAACTTTCCATCCACTTTGGCCAATCAACTGGTTTTGTCATTATGGAGATCTTGTTAGACTACCACACAGTGGCGATTTCATTGTGCAACTTCCTGATTGTGTCTAGAATGCATTAACTAGCAGCAGGTGTCTTGTCTATTTGGATCTTATACTCTTTCTGCCCCATCTTACATAATGTTCCCTGAGGCTTGAGTGTAGCAGCTGCATTGTAGATATGTCACATAGGGCTGGACACCACACAGTCACTGTAACAGTCTTCATCTGTTACAAAAAGAATGTTTTTTGATGAGTCATGAGAGGTACACTTGTCTGTGTATTTAAGGATATATACTTAGAATATAGTAAGAAATTATGTTGGTCTAGGGGAATGACAGAAGTACATTTTCCTCTAGGGCCTAAGACCTTTCCAGCCATGTGTACTTGGCATAGTTTACAGTACTACACATAATTTCTCTCCCATTGAGCAAGTCTTAAGCCCAATTAGACAGTTGCTCCTTACCCCCCAAGATAAAAATGTCACCATTGTACCAATAAAGGTAGTTTGCTGGGCTGGTCATTGTTGTGGTCTGTAGACTTTATAGCTGGGCAGGATCATTGGTTGGTTTTCTCCCTTGGTAGTTTGCATAGTTTCTTCTGATACTATGCACATTTGTCATCAGGGAGGAGGCTTCCAGGTCAGTTCCAGCTTGATTGCTTCAAGTCTTCTTTCCAAAGTATTTCATATCTTCAGCAATAGGGTCTAATCTTCAATTTCTATAAGGCAACAAGGGCTGTGACAATAACCTGTATTATTTTGGGAGTCTTTTGAACTGCCCTGACCAACAGCTTGAAGGGAGGTGTGCTGAACAGCTTCAGTGTCAGCTTGACACTGGGTTGAGGGAGCCTCAGTTGGGGAATTGCCTCCATTGGACTGGCCTGTGGCCATGTCTGTAGGGCAATTTCTTGATTGTTGAGTGATGTGCGAGGGTCCAGCCCACTGTCGGAGGTGCCACCTTAGGTAGGTTGTTGTGTATTGTATAAGAAATCAGGCTGGGCTAGAGAGATGGCTCATCAGTTAAGAGCACCGACTGCTCTTTCAGAGGACCTGGGTTTGATTCTCAGCACCCACATGGTGGCTAAGGACCATCTTAACTCCAGTTCCAGGGAAATCTGACTCCCTCTTCTGACCATGACACGGGTGCACCTACTTACATGCAGACTCACACACATTAAAAAAAATGAAATCAGGCTGAGTGTGGGCCAGAGGTGCAAGCCAGTAAGCAGCATTCCTCCATGGCCTGTGCTTCAGCTCCTGCCTTCAAGTTCCTGCCCTGAGTTCCTACTTTGGGCTCCCTATGTGATGAACTGTGATCCAAGAGACGACATAAGCTAAATAAACCCTTTCCTCCCTAAGTTGGCATTGGTTAGTGTTTTGTCAGAGCAATGGGTAGGCAAACTAGAACAGAAATTGGTACCAGGATCATGGGGTATTGCTGGGACAAACCTGACTTTGGTGGGGGAGGACTGTGGAAGCATTTGGAACTTTTGGCTAGAAAAGCTATTGAGTGTTTTGAGTTTGTTGCTGTGGAGCTTGGAAAACTTATGTTGAAAGAATCGTAGATAGATTATGAAAGCCTGAATTGTGTGGTTTCAAAGGGAAGTGGAGAACATCAGGGCTGTTTGTGTTGTTTGTGTGATATTTTGAATTGAGACCCTGTGGATCCTGGTTGGCTGGGGCTGAAGAATCAGCTGTGCTTAAGAAAAGACCAGAACCTGAAGTGAAACCGTTGTTGGTTGTTTTACTGGGACAGTTGATGCTAGTTCGCTGGAGCTGGAAAAGAAGAGAACAGCATCACTGTGGTGAAAACTTTGGGGAAGAATTTCCTTAGAGTCAGCACACAGAAGCTGTAGTCCAGAGGAGACCTGAGCCTCCATCTTTGAGAACTCTCTGTTCAGATTCATAGCCCATTTATGAATTTATTTATTTTTATTTTATGTGTATGAATGTTTTGCTTGCATGTATATTCATGCACTTATGTCATGCAATGTGTGAGGAGGCAAGAATAAGGTGTTGGATCCACTATAATTTGAATTATGGATGGTCGTTAGCTTCCATGTGGGTGCTGGGAACCAAACCTGGGTCTTCTGCAAGAACAGTCAGTCCCAACCAGTCTTCTTACCTGCTGAGCCATCTCTCCAGGCCCATAGCCTATTTTTTAATTGAGTCATTTGCTTTCTTGGTTCTTTGTATATTCTCAATATTTATCCTCTGTTATAGATATACAGATATAGATATAGATATAGGTGACATAGATATATGTGTTTATATATCTATATATCTGATGAAGATTTCCTCCTACTCTGAGGGCTTCCTCTTAACTCATTGTTTCATTTGTTATACAGAAGCTTTTTAGTTTAATGAGATTCCATTTGTCAGTTGTTGACTTCAATTCCTGAACAACTGAAGTCTTATTTAGAAAGCTACTTTCTGCAGCTATATGTAGAGTACTGCCTATATTCTTTTCTAAGTTTCAGCATTTCAGATTTCACATTGAAGACTTTGATCTATTTGGAGTTGACTTCTTGTGCAGGGTGATAAATATGGGTCTAATTTTATTTTTCTACACGTGGAGATGTAGTTTTTTTCCAGCACCATTTGTTGCAGATGCTGTCTTTCCCCCAGCATGTGTTCTTGGCACCTTTGTCAAGTATTAGGTGGCTTAAATTGCATGCACTCATAGTTTGGGTCTCCTATTTTGTTCCATTGATCTATATTTCTGTTTTTGTGTCAGTATCATGCTGTGTTTATGACTCTATCTCTGTATGATACGTGGTATGGTGATCCTCCCAGCCTTGCTCTTTGTGCTTGCTTTGGCTAGCCAGATTCTTCTGTAATTCCATATAAATTTTAGGATGGTTTTGTCTAGTTCTATGAAAAATGGCATGGAAATTTTTATTGGGATTTCATTGAATCTCTAAATTGCTTTTGGTCATTTTCACAATATTAGTTCTACCAATCCATGTGCATGGAAGATCTTCCAATCTCCTTGTGTCTTCCTCAGTCTTTTCCAGAATTAAAGTTTTCACTATAGAGGTCTTTAATGTCTTTGGTTAGGTTTATTCTTAGATATTTTTTTGAGGCTATTGTAAATGTGAGTGTTTCCATGAATTCTTTCTCTGATTGCTTGACATTTCTAGAAGTTTTCTGGTTGAATTTTAGAATCCCTATGTATAATATATCATCTGCAAATAGAGATCATTTGACTTTTTCATTCCCAATGCCTACCCCTTTAATTTTCTCATCTTTTTAAATTGCTCTAGGAAGATTTTCAAGTACTATATTGAAAAAGAGTGGAGATAGTGGACTGGCTTGTCCTTATTTTAATGGAAATGCTTCGAGTTTTTCTCCATTTAGAATATATTAGCTGTGGGTTTGCTGTAAATAGCCTTAGTTATATTGAGGCATAGTCCCTCCACTTCAGTTACCTCTTGGGCTTTTATCATAAATGTATGTTGGATTTTTTCAAAGGTATTTTCTATGTCTAGTGAAATGATCATGTGAATTTTGTTTCTATAACTTTTATGTTTCTTTTTTTAAAGCCAATTTTTATTGAAGCTCTGTGCATTTCATACAAAATTTCAAATCAAATCTAGACCCCTTTCCCCCTCCCTGCCCCCCACCCCACCAGAGCTCACGCATTCTGCCAAACATGTTTTTCATCCTTTGCTCAGTCTCTCTCAAAATTCTCAATGCAGAAGTTTACTGTTTTGAGCAGAGGTTTACCGTTTCAGTCAGTTCTTTGACCCAGTCTTCTTGTTGTTGTTATTTCTTCCAATATGCATCACTCCAAACTATGCATATATGCATGTCACATATATCATAGGTTTTAGCATCTTCAGCTTATGATTTTTTTTCTTTATTAGGCTGAAACATGTCATGTTTGAAGGCTCTTCCTTGGCAAGCCCAAACCGTCATCAGTTCTGCCCTTGAGCTCCACACTGGGGTTTTCCCTTCCCATGGTCACCAAATGAGGTCCAGTAAGCACTGCGTCTTGTCTTGATCTTCCTGTACTGGTCTCCATGATACAGCTTGGGTAGTCCAACAATGGCAGTCTATAATCTGAAGAGGCTGAAACCCCAGTAATAACTCAGTCTACAAGTTGGATGTCCCAGCAGTCCCCATCTGGCACTGAAGGTTTGGAGGATTCTTGGGGAGACAAGTCTTCAGCTCATATTGGAAGGTTGAAAAGCTGTGTCTTCTCATATCTTTGAAGGTTGGCAAAAGCAGTGGCAGCCATAGGGTAGCTGCACTTGCCAGTAGGACAGGCAAAATAACTGTGCTTTTTTGTCTTTTTACTAAGATTTCAAGTTTTATACCTGAAGTACAATTTCTCAGGACTTACTATTTATTTAGTTTTGGTTATACTTTCCTTTTAGATATTTAAGACCACCTAGTTAGTCCAGATTAACCAAGGTTTTTGTTTTCTCAAGGTCAATTGAGGATCTGGTTTTCAAAGGTCACTCAGGTTTTGTTTTCTTTTAGGGGGGGAGAAGCCCCTGGTTCCTTTTGGGCTTTCATTTACCAGTTCCATCCACTCAAGGACAAAGTCATGTCTTGCTAGACCAGGCTTCCCTTTTTGAAGCATGAGCAGACTTTCCTCTTTATAGACTGGACACTGGCTGAAGTCCCATTAGTGGATCTCCAAGACCTCCCTGCACAGGAAGACTGGTGACTCACATTTCTAGGACATTTCAAGAGATGCCCCCATGTATAGTCCTCTGAGGGCAAGGAATAAAATTATCCCTTAAGACCTTCGGCCAAATTGGTATGGGCATTAAGCATGGATTTTTATGTTTCTTTACTTACTTATATTGACATCCCTGCATCTCTAGAATAAAGCCAAGTTAATCATAGTGAACTTTTTGCTATGTGTCTGTATGGGATTTATATCTTGTTGAGAAATTTTGCATCTATATTCTTTAGGTATATGGGAATATAATCTTTTATTTTGGTCTCTTTACCTGGTTTTTGTTATTAGAGTAATACTCACTTTGTAAAGGATTATTAGCATATTCCCTGTTTCTGTCTTTTGAATAGAAACAGCATTGCTTGTAGATCTTCTTTGAAAGTATTTCTTAGCCTTCTTTCTTTCTTTTTTCTTTTTTTGAGAGTTCTGTTGAGATCCATAGCCCATTTTTAAATTGGGCTGTTTATTTTATTTTTGGGAGAGATTTTTTGAGACAGAGTCTCCCTTCAGCCCCCAAATGGCCTGGAACTTATTATGTGGACCAAGCTGGCCTCAGTCTTACAGAGATCTGTCTGTCTCTGCCTCCTGAATAGTGTGTCACCCCATCCAGTGTGTCATTTTTTTTTTTATTCTTTATTTTGTTGGTTGTTGTATATTCTGGAAATCAATCCTCTGTCTGATGCATAGGTGGCATTTTTTTTGCCACTCTGTGGGTTTCTAGTAGTTTTTAAATTAATACTATATTATATTATATTAATTAATTAATTTATTATTTTATGTGTATGAGTGTTATACCTACATGTGTCAGTGTGCCCATGTCATGCAGTACCCACAGAGGACAGAAGAAGTTGTCAGATCTCTTGGAACTGTAGTTATGTACAGGTTTTAGCTACTATGTGGGTGCTGGGATTCAACCCCTAGTATTTTTCAAGAACAGCCAGTGCTCTTAACCACTGAGCCATCTCTCCAGCCCCCCTAGTAGCTTTTTAATAAGTTTCCTAGTATTTTCTGTATATGATCACACCCTCTGTGAATAAATGAAGTATACTTAACTGTCTACCAGAAAAGGGCAGCATTTTAACATTAAAAATTATTTATTTATTTATTTATTTATTTATTTATTTATTTATTTATGTGTCTGAATGTATTGTCTGCATGTAGGTCTGTGCACCCATGTTGTGCAATGCCACGGAGGTCAGAAGAGGGCGTCTGACTCCCCTGGAACTGGAGTTAAAGACGGTTCTCAGCCGCCATGTGGGTGCTGGGGATCGAACCCGGGTCCTCTGCAAGAGCAGTCAGTGCTCTTAACCGGTAGGCCATCTCTCCAGCCCCGCATTTTAACATTTTAATACAACAAATCCAGCATTCATAACATAAACTTATCAATATTCAGGCTCCAACCAGAAACTATTAGATATTCAAAAAGCTGAGAGTGGCATTTACCAACAGAAAAACCAGAGACCCAGAAAACTAAAGAGCTCATTAAATAATCAGACAAGGACTTCAGAATAGCTACTATATATCCTGAAGAATTTAAGGAAAAGCCTGACTTAATGAGGAGAAGCATGAAAGATACAAAAATAACCCAATGGCACTTCTACTGAAAAATAAGATAATATAGATATAGATATAGATATAAAAATTGTTACTAGGTGAGAGTGACCTCAGTGAGGCTGAATCCTTTCTCTTGAAGTTTTTTCTTTGTCTTTTCTGAACCCAAAGAGGCTCAAGCATGCACCTCTCCCCACCTCTGAGATTCAGAAGGCAAAGGTCAGCAAAGGCTGGGCTCCCATGAATCTTACCATCTGTAGTGTTCTGTGATCATTTCTCACTCTGGAGCATTTAGGTTATATCCTGCTATCCTGTTTTACAGTTATGAAGGAAGAAGATGGGCAATTACCAGGTAATTATTTGTGTAACTTGCTTTGATTTAAGTCATTTTTTCTTGACATTTAACAATAGCAGTTTTCAAAGTCATTAAGCTCCTGTTTTGTAGTCCTGTCATTTCTGCCCTAAACCATATACAGTAGACACAGTGACAGCATTTCTAGAAGAATTCCTGCTATTTAGTAGAGTGCTGCCCAAATCCTCTTTCCTCATAATTTTTATGTAAAATAGAACCATTTTACCTCTGCTTTTAGAATCAGTGCATTAAGAATCTTGATTACAGAGACAATTGGTGAAAATGATGTGAGATTTCCCACTGTTAATAGGCATATATAGGATGGATGAAAATTGGACCATAAAATCTATTTCCCAATTTTCAAAAATGTTCTTCCAGCATCTCCACAAAGAGCTTGTGTGACTAATAGGCTATAAATAAATGTAACTTTGATGCATTATGCAGCATGTAGTCTTACTGGAACTGAGACAAATGAGGAGAATAGAAGCTCTATTCAGAAACATCAGAATATTTAATGATAAAATACAACTAGGGCATATGTGATTTTTTTCCCCAAAGAAATGTTTTTAGATGGTCCTCATAAGCAGATGTTAAACCATTTATATTTTCTTGTAAGGTATGCTAAAAATTATAAATTTATTATTGAAAACCTAAAACATTAGCAAGCATTCCCCCAAATATGATGGGAAGTTCTCCAATAATCCTTGTATCAGTCCCATTTAGTTTTCCAGTATTAACTTTAATAAGTAGTTGTGATAGCTAATTTTATATATTAGCTTAACCAAGTTAACCATAGGGAAATGTATTATTTTATAACCCTACTTAAAAATACCACTATATATATATATATATATATATATATATATATATGCATGTGTATAACAAAATCACAGTACCAGTCAAGGGAAAACACCCTTAAGTTATTGATCAGGCCAGTCTAAGATATTCCTCAAATAATTCTGCTGTTGCCACAGTGCTCGGTTGCCTCCAAAAACTCAAAGATAAGACCCTATTGCTGAAGACATGACTTACTTAGGACACAGAACTTGTGGAAACTGAGCTAGAACTGACCTGGAAGCCTCCATCTTGATGATTAGTTCTCACAGTAAAGGAAGGTGCTATGCAAGCTACCAAGGGAGAAAAGCAGTCAATGGTCCTCCCTAGATGTAAATAATAGTCCTGAGATCTGGCCCAGCAAGATAGCCCTAATAGATACCTTGACTGCCCTACAGCCTGACCAACTCCAATGTCGACCCTACATCCTGTTCCCCTTCTAGCGTTGTCACAGGCCCACTCTTGCTCTTAGCACCCCAGATCTCTGGACTACCCTCTTAGTCCAGACCCATCCACTGCTTGTAATCCCCTGCACTCAGACCAGATAAAAATTTCAGATTAGCTTGTTAGACCTTCACAGGTGGTCCTCACCTCCAATTTGCCTTTGGACTCCTGAGACCAGCCTTCTACCCTGGCTTCCCCAAGGCAATCTAACCTTGGCTTTCAAAGACCACGCTTCTACCTTGATAGGTCTGAGGATTCCTGAGTACGGCCTCCACCTAGCAAGCTTCTAAATGTATTTCCAGTTCTAAATGACCATAGATAGCAACCCAGAATACTTTACCCAGCAAAATGTCTATTATAGTTGAAGGGGGAAAAAAAATCTTCCATGACATAAATAGGCTGAAAGAATTCATGGCCATAAAACCAGCACTTCAGAGAGAATTTTTTTTGAGACAAGGTCTCTCTTTAGTTTCAGCTGGCCTGGAGCTCACTCTGTAGACCAGGCTGGCCTTAAACTCACAGAGATCTGCCTGCCTCTGCCTCCCGAGTGCTGGGATTAAAGGTATGTGCCACCATGCCTGGCCTAAGATGGTTGTTAGCTGCCTTGTGGGTGCTGGGAATAGAACCCAGGTCCCTTGAAAGAGCAGTCAGTGCTCTTAACCACTGAGACATCTCTTCAGCTCCCAGAGAATTCTTGAAGCATTACAAAGAGTTGAGGAAAGGAATGACTATATTCAAGGAGCAACAGAAAGAAAGTAAATGAAGGTATAACTGTAGAAACACAGAGGTAGACTAAAAATAGAAACAGAAATTAAAATGATGGCAACAAACACACATCTTTCAATAATAACTTTAAATACCAATGGACTGAATTCTCCAGTCAAAAGACACAAGTTAGATGAATGGATTAAGAAACAAAATCCGGGCTGGAGAGATGGCCTAGTGGTTAAGAGCGCCGACCGCTCTTACAGAGGACCCAGGTTCGATCCCCAGCACCCACATGGTGGCGGAGAGCCATCTGAAACTCCAATTCCAGGAGAACTCCAGCTCCAGGGGAATCCAAGACCCTCTTCTGACCTCCGTGGCATTGCACGACATGGGTGCACAGACCTGCATGCAGACAGTACATTGATACACATACAGAAATAAATAAAAAATAAAAAAAAGGAAACAAAATCCATCTTTTTGTTGTCTTCAAGAAACCCATCTCACCTTCAAGGACAGGCACCACATTAAGGTGAAGAGATGGAAAAAATATTTCAAGCAAATGGCACTAAGAAGCAAGCAAGAATTGCAATTCTACTATCTGATAAAGTAGATCTCAAACTAAAACTAACCAGAAGAGATAAAGAGGGTCACTTCATTCTTATCAAAGGAAAAAATCAACCAAGAAGATAACTACAATCATGAACATAAGTGGACATCAAACTCTGATGCACCCAACTTCATAAATACAATAATACAGGACTTTAAGACACAGATTAATCCCAATTTCCTAGTAGTAGGGGACCCCACTGTCTCCATTAGTCAGATCAACTGGACAAAGAATAAACATCTGAATTAATCAATACCATATGTCAAATGGACCTAACAGACATCTACCAAATATTCCACCCAAGCACCATAGAATATACTTTCTATCCAGCACCCCA
The DNA here is from genome assembly GCA_009823505.1 of Rhizomys pruinosus. Lineage (NCBI taxonomy): Eukaryota > Metazoa > Chordata > Mammalia > Rodentia > Spalacidae > Rhizomys > Rhizomys pruinosus. Next base: position 581,654 of record VZQC01015340.1, on the reverse strand, counting down.
TGGAACTTTCTCTAAAATTGGCCACATACTGGCGTACAAAACAAACCTCAACAAATACAAAAAGTTGAAATAATTCCATGCATTCTGTCAGATCACAATGAAATAAATCTTAAAATCAACAAAAGAAGAAGCCCTAGTAACTACATGATCTCATGGAGATTAAACAACACACTGAATGATGGATGGGTCAAAGAAGACATTAAGAAAGGAATAAAAGTATTCCTGGAATTAGATGAAAAGGACAACACAACACAACAAAACCTCTGGGCCATTTTAAAAGCAGTCCCAATAGGGAAGTTTATAGCTCTAACTGCCTATATTAAAAAATAAGAAAGAGCACAAATTAACATTGCAAATGAAGACACTTGAAAGGCAAAAGCAAATGAAACCAAAACAAGAAGAAATATAAAAAAAATCAGAGTAAAAATTAATGAAATAGAAACAAAGAAAGTTAGTACAAAGAAACAAAGACTCAATGAGTCCAAGAGCTGATCCTTTGAAAAGATAAACAATATAGACAAACCCCTTAGCCCAGTTAGCCAAAAAAGGAAAGAGCAACTCCAAATCAACAAAATCAGAGATAAAAGGGGAAACATCACAACAAACAAAAAAGATTCAGAACATTAGAAGGGAATACTTTAAAACTTATACTTTATTAAATTTGAAAACCTAAAAGAAATGGATATATATCTAAAATCATGGGACTCACCAAAGCTAAACCAAGGAGAGATCAATAACATAATCAGACCCATAACATACAAAGAAATTGAAACAGTAATACAAAACCTCCCAACTAAAAAAGAGCCCAGGTCCAGATGGATTTACAGCAGAATGAACATAGATGCAAAAATTCTCAAAATACTTGCAAACCACATACAGATACACATCAAAAAGATCATCCACCATGATCAAGTAAGTCAGCTTTATTCCAGAAATGCAAGTATGGTTCAATATATGTAAGTCAATAAATGTCCTCAATCATGTAAATGGACTCAAAGACAAAAATCACATGGTTATCTCAATTGATGCAGAAAAGGCCTTTGACAAAATTCAACATAAATGTATGTTAAAATTCCTAGAGAGAATTGGACTGGAGGGAACATACCTCAACTCAACTAAAGCTATAGAGAACAAATCCACAGCCAACATCATTCTAAATGGAGAAAAAGTGGAACCATTCCCATTAAAATCAGGTAGAAAAATAGTAGACAGGGCTGCCTACTATCTCCAGTCTTTTTTTTTTTTTTTTTTTTTGGTATTTTTGAGACAGGGTCTCAAAATTAGTCCCAGCTGGCCTGGAGCTCGTTCTGTAGACCAGGCTGGCCTTGAACTCACAGAGATCCACCCACCTCTGCCTCCCCAGTGCTGGGATTAAAGGGGTGCACCACCACACCCTGAAACTCCACTCCTCTTTAATATAGTACTTGAAACTCTTGGTAGAGCAGTAAGACAAGGGAAGGAAATTAAAGGAGTAATAAATGGGAAAGAAGAGGTAAAATTATCCCTTTTTGCAAATGATAATGATATTATACCTAAAAGATACCAAAGATTCTACCAGAAAACTCCTAGAAATGATTAACATTTACAGGACAACGGCAGGTTACAAAAATCAGTAGCTTTTCTATACATAAATAACAAGCAATTAGAGGAAGAGTACATGAAAACCCTTCCACTTACAATAGCCTCAAAATATATCTCGGAATAAACCTGACTAAAGACATCAAAGATCTCCACAATGAAAATTTTAAATCTTTAATGGAAGAGATTGAGGAAGACACCAAAAGATAGAAGCACCTCTCATGCTCATGGATTGGAGGAATTAATACTGTGAAAATGACCAGCCTGCCAAAAGCCATATATAGATTCAATGCAATAACAGTCAAAATCCCCATGACATTCTTTATGGAATTTGAATAAACTATCCTAAAAATTGATACGGAAGCACAAAAGATCCCTGATAGACAAAGCAACCCTGAACATAAAGAGCAATGTGTGTGTGTTGGGGGGGGTCCCTATATCAGATTTCAAAGTATATTACAGAGCTATAGTTATAAAACAGCAAGGTACTGGCAGAAAGTAGACCCATAAGTCAATGGAACATAATTGAAGACTCAAACTTTAGCACATGCAATTTCAGCCACCTGATATTTGACAAAGGGGCCAAAACACTCACTGGAGGAAAGACAGCATCTTCAGCAAATGGTGCTGGCAAAACTGTATCTCCACCTGCAGAATGAAACAAGACCTTTATCTTTTACCTTGCACAAAAATCAACTCCAAATGGATGAAAGACTTCAATGTGGTACCTCAAACTCTGAATAAGTTAGAAGAAAACATTGTCAGCCACATACAAGATAGAGTTCTAGGAAAGGAATTTCTAAATCAGTATCAATTGCACAGGAATTATCAACAATCAATAAGTGGGACCTCATTAAACTAAAAACCTGTACGGCAAAAGAAACAATCAAAGAAGTGAATAGAAAACCCACGGAGTGGGAGAAAATCTTCACTAGTGACACATCTGACAGAATTTCAACATCCAGAATAAAGAACTCAAAAAACAAAGAATAGAGAAAAGAAATGGCCCAAAGAAAAGATGAGCTAAGGATCTGAACAGAGAGTCCTCAAAAGAAGAAATAAAGATGGCTGAGAAACAGCTTAAAGTATTCAACATACTTAATAATTTGGAAAAATGCAAATAAAACCACATTAAGATTTCATCTTACCCCAGTCAGACTGACTAAGATCCAGAGAACAAATGATACCAAATGCTGGAGAGGATATGAGGAAAGGGGAATGCTCATTCATTGCTGGTGGGATTACAAACTTGTGCAATGCCTATGGAAAGCAGTGTGGAGAATGTTTATAAAACTAAAAATAAACTAAAAATTTGACCCAGCTATACCACCATTGAAGTTTCAAAATGTATTCCTATAGAAACTAGAAAAGTAGTCCATGTGGCTTTTGCTTTTCTTTTGGGGGAAGGGCATGTGCATTTGTTACCATTGAACTTTCACTTTCTCCATCTGGACTCTGGGGTCCTCTCCCCCACTCTGTACTCCTGTCTTCCAGAAGAGCTTCCTCATTTGTTACTTTGGACGGGTGTTAGTAGATCAATTCACTATTATAAGTGAAAATAAAAGGAAGAATCAGGGATTTGTCTTGCCTTTCTTTTCTGAACTCAGCATTCCTTAGCTTAACTCAGTACTTGCTGGAGGGAATGTTTCTTTATGAGGGCATTTCATCTAATAAATGGGAAAAGAATGGTAAATTTAGAATATCACCTAAGGCCCAGGAAATAATGAGTCTGGACACTGAAAATCAGCCTTGCTAACATAAAAAGGGAAGAAACTGGCTTTATGCATTTCCTGTTGGAATATGCAAAACTGCATATCAAATAGCCTTGGAAAAAAATCAGTTTGGGGGGAGAGTGCTGATATAGGGTCTCCCTATAGCCCCACCTGTCCTAGAACTCACTATGTGACCAGGCTACAATGCCCACCATCAAATTAGTGACTCTTATAATCTGATTAAACCTACTAATGAAGCTCTCGACTCACAGGAAATACAGATTGGAGGGATGTTTGAAGAAAATAATTTCTTCTTTCCATTGGAAAACTGGGACTTCTTTTAGCACTGTTTCCTCAAAAACTAAACATTGCCCATGACAGAGATGACTCTTCATTGGTAACGATGGATAGAGACGATGACCAAATCACTGCACTTACCTACTCATAGCCAAGTCTTCCTTGAGAGTGGTTTATCTGTTGCCACGCCTTACAAACTGCCTATGTAGTTGTTGGCAGGTTATTACTTCTCTCTGAGAACATGGGGGTTTTAGGCCAGTGAGATCTCTCATACCTAGCAGATGATTTCATTCTCTTGAGGCTTGAGCTGGGCTTTGAAAGGTAGAAGGCCAATCTGAACAGCTGTTTGGATTCCACTGAAAAGAAACACAGTGCTCTGGAGCTCAAGGAGCAAGTCTTGTCTGTATATCTTTTCAAACTGCTTTTCAGTGGCTTGTGTGCTTGAGTGAGTCAATATGCCCAGATGAGATGAATAGCAACTCAGAATCAGAAGAAGCAATAGGTAACAAAGCAAACAAGGATCCCGCCAGCAAGTCAACACAATGAAACCATCTTCAGAACAAATGATACTGGTTTCCTTAACATAGAAATGGGGCACGGGAAGAGAGAGGGGTAGTCTGTAGAACAAAAAATAAGTGAAGGGGGGCTGGAGAGATAGCCTAGCGGTTAAGAGCACCGACTGCTCTTGCAGAGGACCCAGGTTCGATCCCCAGCACCCACATGGCGGATGAGAACCGTCTGTAACTCCAGCTCCAGGGGAATCCGATGCCCTCTTCTGACCTCCGCGGCATTGCACGACACGGGTGCACAGACCTACATGCAGACAGTACATTCATACACATAATAAAATAAAATTTTAAAAAAAGAAAGGAACATTTCCTGAAATGCATTATTTAAACAAGAATGGGGTCTTAGTTTCCATTCTTTTCTTTTTTTATTAAAATATTTTATTATCTTTATTTTTTCAGTCNGCACAGACCTACATGCAGACAGTACATTCATACACATAATAAAATAAATAAAATAAAAAAAAACTCCAGACAGTACCATCATTTCTTCCATATATTATAATTTTTTATCTTCATAATAAAGTGAGGGTAAAAGGAATGTAATAATCTCTGGCTTCAGCAGTTGTCAGCATATGTTGATGACTTGGTATCTCATGCTTTTCCTCTGTGTCATAGATGCTTGAACATTCCTTTAGGGGAAATAAATATCCTTTTACTTTTACTTTTGATGTGGCTCTTAGAAAATGTGATATTGTATATTTGGTTCCTGTTATATTCCTCTCTGGCAGTTCTGCTCCATATCTGCTTTCTGGTTTCTAGGAAATAAGAGAAAGTGTTAGCTTAAATTCCCAAACCAGAACGTCATCAGAAACCTTCAAAAATGTGGTGTTAATAAAAAATAACTAATGTAGGAAAAGTACTATAAATTAAAAAGTTACAAAAATACATAGGTTCTCTAAACTAATGTCCTTTTTATTCAAACATGTAGGCTTAAATATTTAAAGTTCATAAGGACTGCATCTTACTCCCAAATGTCATACACGTGTATGAGTGCCTGCACATGGACACACACATATACACAGAAAGGAAGAAAGAAAGAGGAGAGAGAAATAAAGAATAAGTAGCAAGCTGTCACCAGTAATCGATGATATTTGGAAGTTCATTATATTCTTTCAATTTCTCTTTCTTTGAAAATTTTCAAAGTAAATTGTTATGGATAAAATGTACAGAGAAATCAATGCAAAGTCCCCACTAGCCCAAGATGAGATAATTTAAACACCAAAAAGAATAATGAATACAATTGTTTGGAACCCTTTTCATTATATAAAAATTCATGAGTTTATGACAATATTCCAAACAAACATCTCATCACTCACTATTGGATTTTGTTATCATGTTATTATTCTGGGAATTGATAAAGAAAAGATTAAATACTTCTATTTATTCTATGCAAACTTTATCTTAGGGGACCAGATATTGAATGTGGGAAAGCACTTCAGAAATATTATTAATGCCATATGGAATAATAGAATTGAAAGTTACAAATTTGCAACTTCTAATAGTTATGATAAAAGACCTATGCAATGGCCTTCAGGGCTGGTAATGTCTGGTGAATTTTATAATGAACATTAAAGTTAGATAGCTAAGGCAAGTAAGGCAGGCTCATAATATCAGATACTTGGCAACATAAAACAGGATTCCAAGATCAATGCCTGACTAGAACTACACAGCAGATTTGAAGCCAGTCTAGTCCACTTAATGAGGCCCTGTCTCAAAAACCCCAAAAGGCTCAGGGATAGAACACTTGCCTAGCATGTATGAGGCCCTGTGTTCAATGCCCAGTACTGAAAAATATTGGATCAATATTTACATCATCTAAAACAGAGAGGAGATAACATAATGTTATATACTAGTAAGATAATTTACAGTGTTATTTGTAAAATATATTTTTCTGGGGTATTATCAAGTTTCTAGAAATAATTATCAGTGTGCAGGTTCCACAAGAATAAATTTAGCAATAGCAAGAAGTGAGCTAGGAAAAAAAAAAAAGAGATGGAGACAGAGATGATCACAACTGAGTGCAAGCTGTGTCATCATTTAGATTCTGATTCAAATGAACCTAAGATATAAAATGATGAAACAATTATAATAAATTGCTATGTTGACTCTAGGAAAGAATAAAACTTTGTACTAAAATCCAATTTCTTTGTGATATCAAAATTTGTGCGATATTCTGAACTTAAGGAAATGATTACTGTACATTCATTCATTGATGTCGCCCGTTCTGAGTCCATGTTAGGCCCATTGCACTGTGGAGAAAACAGTGTAAGAGGTGGAGCCTGCCCTGCATGAGCGCACAGTACAGGAGGGAAGGTAGACTGTGCACCCTGCCTCTATACACAGGGTATTCTGGGAGAAGTGCATTGTGGGAGAAAGCTTGTTAAAGCGCCAATGGGAGGAATGCTTCTGGATGGAGAGATCACCGGTGGGAGGCTTCTGGAAGAAGTGGAGAGCTGAGGCTTAAATGTGGACAGACTAGTTGGATAAAGAGGGATTAATCTTTATTTTTATCAAAGTTATCTCTTGCTTTTCACACGGCTCATGTGGCAATGAGATGAAATGCTTTGGCCACACACTATGGTAGCCTAACCAGATCTGCAAAACGACAACTCCAGTTGATGCGCCGATGTGGACGGGGGAAGCTTCCCAGGGTCGTCCCTCTAGATGAAGAGCCTTGGGCAGTCAATGGATGGGGAGGGAGAGAGAATTAGTTTTCTTCAGGGACAAGCTCCATGATACGTTATCTAATCCCAGACTGTCAGCTCTAAACCCACATACACGTGCGCACCACTAGATTGACTCAGTATACAGATACAACAGAAATAATCAAAGGAGAGGGCGAGAAATTCAAAGGGAGTCGGGGGCATGGGTGACTTTGAGGGGAATGAGATGGGTGGAAAATTGTGCAAATAAACCATTCATGTATGAAATTCTCCAAAAATAAAATATTTTGGGCTTTTTTTTTTTCCCCAGCTGACACAAAGGTATTCTTCCTTTTTTAATTTCCTGCCAATTACGTTCTTTTTTAGAATGACTAGAAGAAATATAAATAAAAAAGTTTTAACCTTTATGTAAATATTCACCGAGGAGCTGGGAGTATTGTTTGGTGGTGGAGTGCCTACCTAGTTTGCATGAGAACCAGAAGTGGCAGAAAGAAATATGTGTGTATGTGTGTGTCTAGTAATGTATGACCTGGGAGTATAGCTCAGTAGAACACCTGCCAAGCATGCACAAGACCCCAAGTTTGAGCTTCAGTACTGAAAAAAAAAATTCATTGGCCTTCAGTGAACCAGGCCAAATAAATATACTTGTTTCCAACCCACCAGAAGGCTGAAGCCAGATATTAAGCTAACTCTGTCCTGGGAAGACAAGAGCAAGCAGATGTTGGGTTTTCAGAATATATTCTTTCTGGCTGATAATCAGCCGAAACCTGATTACTCCCACAGGGAACAGCTTCCATTCCCATGGACTCCAGGGAGAGCATTGTCTAAATGGAGTTGTGTGAGCCCTTTAAGCTGAAGTCTTTTCCTGAAGCCCTTTGTGCTCATAAAGTCTGCAGAGCAAATCCTTATTAAACTGATAGCTATTATTCAAAACAGCTCACATTTCAGAGCAATTACTATTCCCCAGTCAACTAAATGCCCAATTAGTCTTTAATAAAAATAGCACCCAATACAGTACCCAGTGGAGAAAGGTATATAACAAATCCTTTACTGCCCAATTCATTTACCTTGAGTGGCCTGAATAACAGTTATATTTTTTCTATAATAAATACTACCCTTGGGTTGACTGTAAATGAATTATTTTTAGTAACTCACTTTTTTTTTTTTTTTTTTTTTTTTTATATTTTTGAGATAGGGTCTCCCTGTAGCCCTAGCTGTCCTGGAACTCACTCTGTAGACCAGGCTGTCCTTGAACTCACAAAGATCCGCCTGCCTCTGCCTCCCAAGTGCTAGGATTAAAGGCGTGCGCCACCATGCCTGGCAGTAACTCACCTTTTTTTTTTTAATTTTTTTATTAATTTTATTTATTTCTGTATGTGTATGAATGTACTGTCTGCATGCAAGTATGTGCACCAGTGTCGTGCAATGCAACGGAGGTCAGAAGAGGGTATCAGATTCCCCTGGAACTGGAATTCTCCTGGAATTGGAGTTTCAGACGGTTCTCGGCCGCCATGTGGGTGCTGGGGATTGAACCCGGGTCCTCTGCAAGAGTGGTTGGCGCTCTTAACCGCTAGGCCATCTCTCCAGTCCCGTAACTCACTTTCTATAAAGAATACTGAGGAGGTTAATACTGAGGAGGTTTATACATTATTTCCTTTGTCTTTATATTGCTCCTTTCAAGAACAAGAGAGCTGGTCACTGTCATTTTTTTAATATAGTCATGCAAATTTCCCTTCTCTTTCCCAGTCTTTCTTCTTTCTGAAGTGTGTGGAACTGCAGGCAGGCAGGGATCATAGTCTTCCCTGGGCAACACAAAGAACCCCTGACGAGCATACACCAATGCAGATCATCCCAACGTTCCTATACTGGGGCTTGTCAGCCCACTCCCAGCATAGATGGGGTAGATGACCTCCAGGCCCCAGCTCATACTGAGGAGTTATTTATAGTGTGTAATTGTTGGGGGAGGGAGAATCATTCTTTTTTGGGGAATGGCCACTGATAGGCTTTGCATGCTTGGTGGATGGCTCCACACCTATGCACATATGAATGCCACTAACTTGACTTGGGTTATCCAAAACAACAGCAACATCAATGACAACAACGACGATGACAACAATAACAACAAAATTGGGATGGGGACATGTTGGGAGGCATAGGAGGAATTGGAGGGAAAACTGGGTACATCTGATCATATTCATTGTACATATAGATGAGATTCTCAAAAATAAATATAATTAAAAATATAAATCTAATCAAAAGGATTTTAAGGTAAACAATCAAAAATGAGGTAATCTCCCATACGAATGTTATAGATGTAACCAATGGCTTTCTAGTTGGACTTAAGGTTTGCCTCACAGGATGGAGCCCATATCTGACCTTGATATGAGGCTTAGGAACCTGAGGCTAGAAGGGGCACAGGCCACGGGCAAGCCCAATGGTATTATTCTGATAAATAGATATGATATCAAGCTGACTCTTAATAACTTACAGTTCTTCCCATAGATTAATGCATCTCAACTTGCAGCAGAAGTTTCCTTCTGCAGGAGATGTTGATGAACATAGACACCCACAACTGGCCAGTGTGCAGAGAACGAGAGTGCTTATCTGCCTCCCAAGGCTCAGGGATCACTGGAAATGCTGGATGACCACAAGGAAACAGAGTCTTCCAGGCAGATGGGCAGTTAGTTTACTCATATGAGCTCACAGCAATGGCGAGAACATGTGCAAGTCCCATGCAAGCTCAAACTAGACAAAATCCCAGCACAGACATGAGGAGCTGGGTAAGAAAACCCAGCCCAACCTAAGGAAATTTGGGCAACTGATGGCTGCCGGGAGGGGGAGAGTCAGTTTCTATTAAGGGTGTGGCTTTTGGTAGGTTAATCAGGCTCCAGTGGATGGATCCACACTGAAGGACATTCGAGAACACAAATTAGAGTCTATAGACCAAAAATAAAGCACATTAAATTGGATGGGGCAGTAAGGGGAGGAGCAGACAGGGAGGGGATCTAAACGGCATCAAATTATATTATATAAAAATTGTAAATTTCAAAAAGTTTAAAAAGAACCACAACCCCAATGGGATGATCAGGACTCCTCGAATCAGTTTTAATGACTTTTGGCTGAATTTTGGCCACTAATTCTTACCAAAGAGCCAGCAGTAGGTCTTTACTTAGAGTATCCAGGTAAATTGTCCAGGTCTTGTTCCCCTTTGTTGATGTATTGTATTCTTTTTATGTACATTACTGAGTTATGTACATAACTCTAAAGGTTAGCTCTGAAAATAACATACTTCAAGAGATTTACCATGCTTGCTAAATGCTCTGGTGAATTTGTTTTTTTTCCTCTACACAGTCTAGTAGCCTGAACTGCTTTCTACTTCCTTCTGTTTGCCTTGTGTGGAGAACAACGCTCTCCATTCCGCTGCTGCTCATTCCTCAAATGCCACCTGTGTACCTATCTGTGCATTTCCGGTCACAGTCTCTGAAATCCTGTTATTCATTTGAGCTGTCTCAGCACAAAAACAAATGTTATTTTTATTTTTATGTTTAAAAAGCAGCATGCTATCCTGAAAGAACATTGAATTTTGAGACAAGATTGCCAGCTCTACTGATAATCTGATGTGCGACTTTTGAACAATTTGATTAATGTCTGTGATCCTCAGCTTCCTAATCTGTTCACTAGTAATAATAACATCAGCAACTTTCTGCAATTTTGTAATGAGTGAGTTACATTAATGAGGTTATATAATTTGTGCTTAAAACATTATGTTATTGACATTGAGGTATTGTTGATTTTTAGAAAAGCATTATGGGTTGAGGCTGGTTTCCTGGAGAAGAAATTAATATTCAGGCATATGGCTGCCTCTGCTGCACATTATTTCCAGGAAGGTGAGGTGTAGCTGGTGCTGACGGTGGAGTCTTGCTTGACTCAAGGAGACCCGTATTTGCTTTATTGGTTTAGTGGCCCTTGGTAACACTCTCTGGTATTCCAGAGGCCATCTGTACACTTGCATGTGTGGTCTCAATGCATCTTTTCCATGTTAACATCAGGTCTTCAGCAGCAGGGCCTTATCGCCTCTCTTCTTGCAGGTATCCCAGTTTAGAGGCAAGGAGCCTTTACCTTTTGTGGGACCTTAGATCCCCTGGCCAACATCTCCCTGGTGGAATAATCCATTACTGATGTCAGAGCTCCTGTATTGATATATTTTGCTTAAGCGCATAGTTTAAGGACTTTAGTGTTATATTTGGTTCTGAACAGAGAGTAATCCTTTTCACAGTTCTATGTCTATTAGTCAATTAAAGAAGGCAGTTTTACCAGTTTTATAAGAGATTACCTCTATAATAATTGTCTCCAATTTACAGTTGGAGAGCAACCCCATCATCGTCATATTTCTCCTTGTTCTGGGGGGGAGGCAAGAAAGTCTCTCATATCAAAACCTTTGTGGCACCTAGAAAGTAAGTTTCATCAGGACCCACTATAAATAGTTGTTACACAACAGTGAATTATATCTCCATTTAACTCGGATGCATTACCATTTTTATCAGAGTCTGTAAACCAAATCTAATTGGCTATTGGCTCTCTCCTTGGAGGAATGACCCATGGCTGATGCCACAAGCTTACACTCTCTACAGGTTAGGAGATATCATAAGCCACAGTAAGACCCCGTCATATTTAACAGGAAAAAATGTAGTTCGTGGATCAACATCTCATCTAAACATATATGTCTATAACAAAGTAACCTTCCATAACTATTAATGCTGCTTAAATACCTATATATCTAATTGCTTGTGCTTCATTAGTAGGATCGAAAGGTTATTCCTGGACAGACTGTCAGCCCATGAAAGGAAACAGCCAGAATTGACCAGAATCCAAGACAACAGCTCCAGAGAGAGTGGACTGTTCTGCTTCTCATCCACTTGTGCCCCTTTTCTAAGCCCAGGGAATAATCTGCGGAAGAGGGGGCGTGGTAGAATGTAAGGGCTGCGATTGGGGTGAAGGGTGAAACTACAGCAATGTAGTCTGGACCCTCATTTGATTAACCTGATTGAACATACAACCCCTCACCCCCCGCTGGAAGGTGGGGCTGTGGGTGTTTGGGCACAACAGCCTGCAAATTGGTTATACATGAAGGATGCTTGTACTCATGGATTATCACTTATAGCTAAAAAATGGAAAAAAAAACTGAGAGAGATATGCAGGACAGTCATGGCAGAATGCATGATCTTGGTTGGGGTGGGGGTGGGGGTGAAGGGAAGGGGAGATATGCCTGAACTGAATTGGAAAATGATATATGAAATGCACAAAGCATCAATAAAAAAAAATGTTGTGAAAAAAAAAAAGAAATTAATATCCAAAGGCTTATGTGCCAGAAGATCCTATGTATAAGGGAAGCTAGTGATTTGGAAAAGCAAAAGGACAAGAACAAGGAGATACAGGATTCAGGAAAAATCTGTTAAATTTTGCTTGGCTTAGATACAAGGATTCAAATGGAAAAAAGGCTAAAATTTATGATGATTTTATCCTGAAATCCTTGGGTATATTAGATAGCACCATTCTGACTGCAAATATAACAGAAAAAGAGTTTTCAAAAGTCATATGGTTCTAGGTGAAATGAGACGGCCTGAGGCTGTGCTCTGCCTGGATGCCAACTGTGTAGGTGGCCTCCTGACACCTTTGATCCAGACATTGGAAGGAAATGTCTTTGTTGTTTTACTACTAAGATTCCACTTCTTGCATCTAAGAAGGGAAGGTGGGACAAAGAGGGCCGAGGTTTGGCTGTGGCCCAGGGGAAGCAATATAGCTAGTTTTTTGTTCAGTTTTGTTTTTCTGCTCTAGGTCTCTGTCTTTCTCTAGACAAAGAATTCCCTGGTCTCAAAGGGACAACGCTTGTTGGAGGCACTGCACTGAATATGAGATTAAAAGATTTAGGAGCCTAGTCCCTGACCTTTTCCACAGTCTTCTATTTGCAAAAACTGGTGTATGGACATGAAATACAGAATGGAACAAATCAGAGTCCAATTAGGAACATTAACACTTGAAACATATAGAAACAAAATACTTTAAATCTGAGATATCTTAAGATCAGAAATAAATATACATTGCATTGCCTCTGCTTCCCCCTAGGCTGTCACTGTAGTAATACTTCCCTTAAACTTCCAAAGAAGTTGGAGATTTTTTTTGTTACAATTCTAGGCATAACTTCTTTTCCAACTTTTGTAGAATAAATTACCCCAGGAGATTGCAAAAAGATGCTTTGGGGTAAACATCCATCAAACTATCCTATCAAATGTGCATCAAATGATTTCCATATCCATCAAACCACTTACCATGAAGCAGCTGGAGGCTTCCCTCACCCTCAGCATGGGAAACTTGAGTCAGCAAAGGGGAAGAAAGACACCACCAGGGCCAAGTCTCCAACAGTACTGCTCAGCAGCTCTTAGAGTAGGAATGGCTGCTTACCTCATAAGGAAAGGCGACTGCACGTTCTGAGGGCAATATTTGTGAAGGACGAAAACAAGTATGCACAGTAAAGTAAGCCCTCAACGCCTGGGCTTCCTGTGGGTAGAGAGCTAAATAAGCACCTTAAAGGTTAGGAGAACACCCGAGTAAGACCCTCCTTTTAGCAAATCAAGCCCAATAACTGGGTGTGTTAGAGAACACTATTTTAATGAACAAATTTTGTTCTTTGACAATATCACATGTGTATATAATACATTTTGACTACCTATTCCCACTTTTTCTTATTTCCTTTAATCCCTACCACCCTCCCTTTTTCCTTATAAAACTCTCCTGTATCCGTTACTTTTGTGTCCTGCTGAATTTAATTAGGGCCATCTGTGTGACGCTGGGTTTGCGAATTATCCATTCAAGCGTGGTGCATTCACTGGTGGGTTTGCAACTGGAGACTGTGCTTCCCCTTGTCTCAGAGTCTGTTACTTGCCAATAAATAAATAATAAGTGGTAAGTCACTTCTCTGTCCATAGCTGACAGTCAGGAGGGCCCAGCTTGTGTGGTCTGAGAAGTGACTTACCACGAAAGAGCTATAGTCTGAAGCCAGAGGAACTCCAATAGTCATAAGATTCTTTGGGCAGGAACGTTAAGAGTACAGTGTGAAGACGGTGGCTCCAGGGGAGGTGGGTGCATTCTGAGCAGCTAAAATACACCTGGGGGAGGGGGACTTAGGGGCCTCCAAGAGTGTTGGGAAGCAATGGAGGTAGTCAGAGGACAACTGGATCCTTAGTGACTGCAATTCAATGCTACAGATGTCGCCTGAGGGCATCAGGAGATGCAGGGATAACCCTGGTGTTCACTGAGCCTCCCTCCCACTGGACCCAGGTACAGACCTTGATGGCTGGTCCTGGGGGACCAGTGGGAAGACCATGGGTGGGGTGAGCTAGCTCTGTGAGAGCATCTCACCTGGTGGGTGATTGGGGCTCACCCCACTTTGGTGTGGGGGACTCAGACTGCAAAGCAGCAGAAGTATTGTGCCCTTTCAGCCCACAAAACAGGGAGTGTCTGGGGCCTTAGGGTGTGGGTTCTGAAAGCCTGGGGGGGGGTTCCGGCCAGCTTGGGTGTTGGGAGGCTTTGGCCATTGGAGGAGGTATTTACTGGTTGGATGTGGGGTGCTGGTCTGTACAGTGTTAAGATAGAGGTCAGATTTTGGAGTTTAAACTATCCACACCTGTATACCCATAAGAAGTCAACAAAAACACCAGAGGAACATAGCCAACATCAGTCTTATCTCTGCCAAGAAACACCTAAGCTTTGCATTAGAATCATGCCCAAAGCTACCCAAATGCCTAAAGCTCAAAGAAAGAAGAATAACATAAAAACTCTAATGAACCCCTGACAAATATTAGTAACCCTATTAAAGAACCTTATAGTGAAGACTCCTTAGATATAACTCAGGATAAAGATCTTAAAAGAACAATTATAAACATGATTAAAGAAATTAAGGAGTTGAAGGAATTTAAAAAGCACATAAAGAAGTCAGGGACTTAAAAGGCAAAAGGGACAAATTAAAAGAGGACAATGATAAACTATGAAACAAAATTACAAAAGGTATAGAAACACTGAAGAAAATTCAAGTTGAAATGAAAGAAAAGAAATGCAACAATCCGCAAACCACTTGGAAAGGATGAGAGAGACTCTCAATAACAAAATAGATGAAGTAGAAAATAGAATATCAAGATTAGAAGACAATATGGAAGAACTGGGTAGATCAGGTAAAGATTATGAACAGTTAAAAAAAAAAAACCTACTGGGCTGGAGAGATGGCCTAGCAGTTAAGAGCGCAGACTGCTCTTGCAGAGGACCCGGCTTCGACCCCTAGCACCCACATGGTGGCTGAGAACCTTCTTTAACTCCAGTTCCAGGGGAATCCGACACCCTCTTCTGACCTCTGTGGCATTGCACGACATGGGTGCACAAACCTACATGCAGACAGTACATTCATACACATAAAAAAAAAAAAAAAAAAAAAACTACAAGAATGGAATAACTAGGAACTCTGGGACACTACGAAAAGGTCAAATTTGCAAATCATAGGGATAGAAGAGGAAGAAAATTCAGAGAATAGTGGTACTGCCCAGATTTTCAACAGAATTATAGAGGAAAATTTCCCAACTTAAAGAGTTACCTGTACTAATAAAAGAAGCATATAGAACACCAAGTAGACAGAGCCAGAAAAGAGATTCTATGTGCCATATCATAGTGAAGGCACCAGATATTCAAAGAGAAGAAACTGAGGGTGGCAAAAGAAAAACAAGTTACTTATAAGGGACAACCTATTAGAATTACAGTTGATTTTTCATTGTAAAAGAGAAAGCCAGAAGAGCTTGGTCTAAAGTATTTCCAGTTCTAAAGGACTATAGATGTCAACCCAGAATACTGTATCCAGCAAGAATGTCTATTATAATTGAAGGAGAGAGGAAAATGCCCCACGACATAAATAAGTTGAAAGAATTCTTGTCCAAAAAGCCATCCCTTCAGAGACTATCCAAACCAATACAAAAAGTTGAGGGTAGTGATGACTGTAATCAACCAGCACCAGAAAATAAGTGATACTAATACTATGGAAATATAAACATAGGACAAGAATGTACCAGAAATTAAAATGACTTGAACTAATATAATTCTCTCATCAATAACTTAATATCAGTGGACTGAATTATCCAGCATGGGACTTTAATACCCCACTCTGTCCATTAGATAGGCCAACCGGACAAAAAATAGACAGAAAAGCATATCAACTCAACAATACGATATACCAAATAATGGAATCCAAAGATATATTATCTTTTTTTGGTAGTTTTTGAGACAGGGTCTCCCAGTAGCCCCAGCTGGCCTGGAACTTGCTCTGTAGACCAGGCTGGCCTTGAACTCACAGAGATCTACCTGCCTCTGCCTCTGCCTCTGCCTCCTGGGTGCTGGGATTAAAGGTGTGTGCTACCACACCTGGGTGATATAGTATCATTTTTTTTTTTTTTTGGTCTTTTTGAGACATGGTGTCCCTATAGCTCCAGCTGTCCTGGAACTCACTATGTAGACTAGGCTGGCCTTGAACTCACAGAGATCCACCTGCCTCTGCCTCCCAAGTGCTAGGATTAAAGACATGCACCACCCTGCCCAGCAATATTATCGTTTTAATGCACTACCAATCACATATGCCCTCTCCCTACTTATTGGTTAGATCCCTTTGAAACTTGAGGCATAACTTTTGGACCTGCTCACCGATAAATAAATGGTCATGTTTACTAAGATTCATAAACCACAATAGGGTTCTTGATCCTCAAGGATGGTAGTTAACTCAAAGTAATGATTATTTCTGCCCCTGGGAGCCATAGGAATTTACCTATGTTTTACAACATATTTATCTATGTTTTATAACATATTTACCTATGTTTTATAACATATTTACCTATGTTTTATAGGTAAGACATTACCTACCCCTGACTTGTGCTGGAGTCCCAGTTACAGCTATTAGATTAAATGGATACAAATCTTCTCTATGTATATGTAAGACATTTAACCACTAAGTAAAATACTTTTGGAGTGAACAGACAGGCCTTTTCCCAAACCCATGTAAAATATCTCTGAACATCTAGAGACATTTGGTCATCTAGAACTTACCTCAAGACATGCAAGGACATTTCAAAGTTTATATGTTATAGTATTATATTCAAAATAACTGTTCCATATATATATACATATATATGTATAAATATTGAATATATAGTAAATTATAAAAACTAGAGGTAAATCTCTCAGGACATGTTATTTAGTCTCACAGTATCAACTAATAGCCTCAGTATAAGATTAAAATGAATGGCTATCTCCAAAATAGGAAATAGTGATATGCTTAAACTAGTGATATAGAAATTTAATTATTATTAAATTTTGACTCACCTCTGACTTGTACTGGAATCTTAGTCACAGCTATTAGATCAAAGGAACACAAATGCTTTTCAAGTTTCCCTGTCTTGTAAAAGTGATAATTCTGACATTTCCATACAATGAGATAATTTGGCTCAGGAAAAGCCAGGTTCTACCTCCTTGAACCAGCAGTATGCAGTGCAGAGGGAGAGAGTCTGAAGGGGCATGGTAAACCCCTTCAGCTTGGTTCCTGTTTATAGGTATGTGACACAACTCCTCCCTTCTGGAAAACTACAAATCAGAATTTAGGGGTCTGGGAAACAAGAGAGGCTGCTCAGAGTATAGTGACAATTTACAAAAAAGGAGGGGGGGGCTGGAGAGATGGCCTAGCGGTTAAGAGCACCGACGCTCTTGCAGAGGACCCGGGTTCGATCCCCAGCACCCACATGGCGGCCGAGAACCGTCTGAAACTCCAATTCCAGGAGAACTCCAGTTCCAGGGGAATCCGACACCCTCTTCTGACCTCCGCGGCACTGCACGACACGGGTGCACACACTTGCATGCAGACAGTACATTCATACACATTACAGAAATAAAAAAAAAAAAAAAAAAAAAAAGGAGGGGGAAGGAATACACCTCCTCCCTCCAGGATGCAATTTTGCCTTACACTCAACTAAAAAGCATTGGTGGATAAAGGCTTTGTAGCAGTTCTGGGCTTCCCTGCCAGGGGCTGTTGGCCAGGGAGGCTCTAAAAGCCCTCCAAACAAAGGCTATTTGCCTATAACTTCAAGTGCACATAAGAAACGGTAAGATCCTATTGCTGATTATATGAGCATGAAAAAAATTATGTTGAGATCCTGCACTGCAAATCAATAGCTGACCTCCATGGTGTTAAAAAGCACTACACAAATTGCTAGAAAGAAAAGGTCTCTGAAGCTTCAAATGGACTTCTCGTGCTACACTTTTATATGCCAAGGAAATTGTAGTGCAATAGTGGCAGCCTGATAAATGTGCACCCAGGAGGAAAAGTTAAAAAATCCTAATTTGATCTATGACCTTGTCTCTGGTGAGGTATGACACATGATTGACACTGTACCCTTGGTGCCTCCTAATGTTACCATACTGGAAAGTTCTTAGCATCCCTTGGTCAAAGAGTTATCATGCCTCAACCAAGCTATCTGCAAGTATATGTGTCTGTACCTAAAGCATAACTTGTTACATTTTTTAAATTTTATTTATTTATTTATTTATTTATTTATTTATTTATTTATTTATTTGTATGAATGTACTGTCTGTATGTAGGTTTGTGCACCCATGTCCTGCAATGCCGCAGAGGTCAGAAGAGGGTGTCGGCTTCCCCTGGAACTGGAGTTAAAGATGGCTCTCAGCCACCATGTGGGTCCTGGGGATCGAACCTGGGTCCTCTGCAAGAGCAGTCGGAGGACTCTTAACTGCTAGGCCATCTCTCCAGCCCAACTTGTTACAAATTTTAATATGTGTTGCTATTTGTCTTTTATCACTAAAATTAAAAGGAGACTGCTAGATGACTCACCAGTCCCTCCTAAACAAACATGGATGGTCCTAAGAATTTGACTTGTCACCTCAGAAAGGGAAGAGAGGGGAAAAGGGAAAAGAGAAAGAAAAAAAAAACCCAAAAAACCTGGATCTTCTATCTCTCATTTTCTCTTAGCCTCCCCTCCAAAGCCCAGGGACTCTTGTGGAAAAGGTGGGTGTGCCAGATTGTAAGGCCCAAGGAGGTGCGATGAACTGTGGGACTACATAAAAAACAGACTGGAACTTATTTTTTTGTGGAAGCAAACCTCTTCAGTTGGGCTTGGCACCCCTGATTTGTACAGAAAACTGGACACAGATGTAATTGGGCTGATACGGACACTCCTCACGTTTGTTGCCTAAGTGTACTTACCACTTAAATAAAAAAAAAATACATAATTAAGATTCTTTGGGCAGTAAAATATTATTTCTCGGCTTTTTGCTGTTCACTCTGAAAGCTCCCAGCTTGCCCACCAAACTGCTGCATTATGTGCTTGCTGACGCAGAAGAATGGTACTTCCCTATAGCATACCAGCAGATGGTAATTGGATTCTAATAATAGAACAAAATACAGAGAATTCCCACTGCTTGGCTGGGTTTTAACTGATGTGACAGCAGAGAATCAGCCCTTCCACTGTGTCCTGAATGGGGAGGAAGCTGTGGCAATCTGGGCCTGCAAAGCTCCCTTAGCAACCCCGGGTCAGGGAAGAAGTCAGAGTTACTGGTTTCTCTCCAGCTGACTCTAGATAACAGACTGCTCCTTGTCAAGCATTTTCAGAATCCCACAAGGGAGTTCAAGGCTTCTGCATTTGAAGTTGTCCTTCTCTACAGGTATCAATAGGGGTCAGTCTGCCGAGGTCATATCCCAGCATGCAATGGCTTCCTCAGGTCATATCTGAGCATGTAATGGCTTCCAGGAAGATCTCTTCCATAAGATGTAAAAATACCTTGGAATTGATTTTTCCTTTGGGTCTTAACTTTAATTTCTGGAAAATAGGAATTATGTTATTCTGATACGGGGAGCGCCACCTGCAGCACATCTCCAAGTCTGCGGTTACCCGGACACATTTTCTCAGGACAGCTTCTCATTGTAAAGGAGTCCTCAGAAACTTGAGTTCTACTGGAAAGAACAGGACCAGCTGATCAAAGAAACCTGTCTCCAGACGTCCTTTCTGAAATACGCTGTGGTGTAGTCCACTAAACACGGTGCCACCCACTAAAGGAATATGACTGCAAAAGCGTCCAAGACAACCATTGACTCCTCAGTTAAGCCAACGGTGCTGAGCACTAGTACTTGATGTAAGTGACATGGGAATCACACAAATAAGAAAGTAAATAAACATTCAGAAAAGGGGCTCGGGCTCTACAGCTATTTATCAACCTCAAAAATCACCTCGTCCAGCACCCTCTTTTTGAAGATGGGAAAAATAGTAATTACAAAAGAAAGCTGACCAGTTAAAAGTTATGAAACTAAGTAGAAAAAGCAGCCAGGATTGCCACATTCTTCTCATGCCCATGATTCTGTTTTCAATGCAAAAAATATTATTTTATACCTGAACTATTGTGTATTCTGGAATAAAAATTGGAAAGGAAAGAATATATTTAGAGTTAGAAGGTCAGACTCATGTGTCTTTGTGGGACAGAAAAGTGCAAGGATAGCTTAGCAAGTCAGGACCCCACTTGATTTGAGCTACACACACACACACACACACACACACACACACACCACACACACTCACATCCCTTCCCTAACAATACCCTTAGCAGCCTGGGACCTAACTATCTGCACTGAGCTGCATGTTCATCACTCCCTACACAAAGCAATCAGGTCACTATGACCTAAAGTTCCAAAGAAACCCTTAGTAGCCCCTTTTAGGTGGCCAAACATATCCCAAAACATGTCCTGAAACCAGGGATAGTTGGATAACACTGATTGGTTTTAGTTTCATGTGCAGTTAGCCAAGCCATGGCCTAAACATGAATCTTTAAGGAAAACACCAATGTACAATCTTATACCCAAGCATTATTGGACGTGCATATGATTAAAATAAGATGTTTCATGGGAAGGCCCTGTATAGTGAACAAGTTTACAGAACAAGCTTATCAACCAAAACAAAGAACCACATACACTCCACCTTAGCTAATAACTCATTCACCTCCTGGACCCACAGACAGAAGTGCAGGTCAGTAACCCATAGTTCTTGAGAACTCTGTCTCCTTTGCAATGCATCTGTTCTGCACTTTACCTTTGAATAAAATCCTGTGCTACTTTGCTGTTTGTGTACACTTGTTTAGTTCTTTGAACAAGAGTGTGTGGTGGGATGGGGAGGGAGTGTGGAGAGGGATGTGTGGTGGGATGGGGAGGGAGTGTGGAGAGGGATGTGTGGTGGGATGGGGAGGGAGTGTGGAGAGGGATGTGTGGTGGATGGGGAGGGAGTGTGGAGAGGATTTTTTTTTTGAGGTGGGGCTTTGAAAGACTGTGAAGGGAGAAGATAGATCCAGTCTCAAAATTTAAGACAGGCTACAGAAGTATTTTCTAGATACCCTCATTCTGTAATCACAATGTTGGTAGAAAACTGGTCGCCAGGCTGAAATTCAGTTCTGCTGGTTCAGCATTAGAAGCACCTGGTCAGTATGAGGCATTCTGGTGCCTGCCAGCAGAGGAGCCTCGCAGGTCCCTAGCATAAAGGTTAAGGCAATGCGCTCTAAGTCAAGCTGCCTGGCCTCTAGCATCTTGCCACCACCGTTTACTTTCAGGGACATTGGGGAAAGCTACTTTCTGTCTCTCCTTTCCTGTATTTCAAATGGGCATAAGAATAGTGGCTACCTCTTTTGTAGCTTAAAAGTTGCCATGTTTGTAAAATAACTTAAAACAGGGACTGATACCACAATACTGAAGGTGCATTACCCACTATTTTGAGAACTGGAAAATGCAGTGCCACCTACTTGAAGTTAGAACGTGGATAGGGAATAGTGGAGTCCAGACGTACACTTTTTATACCGCTCTCTGGAACTGAACAGAAGAGACCGGAGCAAGGACTAAAGTCCTTGCCCCTTTTTTAGATGCTGATACATTGTCAGCCAAGACAACTGAGGTTCCCATGGTGGCAATTCATTTGCACTTTCAAGGTAAAGCAATTATGTAGCAAAGTGTAAACCAGACAGAATTTGATTTTTATTTCACTTTATTTATTTTATCTACTATTGTTTTTACTTTTCCCTGGATTGCTTGCATGTGTGCCAGTGCACCCTAGCATCTGTGTGCTAGGAATCTCAGGAAAGAGGAAAATTATGTGGGAAAAGATATCTGACAAAGGTAATTGAGACCAGATGCAGGAGCTTTTTCACTGATAGCTCCAAACTTGTGTAACTGCCTTTTCATTTGGCCAGCCCTTCCTACATTGGACTTTAGATATGGTCATGTAACTTGTTTTAGCCAATAGGGCACAGAAAACCTGATTTATACAGAGACTTTGAGAGTTCTACACATTAGGATATTACATCTTTGATGTCCTTATTGTGTCACTGACTGCTAGCCAACAACCATTTAGTTAGTAACTACAGAAGAACCGCCAGCAGAATCCAGCCCAAATCGCCAACCCACAGCTTCATAAATGACTGGAGGATGTTTTTAAGCTCTAAATTTTGGTGTGTTTTATTATACAGTGAAAGAGAGCTAATATAGAATATGCTGAACTCTCACACTAATAGGGCTGAAAGAGAGCTAAACAGAATTGGTTTTCTTTAAAAGACACGCATATATAGAACAAGAGTAAAAAAGACAAATGGAAAGTTCTAAAGGCTTTTAGAGTTCCAAGTGGCTTGGAAATCACTATGTAGACTAGGTTGACTTTGAACACACAGAGATCCACCTGCCTTTGCCTCCTGAGTGCTGGGGTCAAAGGTGTGTGCCAACATACCTGGCTAAAGACTTTTGTGTAGAAAAACACCAGATCATATTCATATAGAAAAGAATCAGATTAATGTCAGGCTTCTTACCATGACTAGATATAACATGTTTGATATTTTTAATTAAAATTTTACATCTGGGGCTGGAGAGATGGCCTAGCGGTTAAGAGCGCCGACCGCTCTTACAGAGGACCCGGGTTCGATCCCCAGCACCCACATGGCGGCCGAGAACCGTCTGAAACTCCCAATTCCAGGAGAACTCCAGTTCCAGGGGAATCCAACACCCCCCTCTGACCTCCGCGGCATTGCACGACACGGGTGCACAGACCTGCATGCAGACAGTACATTCATACACATACAGAAATAAATAAAATTAAAAAAAAATATGTTAAAAAAATTTTACATCTAAGTTTTGTTACACATGATGACAATGATATTCTCATGTATACTAGACTTCTGAAGGCTTAATGTGACCAAAATTCCTTACAAATATATGAAAATAATTTCAATAAGGAAAGAAAATAAGCTGAGCATGGTGGCACATGCCTATAACCCTCACACTCAGCACTCAGGAAGCTGAGGCAGGAGGATCATGAGTTTGAGGGCAGCATGGGCCTCAATACACACACACACACACACACACACACACACTCACACACACACACAGAGACAGAGAGAGACAGAGACAGAGAGACAGAGACAGAGAGATTAAAGTCATGGGCTATGGATGTGAAAATGAAAAAATAGTAAACCTAAGTTTTGTCAAAACAAGCACTGGGGAAAGGAAGAAAAGGTGAGAGAGGAGGGGAAGTGAGAGAGGAGAGGAAGTGAGAGAGGAGAGGAAGTGAGAGAGGAGAGGAAGTGAGAGAGGAAAGGAAGTGAGAGAGGAGGGGAAGTGAGAGAGGAGGGGAAGTGAGAGAGGAGGGGAAGTGAGAGAGGAGGGATATGCACACTTTAATCACAGCTAAAACGCTGAAAGACAGTAAAGGGCCCGCTTATGCAGCATTGGCAGGTGAGCACAAGGACCCCAGAGCCACGTGCTCTGGGCCTAAATTTTGCCTCAGTCACTGTAAGTGGATGGATTTTGATGAATTAGTCTTTTGAACTTATGTTTGTATCATTTAATACACAAATTGATAAAAATACAACCCATATAATTGTGATTGATGTGTGAATGGAAGGTGTCAGGTTCATGCCTGTTTAAAGTGCTTCTGACAAATGTTAGGGGGTGGAAGATGGACAATCAAAATAAATGGAGCATATTCTTTTGGGATAAAATGAGTAATTTGAAGATAACATGTGATGATGGGGCCAGAGCTTATGTATCAGGTATTTAGGGAATTTCTCTGCAGAAAGGACTTTTGAGATGTGGTTCAAATGATATTAACATCATGATGCAAGCCATAAGGGAAATATTTATTTACCAGGGAAGGAGTATTTAAGACCACAGTGTCACCACACCCAGAATCTGCTTCCCAGAGAGGTGAAGGGCCCTTAGGAAGACTCTGAGACCACATGTGATATAGTTGCCTCTCATTTTCAAGGTGCTATGTGAGCTTAAAGATGACAGTCAGCTTGAAAGGTAACCTAGGGACCAACAGCCAGAGGGGTCTCCCTGACTTGCTCCACAAAGGAGCTTCAGGACTTCCATTGTCCTAAGGAGAGGGCAGAGAGACAGTAGGGAACTCCAGCAAGGAACGATGTTGAACTTTCTAGCAGTTCTGAGAGACAGGGATAGCAAAGTCAGCTTCACTCTTAAAAAGTGACATTTCTTTCAGAATTCTAATTGTATTGTAATAGTTACAAACTAAGTATAACTTTAATTATTTAACTTATTTGTTTCTTTTATGTTCCTTTCTCTTCTGTTTACCCAACCCTACAGTAATCATATTCAAAATTCTTCTTGGAAGGAATACATACTAATTTGATCAGGTCCAGAAAATGATTTAAGCCGGGAGTGGTGGTGCACGCCTTTAATCCTAGCACTTGGGAGGCAGAGGCAGGTGGATCTCTGTGAGTTCAAGCCCATCCGGCTCTACAGAGTGAGTTCCAAGGCAGCGGGGGGCTACAGGGAGACCCTGTCTTCAAAACACCAAAAAAAAAAAAAAACAGAAAATGATTTAATTACTATACCTGCGTGATCGCTAATTTTGATGGTCAAGTTGATGGGATTTAGAATCACAACTGAAATAGATCTCAGGATATACCTGTGAGTGATTATCTAGACCAAGTTAGCTAAAGTGGGAAGCCCATGCCAAAGACTGACAGTATCACTTCCTGTGCTGGGACGCCAGACAATAAAAACGAGAAAGCAGGCCCCGCTCAAGCATCCCCGGCTTCCGACTGTGGGCACCATGGGACCAGCTTCCTCCAGCTCCTGCCCCCACACCTCTCCCTCTGTAATAGACTGTATTCCCTGGGACTGCAAGACAAAACAAGCCCTTCCTGCTCAAGTTGCTTTTGTAAGTTATTTCATTGCATCAATAAATCAAATAGCTAACACAGAAAATTAGTATCGAGCAGTGTGGCTTACGGCTTTGATAAACCTGACCGTGTAGTTGGAAGGCCTTTTAAGCTAGTTTGCAGGAAGAATGTGGAAGAGTTTATAGCTTTGGACTAGAAAAGCCCTCATATTCTATAAGCAGAACTTAATGGGCCATTCTGGCCTATCGGAAGACGGAAAGACAAGAATCCTGAGAGAATGTGGACAGTGGTGGTTTCAGAGGCACCAAAGTTTCAATTAGGAATGCAGATAGGACCATTCATATTTCATTCTGGCTATATTCTAGTTGTGTCCTGAGAACTTGAATGAAGTTTCATTTAAATGGGATAGTTTGTTGGAAGATTCAAGAGGAGATAGCATTCAGGCTGTGTCATGGATATTGCTCACAGCTCTCCAAACCTATGATGAAAGAGAAAAAAAAGTTAGATCAGCAGGAAAAATGTGAAGTTTAGTGAGGGAAACTGTATGAGCAAGTTAAAAATTTTAGACAAAGTGCAGATAATTGAGAAAGTGCAATGAATTGTAATTGTTGAGGAAATTCACAAAGTGAAACCTGGTGTTTGTACTGGAACAACAGGAAAGGCTCTGAGGTTAGATCCCAGCCCTCAAAGGCTCCTCTTGTGAAGATGACACCACTGTGATCTAAAGCTGACAGGCTTTATCCTGAGCTGACAGCAGAATTGGTGGCAATGTATAGCCACATTGAGTCCATGCAAGGAGCCTTTGAGAGGCCACTGTGTGAAGTTTTGAAAATGAAGCCCAAGTTGTAAAGGAGACACCAGTCTACCGAATACATGAGCATCAAGGGACATCTGCCAAGGAAGGGTGTAGGCACAGAGTGATGTCTGCTGAAGAGAAAGGCTATGTCTGCTGTAGGTAGTGGAGCTGGAAGGGTGGGGCTACCAAAACCTTTTGGAATCTAGATAATTCCATCGTGTGTCTCTAATGTAAGACACGGGAGTGGCAGGGTTTTGTATTTGTCCTGATGGGTTTGGTCCTGCTGTGTTTCAATCACTGCTTCTCATGATTCCATCCCTCCCTTTGGGAATAAGTATATTTGTATTGCATATCAGAAGTATCTAACCTGCTATTTTATTTTATAAGAACCCATAGTTATGAAATTACTTTGAGCTGAACATGGTAGTGCATGCCTTTTATCCCAGCACTCAGGAGACAGAGGCAGGTGGATGTCTGTGAGTTCAAGGCCAGCCTGGTCTACATAGCAGGTTCCAGGACAGCTGGGGATACAGGGAGACCCTGTTTCAAAAATATCAAATAAGTTACTTTGAAGTTCAGATGAGACATGGGACTTTAAACAGTGTTGGGATTGCTAACACAATGGGAATATTTGAAGTTAGACTGAATGCATTCTGAGATGTCTACAAGCCTATGGGAATAATAGGTGGGATGTTACAGCTTAAAAGTAGTGTTTGTGCGGGCTGGAGAGATGGCCTAGCGGTTAAGAGCGCCGACCGC
This sequence comes from Rhizomys pruinosus, assembly GCA_009823505.1. Classification (NCBI taxonomy): domain Eukaryota; kingdom Metazoa; phylum Chordata; class Mammalia; order Rodentia; family Spalacidae; genus Rhizomys; species Rhizomys pruinosus. The sequence goes on along the minus strand of VZQC01015340.1, from coordinate 555,022 downwards.
TCTTACAGAGGACCCGGGTTCGATCCCCAGCACCCACATGGCGGCCGAGAGCCGTCTGAAACTCCAATTCCAGGAGAACTCCAGTTCCAGGGGAATCCGAGACCCTCTTCTGACCTCCGCGGCATTGCACGACACGGGTGCACAGACTTGCATGCAGACACTACATTCATACACATACAGAAATAAATAAAATTAATAAAAAAAAAAAGTAGTGTTTGTGCTAGGCATGGTGGCACATGCCTTTAATCCCAGCACTTGGCAGGTGGATCTCTAGGAGTTCAAGGCCAGTCTGGTCTACAAAGTGAGTTCCAGGCCATTTGGGGTTACAGGGAGACCATGTTTCAAAAATACCCCCCCCCCCAAAGTAGTATCTTTGTGTGTTGATGGGTGGAATTGTGATGGTTAATCTTCATTGTCAACTTGATTTGATTTAGAAACAACTAGAAGAAAAATCTCTGGGCACATCTGTGAGGGAGTATCCTGACCAGGTTAACAGAGTTAGGGAATTCCACTCTATATGTCAGCTATTCTATTCCATGGGGTGGGGTCCTGGCTGAATATTACTGAGAAAGTGGTCTGAGCACAAGCATTCATCATTCTCTGCTTCCTGATTGTGGACACAATGTGACCAGCTGCCTCCTGCTCCTATCCCTATGCTTTCCCTGACACAATCTCCTGGGACCATAAACAAACAACAAAAAAACCTTCATTACAGAAGTCACTTTTGTTAAGCATTTTATTGCAGCAAGAAGACAAGTAACTAATACACTCTGTCCAAAGCCACCCCTTTGAATTACAGCCATGTCCACATGGATCATTTTAACATCACGGAGTTCAAGCCAGTGTCTCTTTGGAGTGAAGAGCTATGTATGAATCATAATTCTGAAGTCAGACAAGAAGACATTTCTAGGTCTCACTTAAGCAGGAAAAGTAATAGTGATCAGAATTCAAGACTTTTTCAGAGCCAGCAAGATAGGTCAGTGGATAAAGTTTCCTCCCACCAAGTCTGACTATTGAGTTTGATCCCTGAGACCTACATGGTAGAAAGAGAGAATCTAGTCCCTCAAGTTGTCCTCTGACTTCTATATGTACTCTGTAGACACACAGACACACACACACAGACATACACATAGACACACACACACATCCTATGTGTATGTATCCTCATACTAATAAAAATGTAATACATTTTATATTAAAAGGATGGTCTTTCACAGCTTTCTGAAGAGGTGACTGTTACTACCACCACTTCCATTCTCCTGGTACCACCTTTGACTCAAAACCATTTCTAATTTTGTGACAATGTCCATCAGTGCACAAATGCTCCCTTCTTATGTTCTGAATCAGCAGTGACTTTGAGACTCTGAAAAAATCATTATGGGTCTTTTTGGAGCCTAGGTCTAGTATAATGATCATATTTTTAAGAAGTTGCTAATACACTCTAGTGTCTTATTGGTAACACCTGTTGTTCTAGTTTGTCTTCCATTGCTGTGACAAAACACTCTGACCAACACCAACTTGGGAAGGAAAGGGTTTATTCAGCTTACATCTCCTGGGTCAGAGTTTTCAGGGAGCCCAAGGCAAGAACTCAGGGCAGGAACCTGGAGGCAAGACCTGAAGCACAGGCCATGGAGGAGTACTATTCACTGGCTTGCTCTCCTGGCTCATACCCAGCCTGCCTTCTTGTACAGTACACAACAAGCTGCCCAGGGTGGCACCACTCATTGTGGGCTGAGCCCTCCCACACTGCTTGACAATTAAGACAATACTCCACAGATGTGGCCACAGGCCAGTCCAATGGAGCCAATTCCCCAATTGAGGCTCCCTCAATCCAGGTGTGTCAAGTTGACACTAAAGCTATCCAGCACACCTGTCTATAAGTCCAGTATCAGGGGACCCAGCATTGTCTTCTAGCCTCAGGGGCCATTGCACACATGGATGTACTTAACATAGATGCAAGCAAAACACTCATACACATAAAACAAAATAGATGAAAGTGAAAAAATAATAGTGGATTTAGATCCTAAATTCTAGTCTCTGTACTCCAAGTTGCTCTGGTGATTTTAGTTCTTGGGATTACCTTTAATTTGGGAGTAGTAATTGATGATGGGAACTGGGAGTTGAAACCAGAACCACTGAACTACATGCACTGCCATTAGTAGTAGGATCGAAAGGTTATGCCTGGACAAGCTGGCAGCCCATGAAAGGAAACAGCCAGAATTGACTAGAGACCAAGACAACAGCTCCAGAGAAAGTAGACTGTTTTGCTTCTCATTCACTTGTGTCCCTTTTCTAAGCCTAGGGAACAATCTGCGGAAGAGGGGGTGCGGTAGAATGTAAGGGCTGCGATTGGGGTGAATGGTGAAACTACAACAATATAGACTGGACACTCATTTGATCAACTTGATTGAACATACAAGCCCCCCCCCCCGCTGGATTGTGGGACCCATGAGCTGTGTGGGTTTGGGCACAACTGCTCGCAAATTGGTTTTACATGAAGGATGCTTGTACTCACAAATTATCACTTATTGTTAAAAAATGAAAACAAAACAAAACAAAAAAACAGAGAAAGATGCAGAAAAGTTATGGCAGAATGCATGATCTGGGATGGGCAGGGGTGGGGTGGGGGGAAGGGAAGGGGATATATGCCTGAACTGAATTGGAAAATGATGTATGAAATACACAAAGCATCAATAAGAAAAGTAAAATAAAAGGTTTTATTTTGAGATAAGTTCTTGCTAAGTTGACCAGGCTGGGCTTGCACTTGTTATTCTTTTGTCTCAGCCTCCCAAGTTCTGAAATTACAGGCATATATCACTGTGCCCAAGCCCTTCTAATCATTTACACAGCCCTTTACCCAGGGCCTACGGGAAGTATGAGTATCAGGAGCTTTTATTCTAGACAGAAAGCCTTTGATTAAACTTGGGGGGCTCAAGCACAAATTTCCAACTAACAATAGTGTAAAAACCAATAATAATGTAAACCAGGGCAGGCGGCAAGCCTAAAATGGATTCTAAGGAAGATAGTTCCAATATGCTTCAAACATGCTGAAAGCAACTGTGCCATTTAGAAGGTAATTAAACATGTAATAAATGGAGATGTTACCAAATTTTTCTGTATAAAAGTCCAAATGGGAATTGGTGGACTTACTCCCAGAGTGAGAAATGTGTGCCAGGATGCAGGTTACTCATTTATTTAAGCTGATGTGCTGCTTAGCAATTGCAGAGAAGCGTCTTTAAAAGCAATCACTCAAAAACAGCTCTTTTCAAAGTTCTACTCCCAGAAAAAGGGAGAAAAATGAATGCAAAGCACACAAATCAGGATGAGGGAGTTTGGGTGGAGCAGCAAAAGTGAGACCTTAGATCTGTCCAGACTTGCAGCCTGGGAACATGCCCATTATATGATCTGAGGGGCAGGGAAGAAACAGTGGAAGAGTGAAATGAACCAATAAGGAACTTTTTAGAGTGTAACACTCATTATCTCCCCTTTAGAGAAGGAGTACTCCATAGTTCCTGTCTGATTATCATTCCACAACCCAGGAAAAGATATACCTTATACCCTGGTTTGTTTCTAAATATATCTATGTTACTTGGTTCTCTATTATAGGCCCCTCTTGGGTGCCAAATAACAGGAACCATAGATAGAGAAATGGGGCCAGTATTTGTCATGGAATAGAGAATCATTAGAGGACTTTGATTAACTCAATTATGACAAAAGCTGGGAAGGTGAAGGTCCAGGCAGAGTTGAAGCATTAGAAAGTCCATGGCCAATCTGCTTGAGAAGCCAAGCCTGTCCTAGCTCAGCTGTGCCTCAGTTTATCTCCAGTAACTGTCTGTAGTAGGACCGAGGACTTTTACTGACCAACTAGATGAGCAGTCAAGAAGAGCTGGCTCATGCAGAGGAAAGCAGGGTAAGCTGAAACCGGCCAGGAACTTGACATCTAGTTACTGCATGTAATGCAGATGAACTTCAGCTATTAACTGCTGCTGCTTTACTTCTGCCTTCCAAATCCCACTCCAGTTCTTTTTTTTTTCACCATCTTTCAACCAGAACCAGATGATGAAGGGGATTTGGGGAGACCGCTCAATAGAGTAGTCAAGGCAAACCCCATGATAGGGTGAATAGTGGTGACTTATTTTAAAGCTGAAATTTCAGGTTAGTATATAGGGAAGGTAAAAACTTGAAGGAGCAGGGCTTGGAAAAGTTGTCTGGTCTCAACAAATAAATATCAAGAAAAATAGACATGACTTTTCTTCACTATGGGCACTGAAGACTTGTTTATCATAAGCACTAAGATCTATTGACTTGAAGGTAGGTTCCTGATTGTCAGAAGGGCTCTTAGCTGTTTTATATAAATTTTATATAAATCTACTAAGATGGGTGGATAGACTTAAATGAAGTAAGGACTCTAATTCAGAGGTGGGTATATCCTTATAAGAGTTGATAAGAAAGCATTTCTCCATGGTTTTTCTGGATCTTACAAGTAGTAGATAAAAATGGCAAGCTCACATGAAGGTAGGCTTAACATTACAAATTTTGTGTTATTAAGGGAGAAATACATTTTTACAAGCAACATTTTATAAAAAGTCTATGTAGGGCACTAGAAAGATGGCTCAGGGGTTAAGAGCACTGTCTGTCCTTGCAGAGGCCTGGTTCAGTTCCCAGCATCCTCAAGGCAGCTAACAATCATCTTTAACTCCAGTTCCAGGAGATCTGAGATTCTCTTCTGACCTCCACAGGCATTGCACAACATGGGTCCACTTATATTCATGTAGACAATATGCTCAGATACATAAAATAAAAATAATAAATAAAATATTTTTTGAAATTTTTAGGTAGTGCTAGAGAAGAAAAGACATCAATGGTCCTACCCAGCTGGGAATCTTATGAACTACAAGATCACCCTGCCAAGCAAAATGTATCCACTTGTGCAAATGACACTACTCTTACCAGTTGTAACTTACTGTGTTCAGATTGGCTTTGAGGCCCACTCTACAGGAAGGAATCCAGGTGTGCTATTATAAACCTGGTTAGCATAGTGGAGAGATCATCAGCCCTAAGGAGGAACTAAATATTGTTGCTTAGGACTAGGGATATCCCAAGACAACCTGAAGCACAGGTAGGAGCTGGGTGCTTCAGCCAGGCAGATAGTTTGATTTGATTTATTGATCTTTGGCTCTCAATAGGCTTATGTTGCTGTTGGGGCAGAGTAGTCCTCCCAGCTGGTATAAAATGTGGGTTTGTGTGAGTCTTGAGCTCAGGGATCTCCTAAGACTACCTGAAGCACAGGTACCAGGGCTAAACAGCAAGCCCCCCCTCCCTCGCCAACTGGGATTGCCGAAGGAAGGAGTGTCCAAGTGGATTCTTTTTTTTTTTTTGACAAACTCAGAAAGGAAGTGGAAACCAGAAAAAAATCCCATCTTGAAAAAGATAAGGAGACCAACCAGTGAAGCAAAAGCTAACAGAAGAGATTCAAAGCTCCAAAAGGAATAGAAATACTAAAGAATCGAAAAGGAAATGAAAAAGGAATCAAAACACTCATCCAATCAAAGGAAAGGAATGGAAAAAAAGCCACAGAATCATGGTGTAGATAGTGGGAGGAGGAGAGAACAGTAACACAAGAACGCATCAGGACCGGGAAGAGTAAACGAACAACTATAAAAACCGTCAAGTAAAGATTATGAAACATATTAAAAATACCACAAAAGTGGAAACAACCAGAAATTGGGCACACTTAAAAGATCAAAACGCCTTCATCATAGTGAATAGAGGAAAGGTAAAGAATCTCTCATATTCCAGAAAGAATGGTGTAGTGCTCAGATCTCTTCAACCGAATAATAGACGAAACATTTCCCCCAAAACTAATTAAAAATTGGCTATGAGACAAAACCAATTACAAATGCAACGAAGCACATAGAAACTCCAAACAAAGATCCGAAAGAACACTCTCCATGCCATATCATAGGTATTAAAATGCTAGTCCCAAAACCGTATATCATAAATATATAGTCACAAATTGAGAACAAAAACAAGAAAGTCACTATAAGGGTAAACCCTCAGAATACGAATACGACCCTTAGGTAAGTACTATGGAAAGCTGAGTAAGACGTCTGGTCCAAGCATCCCTGTTTTAAAGGACTATCGGTGCCAGGAGTTACTAACCCAGCAATTTGGTAGATGGTCAATTAGATGAAGGAGAGGAGAAAATCTTCCATGACATAAAACAGGATGAAAGAATACATGTTTGGGAAAACCAAACCCTTCAGAGAATAATTAGGCAATTCAAAGGACAGAGAACAGGAGCAACCATCCCAACCACCTAGAAAGAGGAAATCAAATATAAAAGATAACTGCAGAAGTAGAAAAACCTAAACCCAAAACTTGCAAAATGGGATAATAAGGTGAAAGAGAGCAACAAAAACCTAATCAGCCATACACCAAATAATTAATGGACTAATTCCCCAATCAAAAAGACATACGACTAGGAGATTGGATTAGGAACAGAATCCATCAATATTCTGTCTACCTAAGAAACACATCTTACCTTCAGGACAGGCACCACCTTAAAGTGACAAAGGATGGGAAAAAAAATATTCCAAGCAGATGGTACCAAAAAGAAAGCAGGATGTTGCTATTTTAATACAGACAAAATAGACTCAGAGTAAAAGAAAATCAGAAGAAACAAGCAAAGGCATTACATTTTATCAAAGGACCAATCACCAAAAAGAAGATTCCACAGGTTATGAATATTATGCACCAAACTCTTGCGACCAAACATTTAAAGACAATTCTTCCAGGACCACAAGGCACAGAATTACCCAGTACACTCATAATAGGTGACTTCAATATCCCACAATTTCAACATACAGGTTAACTGGACAAATAATTAACAGATAAGCATCTGGATTAAGTGATATCATACATCAAGTGGATCTCACAGGCATCTACTGAATATTCCACCTAATACCAGAGAGTACACTTTCACCTCAGCACCCATGGAACATTCTCCAAAACGGACCACATACTGGGACACAGAAAAACCTCCAAAAATACAAAAAGATTTGAAATTTAATTTCATACATTCTATCAGACAATGCAATAAAACTCATATCAACACCAGAAAGCCTCACTATCTACAAGAAACATATGGAGACTAAACAACACACTTCTGAATGACTGAATGGGTCAAGAAGAGATAAAGAAAGGAAAAAAACATCATGCTGGAAAAACTTGAATGATATACTACAAGACAACAAAACCTATGGGATACCATTTAAAAGCGGTCCTAAGAGGGGGAAGTAATTCTATAAGCCGCTGGGTGACCTACACTACAAAACACGACGTTTGAGCCACAAGTGACATGATCGTAACACTGCAGCTAAAAGCACTTGGAGGCAG